>CM031950.1:28881375-29133610 GCA_018749465.1 Paracanthobrama guichenoti | reverse complement strand
CCTCAAACTTCTAATTTACTGCTTATTAATAGTTAGTAAGATAGTTGTTGTAGTGGTTTAGGTATTGGGTAGGATTAAAGGATATAGTATATGGTCAATAATATGTGCTAGTGAGTACTAATAAACAGCCAATATACAATTTATAAAAATTTAAAGATTTAAAGACATATTTTAATTAAATTGTGAGAATTGGTCTCCAAAACTAAAGTGTTACCTAATCATTTATTTTACTACTACTAATGTTTTATTTTTATTGTACATTTTTAAAACTTATTTTATTGTGAAGAACCACTCTTTTTCACACTTTTTTTCATACTTGTTTGGGTTATTTTAAGTCATATATTCAGATATTTTTATTTTTGCTTATTAATAGTTAGTAAGATAGTTTTTGTAGTGTTTAAGTTTAGGTGTTGTTTAGGTAAGTTTAAGAGATGTGTAAGGTCATGCAGAATAAGGCATTAATATGTGCTTTATAAGTACTAATAAACAGCCACTATACTAGTAATATGCAAGCTAATAAGCAACTAGTCAATAGCGAGAATTGGACCCTAAAATAAATGTTACCATTTTTATTGTGACTTTTTAAAACTTTGCTTATTGTGAAGAACCACTCAAATGATATTTTTTTTCTTCTTCATACTAGTTCATTATTATTCTGATTTAGTTAAAGCACATCTGTAACAGTTTGATTTTTTTTTTTTTTTGCCATTGATTCCCTTGAATCCCCTACATTCCAACATTTATTTGTTTTAGAGATTCTGAGCAGCTCGGTTCGTCTTCAACCATGATCTGATATACCTCTTTAGGAAAATTCATCTTCCCTCCTGACATGATGCTGTTTATTATGGCTTTGAGCTGCATGGGAGGTTTGGAGATCAGTATCTCCTGAGATGATTTTTTTTTTTTTTTTTTTTTCAGTACTTCTTGGTGGAGGTCATTGACCGAGAGTTGGTACAGTGGTGACGTTGAAGCATCGCCCTGCCAGTCTAAATGCCAGTTCTGACGTTTTTCCTAAGGATATTGTTTCACTTTGCACTGTATCCACATGCTTTTGTTGTCAGCTCATCTTATGCTGTGAATAGAGGTTCTCCTTTAATTGTTTCCATCCAGTTGAGCTAGAGTGATAAGGCTGTTGTTACATCCTGGGTTGTTCCAATGCCGCATTTACTAAATGAACTGGTAAACAAGAATACTCATGCATGCATACTCTATCTGTCTGGTGAGCTTTATAGAACTTTATATATGATGCAACTTTTGTTTGTGTTTCGCTGAGTCATATTGACACTGACACCTACACTTACATTTATTCATTTAACAGACACTATTACAAATGAGGAGTCCAAACAAGCAATTCAACTTGAGGCAATAAACACGAGAAGTGCTTGTAGTTTCAGACGTCGTTCAGAATAGCACAAGCTAGAACAGGGATAAAGGAATAAGCATAGAAGAAGATTACTGTGTTCGGTTCCAGCAGGGTGCAGTTAAGTATTCATGGAAGAGATGAGTTTTATAGCTGTTTCTTCAATATTTTCAGGGTTTTGGCTGTCCGGATTGGGTTGGTAAGATCATTCCACCAACAAGCAACAGTGGACCAAAACGTTCTGGAAAGTGGTTTTGTGCTTCTCTGCGATGACACGAGGTGCAGCTCACTTACTGACTACAGGCTTCTGGAGGGGACGTAGACTTGCAACAGTGGAGGTAGGAGGGTGCTGAAGGGTAACTTGATGCAAGCCGGAAACAATGACCAGTGCAGAGAAATAAACAAAAAGAGGTTTGATTGCATGTTTTGGAAGATTAGCCAGAAGAGCACTGTAATAGTCCAGTGGTGTGGATACATTGCATTATAGTACAAAAGCAAGTGTTTTGAGTTACTGATGCAATTGTAATAAAGCACTATTTGCATTCAGAGGGAATTAAAGGGGGGGGGACTTGGATTCCCATGCTAAACATGGCCAAAGTTTCAAAAAAATGAGTATTTCTGTGCCAAAAATAATATTTCTGGTTTCTCACAAGTTTCATAAAGTTTTTTTTTTTGAGTATGGGCCTATGTAACATCAACAAGGGCGGAATTTCTTTATACTGGTACTTCTCCCGGAAGGGCACGTGCACACGCATCGACCAGAGCAAGACAGCAAATTCACGGCCATCAACGCACTTTGCTCGGCTTTAGGGAAGTCGTCGGCTGCGCTGCATAGGTCACAGGACTTCAAAAATCAACAATGTCACCAAAGAAGTGTGTCTTTGGTTGTCAGGGCAAGACAACCCTGTTCAGCTTCCCAAAGAACCCAGCGTTAAGGGGACAGTGGATGGAGTTTGTTTTTCCGGAGCAGCAACAGAGTTGCGCAAGTGTTTTTGTTTGTACCCTGCATTTCGGCAATGATTGTTTTATAAACAAGGCCCAGTTCAACTCCACATTTGCAGATCATCTAATGCTGAAAGTTGGAGCGGTCCCAACGATAAAGGTTCACGGTCATGCATTGGACCCGCAGGTGGTGAGTAAAACTGCTTCAAATGGCTGTGTGTTTTCAAGTGCACATCAAGTAAACAACATGAACGTGACTCTTTAGCCCCGCCCACACGATACACCTCCAGCCACTCTGTTTTATTTGAAAAGACTCGGTACAGCGTATGTCTTTTATAAATATGATAAAACTAAAGACTTTTTAGAGATATGAAGGGTGCAATACTACTCTATAGGTACTCAAGATTGACATGAGATGGATAGAAACTGTGTTAATACCCACTGTGTGTTAAGACTTTAGCATACTTTTAAAAAGAGTATTATGAAATATAATTTAATGTAATGACATTAAGACACTTAATTGCATGCTATTTACAATTAAATGAAAATGTGGTGTCCATGTTACATGTAGGCTAGTTACTATACTAATTACTATAAATTGTACATAATTGCAAAGTTACTTGTAGTCAGTAGAATGTCTGTTGGGAAGCATCACAATAAAGTGTTTGCAGATACTAAGCTGACAGTCTACTAATACTCTAATGAGAGTTACTATACATGTAGTTACAAACTAACTTATAGTTAGTAAAGTGGACCATATGTTACCACATATAAATGTAATATTTGAAGTACACTACAAATGGACATTCAATACAATTAAGTGCAACTGATTTCGAAAAAATCTACCAAACACATTTAGGGCCCTATTTGAATGATCTGAGGGCATGGTCTGAAGGGCACGGCACAGGTGCACTTAAGGCATGTACGAATCAACTTTTGCTAGTTTAACGGCGGAAAAAACGGTTGATGCGCTAGGCGCATGATCCAAAAGAGTTGTACCTAGTCTCTTAATGAGCCATGTGTGTGTTTTGGGCGTAACGTGCAATAAACCAATCAGAGTGTCATTTCCTATTCCCTTTAAAAGCCAGTTGCGCTTGCACCATGACGGATTCGCTATATTTACATGGCAGAATTTGCGAGCGGAAAGACTGAACGCTTCTCCATAGAGGAATCCTTTTATTTTTTATATTTAAAAATGTTTGTGTGCTGCTGCGCATCCCTGTGTGTGTAACAAGCAGAATGTACACACGTTGTGCACCCACCTATAGGTGCATATTACTACGCGCCTTTTAAATAACACAAATCAGTTGGTCAATGGCGCAGTCGTTTTTAGTTGCCTCAAAATAGCAATGCGCCTGAACACGCCTCGTTTTCACAGAGGGGGTGTGACTGCATTTGCTATGTAAAGAATGTGGCGCTGGATGTGAAAATGATAACTGCGTCAGGCTGAAACTAGCAAAAAACACTTGCACTGCTTGGTGTCGCATTGCGCTGGGTGTAGGATAGGGCCCATAAATTCTAAACCAGTGATGAACACGTTGAATTGTCATTTTAGATGCAATGGACTTTAACCATCATACATATATTTCTCACACTCATTCTGAGCCCACGTAACAAATATAATGTCTTTAAGAGATTTTTTTTTTTATTTCATAATTTTGAGCATTTCTGTCAGCTCAAACATTCTTTTGCCCCACATATACAATTACACGATTTTATATACAGAGTTTAACAGGTAGACTAATGTGCTTGCTTAACATATAAGTATTCATCTGATATTTCATTTTTGGTTTCCCTTTGTATTTTCACTTAAATAACACATGTAACTCTACCACTGTACCTGATCAAAAACCTGAACAAAAACAAATGTACCTAAAATCCTGTTCTCACATTTATCCTGTTAACATAACATCAAAACTCCATCGTTGGATATTATATTATGAAAGTTGCCACAACTGTTCAATCCTTGCTAGAAACTGTAACTCAAGCTGTTACAGAGGAAATCAGAGAAAGAGGAAGTGGTCTGTTTCTACTTGGAATGAGGTGGAATTGTGATCAGCGCAAACAGGAAAAATTCAAAAACAAGATTTTTTGGCAAGCATCACATTAAGCATAGAAAGTGATATTATACAACAAATAGGTGACTGTATTCCCTCTCGGCCCACTATGTCAAAAATACATTCTAGAATATGAGGTTCAGGTGATTGTTTATGTTGTAGGCCTATAAAGGAAAAAATATATATATTGTAATGGTTGGAGGAGTGTAAAGGTTTTTTTTTTTTTTTTTTTCTGAAATTTCAAAATAAACTGAAAAAATAGCAGCATTGAACATGAGCCAGTAAAACAGATAAATCTACGGAGCCCCTAAAGGGACATGGTGGTGGGGAAAAAAATATGAGATGGGAGTAAAAATAATCAGTCAATGCTTTTGCATTCGTTCGCAAAATGTTTTCCGCTCCCCCGAGACCTCGTGAGCTCTTTGCGAGAGAATGCAAAAGCATTGACAAATAATTTTTCCTCCATCTCATTTTTTTTTTTTTTTCCTTCGCCATGTCCCTTTATGGGCTCCATATAAATCTGACGAGGGTCAAAGTAAATCTTTTTGTTTTTTGAGCAGGGATGCATGATATATTGATTGTCGCATAATACTAGATGTGTGTTTTAATTTATTGGTATCCCTCAATATTAGATATATAATTGTGTATACTTGGTTACCTTTGCCGTCATCTCACACTCAATTTTTAGATACAGTAAGAATTTATCAACACAGCACAATCTCAAAATATCGATTTTCATTTTGATTTTAGTGTTTATTTATTTAGACAAAATAATGTAGAATTGTAACATTGGCTATTCTTCTGGTTTATCAGTATACACTAGAATTTTAATATCAGTGCATCCCCTATTTTTGAGTGAGTGAAGAATTGTCCTTCCTCTACTTTTTACAACAGTTTACACTGTTACACAGCAACCATATTTGAACAATCCCATTCAAATTGGTGAAGCTGTCCACACGCTCTCAACATTATCGGGAAAGTTCAGGTTTGCTTGCAGTGTTGGAGCGGGAAATCTCGTAGCTTATATTGAGGTTGCTGGACTAGGAAAAATCAGTGGATACTGAACCTGTACAACATAGAAATATTAATGCGGCAGGCATTTTACACATTCACAGCTAAAATGTGGCGATTAAAATAAATAATAATAATTTAGGATAGATATTGTACAAAATCTAAACTTTTTTATATTTAAAAAAAACACACCGTGCTTGGAAAGTCTATAAGGTCTAGAGTCTTATTGTGTCCGTGTATTTGAAGAAGTCCATACTCAGAACATAGCACTGAAAAACATGTTGGAGGACCTACAGGTCTGATTACATTTTTTGCCGAACAAACTAGACCAAACCCAGGCTGAAGTGGATTGCTCCAGTACTCTTCGCCTTAATAGAACGCAAGCGATATCGGATCGTTCCATATTACACTCCTCCATGAGCAGTACCAGTTCAGTCGTTCTCTCCATAGACGGGCTGTTTGTGAGAAAGTTCTCTCAGCGCCCGCCTCTCTATGCTTGTATCTTTGCACTCTTCTGTCTTTCATTTTTGCAGCAGGCTCCCCTGATGGCTCCATGGATGTTTGCTGGGCCCTTGTGGTCTCTGCTGGGGAAGTCCTGCCAACTGTGATGTAAGTCAGTCCTTTTCCCTGTTTCTTCCTCAGCGTCCTTTCATTTCAGCCATGCTAGAGACTCTCAGCCATCCTGCTCTTCTAGGTTAGAGCTGGAGGAAATAAATAATAATGAAACAGATCAGACAGTGTTAAAGCTGAAGTATGTAATGTTTTTCAGTGCATTTTGTAACTTTTTAAAGGGACCCTCTGGTGTTAAGACTTCTATGGCTTAATATAACAAATTATGTCTCTTACTGAAATATGTAGTAGAAAACCCATGAATGATCTACGTTATTTTAAAAAATCCATTATACACAATGGGCGGCGCCATTTTGTTTGCGTTCTATGTCGATGATGTAGAATGGTTGCACTCGGCAATCAACTGGTGCTACCCATAGCTATTTTTTACCACAACACAACCCGAAAAATGTTTCAGAGTTAAACAAAACCAATTAATTGCTTTGTAATTGCATTTAAAACACACTCAAACACACACCAACAGATCGGCACGCACACAAACACACATCTGATAGACTGCTCTGTCTCAATCGAGATGTGTTATGGGCTGCCCTCGTCAGTTTCCACAACAGGGGCTGAATCCGAAATCGCCCCCTATACCCTCAAATAGGGCACTATTTGAGGGGACAGTCATTTGTAGTGGTGTCCGAAACCATAGTGGACATGTTCGAGTGCACTCATTCAATCCCACACTGCACCGCAGTAATGAGTGCACAGCCAATGTACACTCAACAGCTGTCCAACTTCACGCACTCGTTTTCATTCACTCCTTCAAGTAAACTGTATTAGTGGACTAAAGTAGGGAATCGTGAATGAGGGTTCAGGGGACGATCACGGATTTAGCCAGAGAGAGTGCTGGCCTGCCGAATCGGAACCAGGTGACAAATTAGGCAAGTCAACCCTCATGTATAACATTACAGCTGATTGAGCGTGTGTGTGCGTGCACTGTGCGTGGATGTGTGTGTGTGTGTGTGTGTGTGTGTGTAAGAGAGTTTGTGCGCACATGTGTATTTGAGTATGTTTTAAATGTAGTTACAAAGCAATTAATTGGTTTTATTTAACTCTAAAACATTTTTCGAGTTGTGTTGTGGTAAAAATAGCTATGGGTTTAGCTACTAGTGCCAGTTGATTGCCGAGTGCAACCATTCTGTGTCATCGACATAGAATGCAAACAAAATGGCACCACCCATTGTCCAAATATATAATGGATTTTTAAATAGCGTAGATCGTTCATGGATTTTCTACTACATATTTCAGTAAGAGACATCATTTATGTTATATTAAGCCATACAAGTCTTAACACCAGGGGATCCCTTTAAATGCTTTGGCATGGTTTCAGAGACAGGGCTTAGATCAAGCCAGGATTAGGCCTTAAGTTTAATTAGGGCAATTAAGTATATTTTATAAATGTGCCTTAGAAAAAAACATTACTGTTGTACATCTCAAGACAAAACAATGGGCCTTATTTTAATGATCTAAGCACATGGTCTAAAGCACACGGCGCAGGTGCACTTAGGGCATGTCCAGCATCCGGCGCAACAGTTGGCGCATCCGGCACATGGTCTAAAAGGGTTGTCCTTATTCTCTTAATGAGTCATGGGTGTGTTTTGGACATAACGTGCAATAAACCAACCAGAGTGCCATCTCTCATTCCCTTTAAAAGCCAGTTGTGCTCGCGCCATGGGCACGATTGCATTTGCTATTAAATGATAACTGAAATTAGCTAAAATCACTTGCATCGTACTTGGTGTCGCATTGAGGTGGGTGTATGATGGGGCCCAATGGCACAGACATTCAAATATGAATATGTATATATATATATATATATATATATATATATATATATATATATATATATATATATATATACATAAAATATGTCAGTGCAAGTTGCCACTTCACAAAGTTACAAAACTTGTACAAAACAACATGTTTGGAAATTCAAAAGAAGCAGTCTGATATTACATTGATTTAAGTGGTCAAAGCTGTCCACACCGTTAAAGTCGGTATGAACGGCAACATTGCCAAAGACACTGGCTGCATGTCTAAATGCAAATTTTATTCTGACAGTCACTGGCTTGTAAAAAGCATTAACTTGTCAAATGCTATTTGAATGGACTAGTACCCCCTTCCCCTGTTGCATGCCAGCATTCTTAGCTATAAAAAACTGTTGGATATGGCAGATTTCTTCCACTCAAAACTGAGGGGACATACATTTGCCGTTGATAATAAATCTAAATGTCTTTGGCACCCTAATTCATGCTGGTCACTGATTATTAAATTCAGTCCCAAAATGACCATTAAAATGTTTTTGTTTTGTTTTGTTTTCTTTGAAAGAAAATACTTTTATACAGCAAGAATGCAATAAAGGGTTAGTTCACCCAAAAATGTCTTGCGGTTTTGGAACGAAATTAATGAGAGAATTTTCATTTCTGGGTGATCTAACCCTTTAAATTGCTCAAAAGTGACTTCATAAAAGAATCCTGAAAACAATGTATCATGGTTTCCACAATAATATTAAGCAGCACAACTGTTTTCAACATTGACAGTAATAAGAAATGAATCTTGAGCGGCAAATAAGCATATTAGAATGATGTTTGAAGGATCATGTGACACTGAAGACTGAAGTAATTATGCTGAAAATTCAGCTTTGCCATCACAGGAATAAGCTGCATTTTAAATTATAAAAAGAAATAGAAACAGTCATTTTAAATTGTAATAATATTTCACAATATTACTGTTTTTGCTGTGTTTTTTATCTAATAATGCAGCCTTGGTAAGCATAAGAGACTTATTTAAAAAGCATTAAAAAATATTACCAACCCAGACTTTTGAATGTTAGTGTCAGAATTTGACTGCACCTTTCAGGGTTTTTTTTTTTTTTTTTTTTTTTTTTTGGGTCATGTCTCATCTTGCCTAGGGCAGCAGATCAGCTAGGAGTGCAAACTGGTGCACCTTCATAGAAATATGTGCATGACGCTTCGGTTTGGTGGTTAATCTGTTGCTTATGGTAGACATTCTGCTAATTAGAATTGATTTGACAGTTGAATCTGTGGGCGCATCGGTTATAGAGCATATATCACATGACTAAAACAGGTTTTAGACCAGTCTACGGCACGTCCCAATCCAGTTCCATTGTCAATCTCCTCTGCCTTTCTCTAATGAAGATTGGCTGGCTGAGTGATACTTTTGCCAATGATATTCTCAGTTGAGCATCCCTCATCTCATAGCACCCTCTCATTAACCTCGTCACACTGCTGTGAGCCCTACCTCTTCTCTTCTCCACTATTTTCTTTCGCTTTAAATGCCTGAGATTCTGATCCTATCTTGGCTACTGTACATGCCTCCACAGGAACACATAAACAATACCGAGCATTTATGTGCTATCTGAGGGAAGAGGAAAAAACAAAATGAGAAATGTTCTGAGTGCCCGGCCCACCACTCAATCCTCAGGGGGGCAGCATGATGGAATATAAGATGACCGGATGCATTGTAAAGGGTTCTCGGTTTAATAATTAGTCAAAATACAATGCAATAAGACATTTTGGTCCCACTTTATATTAAGTATCTTTATCCACTATGTGCTAACATTTAAATGAATCATTAGACACTTGAATAGCCTGCTTTGAAGATTTGACAAAGTGTATGTCTTTACATTTTCATAAGACGGAAATCACAAAACGGAAATCATTCTATTTGGGTCTGCTACAGCAATCTAAAAGCTAAACTTATCTCTTTGCCCGCCAGCATTTTTTATCATTTTCACAAAAGTTTCATGGCCCCAAGAATATTTTGTTGTATGAATATCTGAACATGCAATATATCAAAAGAAAGAACAGACCCTCTGCTTTAAAAAAGTACCCACTTTAATGTGGTTGTCACGAGGTTGATGAGTGAGAGACGTGGGAGGAGCGAGCGAATGAGTCCTCTCACGAGGGAGCTTGGAGGCATATAAGGACGAGCGTCACCAGTGAAAGATGAGAGGGGACCAGGCCTGGAGTTTACGTTGTGTTTTATTATGTGTGTGCGTGACAGTCGTCTGTGAGGGGCTGCCCACGTTACTTTCGTTTTATTTATTTATTTATTTATTAAAGTCTTTAAATGTTTGCCGGTTCCTGCCTCCTTCTTCCCATAAAAAACCCGGGAGGAAGGAGGGACATGCTGTCAGAGAGCTCTGCTCACTGCTGTGGGGGATCGCGGTGCTGAGGAGTTCGGGCAGCATGGATGTATGAAGACTGCGAGTGGTTGCCCGAGGTGATTGTGCTGGAGCAAGTGAAGACCGGTGGGACGGAGAGCTCGCTGTAATGCCTCTGGGTTGAGGTGGGGTGGTGGCAGTCCTAGAGGGAGCGGAAGAGTCGCTGGCGTTCGCCATGATGGGGAGAAGCAGGGAGTGCGGGACTCGCTGCCGGCTACCCTCAACTGGAGGAAGGATCAAGGATCGAGCCGTCCACCGAGCGTCCAGTACCATTGCATGGCACTGCGAGGAAGAGCCTCTCGGCTGGCTGAGGACTGAGCGGCAGTGTGTCCGAGAACCGGACCAGAATTTTTTTTTTCTTCCTCTCTCCAGTCTCTCGTCCTGTCGCACTCTGTGTCTCCGTCTCCCGTTTCTCTCGGCTCGTCTGTCCATACCCCCAGACACGGGAGAGGGGTTGGGGGAGTAGGCGCTGTCTCGGGTGTACCCCCCAACCTGCGAGGGGCGATGGGGGTATGAGGCGAGGTTGACGAGCGAGAGACGTGGGAGGAGTGAGTCCTCTCATGAGGGAGCTTGGAGGCATATAAGGACGAGCGACACCAGTGAAGAACGAGAGAGGACCAGGCCTGGACTTTATGTTGTGTTTTGTTTGTTTTATTATGTGTGTGTGTGGCAGCCATCCGTGAGGGGCTGCCCACATTACTTTCATTTTGTTTATTTATTTATTAAAGTTTTTAAATGTTCGCCCCTTCAGGCCTCCTTCTTCCCATAACAACAAACTGTATTACAGTGGGTAAGAATATAAGTTTCATAAAAAAAAGCAACATTTTGAGCAAAAACCTGAGAAAATCGCATTTTTGTCAAAGACTACATCCAGATTGGATTCAGAACGATGATCAAAACATAGTGGGGTAGATTGAGTCCATCAACACCCCTAATGCTTGCACAGTCCTATAGCTCATCCTGGGTCGACATTTCATTCAGTAACATTTGGCAGTTTTGATTTATATGCTGTTTGATCACGTTATTTTACATATGCATCTGCATACAAAGGATATTGCTTGTTTCTGCTTATTCCCCAGTGTTTTGATCAAGAGATTCAGTATTCTTTCATAAGATGCATCTGGTCTAGCTTCTATCATCTTAATAAATCACTTAGATATTGTGATCTTATGCTACTAACAATGCCTAGAACTAGATGTAAATACAGGGGTGATCAAGCTATTGTTATTTTGTGGAGTAACTTCCCATTAGCTGTTAGAATGGCACCATTTTTAAATGTGTTTAAAATGTATACATTCTACTAAGATTTTTAACTATGGTTTATGTCTTGTAATTTTACTATTTGTCCTGATCTTTCAGCACAAATGATTGGTTTTTACTCGTATAAAGCACTTTGGTCAACTGGTGTTGTATTTATATAGTGCTATCTATATAAATAAAACTGACATTGACAAAACTGACATCATTTGGTACAATGCACTTGGCCACTGTCACACAACAACAGAATATGTTTGTCAGTCCTGTAGTCCTTAATATGGTTATGTTCATAGTTCACAGTTCAGTTATTTACAGGAGTGACAACCGCATTCTACAACCAAACTCAAGCCCGTAAATGTCCAGGACTCACAACCGCATTCTCAGAAAACCTGTGCTGTGTGAACAGAACCAGACTGGAATCTGCCGTATGTTGTGGGTTTACATGTGTGGTTTCACTAACTTGCAGCGACAGAGATATGAGCTATATGTCATCTGATCGTTTTAGATCCAGTCACTGTTCTCCACTGGAGCTGCAATTTTGTGCTCTACTCGTGACTCAAATGCTCCAATCTCTACCCAGATATAAAAGCTGCTGTCAGTTAGTGAAGATTTGTTGGATGAAATCTTGGTTCAATCAGACTCTTGTTGTGTCAAATGTGATAAGAAAATGTGATATACCTTTTCAGTTTTATGGACGTCGGAATCTTTGATATTACTTTGTTCACTGTCGCTATTCAGATGGTATTCGAGATGCTATACTGTAAGTTGCTGTGTAAGTAAATGTGGTTGTCAATCTGTCCTTGTTACAAATGTTACATGTAGTTACTACAGTAATAATTATGAATTGTGCATAATTACATGCAACTAACCCTAAACCAAACCTAATCCCAAATCTAACCCTATAGTAAGTACATGTAGTTAATTATTGTTACTCAGTGCTTAAATGTATAATTACACTGTAAGACAGACACCTTAAAATAAAATGTAAAAAAAAAAAAAATGCCTGCAAGTAATTACAGCTGTAATTAATTTCTGTAATTACATATATAATTACACTGTGGACTCTTCCCTTACCCCTTAACCCACCCTTAAACCTAACCATAGCACCCAACCTATCCCTAAAATTACCTGTATCCCACTTCAATACAGTAATAGCAAAAGTGTCAGTAACACTTTAGAATACTGTTCCGTCATTAAAGGTGCAATAGGTGATCTGTGAAATGCTAACTTTAGCCTGCTAGAACTGAAAGCATATGTTTCCCATTTCCAATAGTGTCCACTTTTTCAGTGATTTTTCTCTATAGTGAACTACGCAGATCTAGGACAAACTTTCATTGAATGGCATCTGACTGTTGCACTATTGTTTTCTAACCTTGACATGCACCATACACTTTAAATGACATCCTAACATGATCCATGATATTGGTGTTTATGTTCATAACACTTTTCATGGACACTCAACCAAGGCTAATGTTTCACTGCGAGCTTCAAAATGGAATAATCTCCATGATGCATTGTACATACTGCTTTATTAAACAATATATAGCCCCGTCCTTGGCCACCGTTAGCCTCATCAACCGGAAGCCCACTTCACCCCAGCTGCTGAGGTAAGTGGCAGCGCAACCTCACTTCTGTTTCGAGTTTGGCCAGTGCTTTCAGGTTAGTCTGCGAATGGCTGTTAAGTGTGAAACACTGGGGTATTTTCCCAACTTTTTAAAAACTGTGTATTTAGTTTAAAATATCTTTTTCTGAGTAAAGGTAGATGGTTATGTTGGCCATTTCTAGCTCTATATTGGACACCACTTTTATTTGGGAAAATGGTCCAGTGAAATGTCAGATGTAAAACATGGTGAACTTCAATGATTGATGACCTGAAAATATTTTAATCACATCTGGCCTTGCTGCCATGCCCAGAAAGGCCACCTGGAACACGTTTTGAATTTCTTCATTTGTGATCTTGCTAACTCAGCTTGAGCCGTTCCCTCCTGTCATGCTGCCACTGCTGTTTTTCTTACAAAGCTATTCATTAGAACAGAGAGGTTTGGGAGTTACCCGACACTGCAGGGGTCAAAGGGGTCTGTTATGTTATAATTTCAAATTGGGGGGTGTACTATTCCCAGTGTAATTATTCCAATTAATCATCGAATGCATGTCAAAACGCATTTTTCCATTTCAATATTCATATCCACACTATTATTATATCCTGTTGGCCGTCTCCGCTTATCGGAATAGTTTTATGTTGGCATCCAAATCATTCATCTCGTTCATCTCTCTCACTCTGTTATGGATTCATTTCTGATTACCTCATAAAGAATCAACGGACCATGGGGTATTTTTAACCTTTAGTTTCTGATGCGCTGAGAGAATGTGCAGCATCTGTTTGTCTGCCGCCATCCATATCCATGTGATGTGACAATGAAAAGAAGACCGCAGAGTCTTAGCTGGAGTTTAATTTCCATTGCAGAGCCATCAACTTCATAATCTTCCTGCCAGTTTTCCACTTTTCAAATTGTCCTTTTAAACCAAAATGGTACCAGGTTCCCCTTGTGAAGCAAAAGTGTGCTTAATCTGTACTTAATATTAATTAAAATATTAATATTCCTTAAATTAAAGGTGACCGAAGTGTACTTAAAAACATCACACTTATGTATTTAATAGAACAATCAAGTACACTTTAAAAGGCCTCTTTGTAATAAAATAACATGACATTTTTAACTTTAGTTAAAGTTTAAATGATCCCATTAATCTTTTGTCATGCTTTAAAGAAGTACACAAGAAGTACACTAGCTTACTACATCACATGTTCTTGAATACCTTTTTTTGTAATTTTAAATGGATAGGTCACCCAGAAATGGTTACTCACCATGTTGAACACAAAAGAAGATATTTTAAAGAATGTCGGTAGCCATTGACTTCCATAGCATTTTTTTTTTGTTGTTGTTTTTTTTTTTTTCTACTGTGGAAGTCGATGGCTACCATCAACTGTCCAACATTGACAACCGTCGACAAACATTCTTCAAAATCTCTTTTTTTTTTTTTTTTTTTTTTTTCAGTTTTTCAGAAGAAAGACACTCATACAGGTTTGGAACAACATAAGGGTGAGTAAATAATGACAGAATTTAAATTTTTGGTTACACTAACCCTTTAATATTAAATTTAAAGTTAAAATATTTGATGTGAGTAACACTTTACACTAAAGGCCCCAATACACTTCAAGCTAAATTGAAGAACGAACTGATTTTATGTCATTTAGAACAAAATCAGGCCAAAACGAACTTCATTTGGAGTTTGTTTTGGGACTTTGAAACTACTTGCCAAAGCAAACTTTCTGGAAAAGTTTGCCATGGCTGGTAAACACCTTTACCATTGATCCATGACGATTACGTAATAGGTGGATGTGCATGGAGGCTCCAACTTCCGACTTGGAAATCTTTTCCACTTATTTTCAAGTTGTGATTCGGATGAAACAAGACAATACGGTAAAGCTTGATTTTAAAGGGGTCATGAATTGAGAAATCAACTTTCCCTTGAGCTTTTGATATATAAAAGCTAATGATAATATAATAATATTCTGTAAGTGTCAGAGCTGAAAACTTCCTTGTTAGTCAAAGAAAAGCTTTTATTGACACCAGGCCCAGCAAACGATCAATCTGCGAATTTGCTTCCCTGTGACGTCAGAAAGCAGCAAAATGCCACCTCAACCAAAGAAGAAGAATGCCTAATTCTGTAGCCCTGTGGTTGAACTTTATTTTTAATGAAGATCCAGCTCACGTGGGTAAGACATTGAGCATTTGTTAGCTTCATTTCACTGCGATTCTTTTGTAAACAAGAGACTAGATTTGCAGACGGAATGAGATTTAAAACTGCTGTGCCTTCTATATTGGATCCAACAGGAATGGTGCAGCACATTTATGTGAGTCATTTTTTTATGTGATAGTATCGCATTGTTACAGATCGTTTGATATCTATTGATTATGTATATGTCTAACTAAACATAACTTGATAACCATGATCACTGTCAGAAAAAAAACGGTACACTGCTGTCACTGGGGCGGTACCCTAAGGTACAAAACCGCAAAGGTACTAATACGCACTCTTAAAATACTGATATGTACCTTTTAAGGTACAAAGATGTACCTATTCACTTTTGTACCGCTCCAGTGTTTTTATGAGTGTGCTGTCACAGGCTGGAGTATCCTTTGTATTTGAGGTGTTGTTGGTTCATTGTCCTGCAATTCGTGATCAGGCTCGAACATGTATGGGCCAGGGCTCGCAAAGCCTGACGACCTGGGGCTAATATATTTTCCAGTCGGGCTACCAAAATGTATCATTGGCCTGCCCGATGGGCTATCTTAAATAGTGAAATAACATTTCTTTCTTGATGTGCTTTGTTCACTCTCTTGTTATTTGAATGAAAAATACAGTCACAGAAGTTTTGAACATGCTGATTTGTCTGCAATGAAGTTTTACTGATGTACGTACTTGGCTTGTTTGTGTGTTGGTGATGCACGGTTTACGGTTATATCCACCGATCGGGTGGTCCAAGTAATAAAAAAATAACATTCCAATTAATTGAGGGTGGATGAGAGATAAATCATTGTTTGTTTGATAAAGACATTTTGTGAGCCCTATGGGCGAATAACTTCGGTCGCTGTTTTTCCACGTTTTTAAAACAATTACCCACGTGTACTGATGGGGGAGCTGAAGCTCATTATAATATACAAAACTGTTATCCAATCATAGCAGTTGGCGTTTACTTCCAAGTCTTTAATGTGGCACGACCATAAAACCCGAGCGATCCTGGAGCTAGGCTCAAAACCATGGTAACATGTACATCATAATGTTTTCGCTGTTCATACTAAAAAAAGCCACTCTTGACCACACCTATAAAAACAAATAGAGTTTATAAAGCATAGCACAGTCATATATGCGCTCTCATATCTTACTCTCCATTGAGTTTCACCTTGATTTACTGGCCATAGTGTTTCCATTTTTAGATAAAACAGTCATTTATTTAGCACAATATCTGTCACACATAGTGCTTGAGGGAAAATGAGGTCGCCATTGTAATAAAATGTAGACCAGGAGTGGAAAGCATGATTTATATCAGGCTAAACAGAAAGGTTTAGCTTGTACTGTGGGTGGAATATCAGTATCCTGTTTAGCTTTAGCCCATTTATCAAATCTGTCTTTGGATGTCTAGAAGGCCTTTCATGTACAGTACATGGAATTCTTCTCATAGTTGCTACATACAAGTGTAAGAAACAACAACCTCCATTTATATATTTTTCACCCTTAGGTTTCTCATGAGAAAAACGCCAATGTTTGCTGACAAGCATTGACGAGTGACATTGTTCAGTATCAGAGGAAAAGGCTTTCTACAAATATCAAGGAAGTGAGTGCTACACTGGGAACTAAGTCTTGACAGGTCCGGGTGCCACTTTTGTTGAGCATTCCATCCAGATACAGCCTTCTTCAAAATAACCCTACATGATCCAATCTCAGCTTGTTGGCCCTAGTTCAGCCCAATCATCTCTTCCATCAGCTGAGTTCATGGCAATCCAATTCTCGTTTGTTTGCTTTTTGTCACAGACACATCCATCTCCTTTGTCAAGGAAATTTGGTATCATTAAATGTGTACATAAATGTTTGTGCAGTAATTTTGAGTAATAAGACGTCGTATACCGATTATGTGCTTCCATGGATGTAGCTTTGTCTCATCATTCAGCAAAATGGATCTCTTCCAAGGCTGATTTCATGCTCCAATACCAGCTGTACCAAACAGTTACATGACCAGAAAGTCTTGTAGATCCAACAGCATCATAAAGTGCCTGTTGTCCATCTAATTTACACAGTTTAATTGTAAATGAGCTGTTAAGCCTTGAGGTTAGAGTTCAAAACACTGATATAATTTCAGCCACTTAGTCAAACCGCAGTATTGGCATGGTTGAGGAACTGACCTCACAATCGACAAATGTTCTCACAAGTTTTATTTGCTTTTATACATCAGGCCAGATTTGCTAACAGCTTGCGTCAGCGCAAACCCTCTTTTGACGTAAAAAATCTACTGTCAGGATTTACTAAAGACAAAATTAGCGCTGAAAAGATGTGGAAAGGGTTATTTTTGTGGCTGACCTTATTGCATATGCATTTGTAGGAGTTTGCCTTTTAGACACAAACTTTATGGGAGGAGAGTATTTAAATGAATCGTGCAAGGTGATTTACTAAGGTTTGCACTCGTCAATTTACTGGTGTTTGTGCCATTATTTACCGCCCAAAAAAGCACGTCTTAAACCAGATGCTACTTTGCGCTGCTCTTGGTAGACGGCGTTGGTCATTATGGAAATGATCCGGCTGCGTCTGTGTTCTTTAATTTGTGCGTCGTCAGTAGATCACACGCTGAACTTTCCACTCCCATCGTCACTTTTTTAGAATTGTGTTCTCACGCTAATTTGCTCTGTTTAGTAAATCTGGCCCTTAATCTATTACAGGCCTCTACAAGAATGGCTTGAACAAATGCTAGATAGTTTGTTCCTAAGAGGCATATGATAACTGAAAACAAATATGTTCAAGAATTGTATTTCCACATATTTTATCAGCAAGACTGTCAGAGTTCACATAACAAAATCTGTTTTAATTTACTGCCTTCATGCCGATCCAAACCTGTATGATTTTCATTGTACTGTGGATCACAAAAGAAGATATTTTGGATAAAGATTTTGAAAGATATGCTCATGTGATGTAGTGTTGTTTTGAACCCTTTGACTTTCATTATATGAACCAAAACCACTGAAATATTTCCCCAAAAAAGAAAGTCATATAGGTTTGGAACAAGGGTAAGGAAATGATAACATCATTTACATTTTGGGATGGACTATCCCTTTAAGTTTGTTCTGGACAAATATTTCTAAAATAAGTTCTTGGTAATCCTAGTCCAAACCTGTCAAATGTTATTTAATATTTTGGTAGAGCTGACAGAAAGCTGTTTCAACATCGGTAGCTGAATGACAAAAGTTTGAACAAATATTTCCACTCGGCCCATCTGCCAATCCAGTTTCTATGGTAATTTCTCAATTTTTACTACATCATTGCAAAGCAGAACCACAGAGCTACCCTTTGACCTCGAGTGCTTATCCTACAGAGGCATTCTGCCTTTTTTCCCCCAAGTTCCTTTTCTGAACCGAATGAGCCTTAACTGATTTGATATACTATATACCTCTGAGACACTCATCACAGGCAAAACTTTAAAAACAGACTGAAAGCCTCACAGAGCAGAACATTGAAGTTTGCACCTGCTGATTTTCAGCTTTGCAAAGTACAAACACAAAAACAACCTTGCTGGTACATGTTTCAATGAGTGTGCGATTGGCATTGCATGGAAAATGTTCGCTCTAAAATCATACCATGGGGCAGTGTTTACCTTTTTTTCTTTTTCTTATGAACCCTCCGACCACATCAATAAGGCTCAACCCCATGGTATGATTTTAGACTGAACATCAAGTACTCGGTCATTCGCCATGCAACATTGATCACACACTCATCGAAACATGTACCAACAAGGTTGTTTTGTGTACTTTGTAAAACAACAAAGCTGTTTGCTGGTGCATGTTTTGATGAGCGTGTGATCAATGTTGCATGGCGAATGACTCGAGAGTGATCTAAATCGATCTAAAATCGTACCATGGGGAAGTGTTTACCAACTTTTTTTTGTCTTATGAACCCTCCTGCCACATCAGTTTTTAAGCTAATCATATTTAATATTGTTTGATTTTCAAAAGCTACACCCAATATTAGCCATCTAACCTATAAGCAACCAGTAATACAGACATTTGGTGATCTCCAGCAATAAAATGTAGGTCAGTGTGAACGCGGCTTCATCACCTCATAAACGGGCTTTAATCCGCACAGCTGCTGGCCACTGACTCAAAAATCACACTGTATCATAACGTAATAAAATGTGCCAAAGCGGTCAGTGAGACCGGAGCAGCTGCTCCTCTCTACTTTTGATGTGAAAACTCGACTCTTGCCTCTTATTGAAATTTTGGAAATGCAGAGAAATTGACTTTATTACGCAGCTGTTTTGGCAGAATGAGAGA
The DNA here is from genome assembly GCA_018749465.1 of Paracanthobrama guichenoti. Lineage (NCBI taxonomy): Eukaryota > Metazoa > Chordata > Actinopteri > Cypriniformes > Gobionidae > Paracanthobrama > Paracanthobrama guichenoti. Next base: position 29,114,083 of record CM031950.1, on the reverse strand, counting down.
GAGGAGCACAGCTTAGAAAGGAACAGAAAGATCATCCGCAACCGGCTATGCAAATCATGCCACCAAAGATTGAATTAAGATCTGAGCCAATGACAGCTTAAACTAATTTTGGTGAGTTTATTTGCAATCCCACAGGAGATTAAATATCGCTCGCATGCACAGAGATCTATGCTTTAGATTCAAAACAAGAATCACCACAAAATGTGAACCAAAACCAATAGATATACATATTATTTCTTCTTTTCGGGATCTTTTTATAGTAAAAACATCTAAACATCCCTTAAATAACATGCGTAAATTAACAAGTTGTTTTACAGAGAATTTATTTTGAATTAGGGACGGAAGGATTGATCTTGAAGCATCAATACTTTTAATATTGATGCTGTAACTCTTAAAAATATTGATTCAGAGTGTTTAATTTAAAGTAAGGATTTGTGTTAGTTATTGGTCATTAAAATGAATCATATGTTATATAATGGGTTTGTGTGACATTTGTAGAAGTAGCCTATTAGTATTGCTATTAGTAGTAGTAGTAGTAGTAGTAGTATTAAAAGGTTACAAAACATTATCAGTGTCCAGTAATGTTACAACTTATCAAATTGTATTATAATCAATTCAAATGGTGGCTTAATGGCTATTAATAACCAATAATCACCATCATTTCAAATATATAGATGCTTTGGTGGCAAACTGGACAATATTGACTTTGATGGTATTTTGTATTGGGTTAAAAAGTTAAAAATTATTTGGATTCTCAAGTAAATATTTTAGTTTAAATTATGCTTTGATTTTTGTTCTAGAAAACAAGACAAAGAGACGTATAAAGCCTTGTCGTATAAATGCTTTAAGGCTTCTGTCTTGAAATGTATTAAGTGCTTAAATGTAGTAAAGCCAGCAGGTAGATCAGAAGGTTTTGTAATAACAGTCTTATTAATTACCTGTAAACATTTTTTTATCTTTCTGGTTTAGTTAATGTGACAGCTTCCTTTACATCTCATATTTTATAACTTTGTCTTTTACTCCTTTTTTCCAAAGCGGTTTTGCAATGGCCGACGATTAGTGAGGTGCCTGTAATAACACAAAGTGGCCTTGTCTACATCTGCGCACCAACATATTGAGGACATTTTGAAAAATTGGTGGAATTTCCTTTTAGCTGTCAAAAGTCCTTCTGAGGCTAGAAAAAGAGCTCTATTTGTTGCAACTGAACCATGGGAAACATTTACTCCACTGCCCCCACTCCCATCGCCTGCTGTATACGTGACAGCCTTGCAAAGCATCTCAAGGTGTTGATATGGGTATGGGGCCATACCTAGATCTCTTCTTTGGAAAGAAAAACCTCTCCAGGTAGACTATTACACTCTCAGACACTGCTTTTATGCTCTTTTATTCCTGAGGGTTTGACTGTTGCAGCTGCCTGAGTTATTATTCTCCTGCTGTTTGAAAGCCATCTCCATTTTTCCTGCACGAGGAGAACTCTGATCTCAGCACGACATCCAAAACAAGCGAAACCACATCTTTCTGACACTCAGCAAATCCTTTTTCAACAACATGAACCATTATCCTTTTAACCCCGTGACATCTCTCGTTTTTTATTCTCTAGCTGTTCGCTTGAATATTACAATTTTCATCCTCCAATTTCAGCAAATGATTGTTCACCAAGGCGGCCTGCAAAGTTTCCAATAACTTTTCGGAACAAGCTCCTGTGATATTTTGCATGTAATATGCTGTAATGGATCTAATGTGATCTTCAGTTCATGTTATGTACAGTATGTTATGGATCAGTTATGTACTACTAGTAGAGTTCATCGAGTTGAATCAAAAGTGCATGTTTGCTTTCCAAAATCAAGACATCCATATTATGGACGAGCGGCACGAGCCAGTGCATTATTGAACACGTACTACATGTCAGCAGAGCCTGGTGTATAGATGGCAAAAAAAAAAAAAAAAAAAAAAAAAAAAAACCTTTTTGACTTGATAATTATATATCAGTATTGTGATGGGGACATTACTGTAAAAAAACACCATCCTTCAGAAAAGACGTTAAGATGAGATCCTGATGATCTCGTATGCCAGTACGTTCACATTGCTGTATTTATTGGTATTAATTCATATATACATTTTATACTTATAGCGTATAATTTTATATCACGACTTCACTGTGCAGCATAGGCCATGGTTAAGAAGATTTCTCCTGATTTAAGTAGCATCCAGAAAAGTGGTATGCAAATATGGAATTATTATTATTAAAGTGCTCTGTCAACATAATGCTCCCGTAATCTGTTGGGGAGAGGCGCCAAGGCCATTTTAAGTTTAATAACTATACTGATATGCTGTAAAATAAATATGAATCTCAATGGTGTACACTGTTGATATTGACTCTATTGGGTTAGTTTGATTTGTTTTATTATATTTTTCTACAAATGTGTTTTCCGCTGGAGCCAAGGTGACCCCACACTTTTAAAAGTAAAGTTCTCAAAAGAGTTTCTTAGTTATGCCATAGACCCGCCATGTTGGGTTCCTCAAAGAACCTTTCAGTGTAAAGTTCTTAAAAGAGAACGTGCAAAGAACATTTTAATAATCTGAAGAAACTTTTTCAACTATCAACGGCAACAACATAAACAAATGTTACTGTGCATGCGCGCTTTTGTGGCCCAAACTTAACTTCCGGTAGGCGTCCCGCAAAGAATCAATAACAATAGAAGCTGCGTTATCTTTCTTATGCATTTTTCATTTTAATTGTGCAACATTATCTTAATTGTATATGATTTTATTGTTTCAGCAATGTTTATTATAAATAATCTCCCATTTCTGTCTACAATAGTGTAGAGTGGGGGAAAACGTAAATACATCACAAAAATCCTGTGCTCTACGGGCATTGTCATTGATAGAGGATAAAGCGAAAGTTGTTTTACACTCCGTCATAAAGGCCTATTACATACCTCATTTAAATATTTTGCGGGAAACATAAATCCGATCAGTTATCCAGATACAGCGGCCACTTGTGAACAAATGTAAACGTGCCGTGTCCTGATTGACTGATGATCCCATCTGTTTGATCGAACACGGTGATCGCAAGTTTATGCCAAGTGTAACAGCCAGAAGTCCCTCTTAAGTAGATTATTTCCGATAACAAGCAAAATAAGTAAATTTCATTAGACATAAGACACAACGCTGCTCTCGTATGCAGTCAGACTGGAAATTTATGAAGCTTTCAAGGCTTTTTGGTGAGTCACACACACTGTTTTTACACTGGTGTCATATTCTCTTTGCTTGATCGTTAATATTTATATCATGTTATCCAAGAATAGTTAGTCAGAAATGTGTTTCTACTAAGTAGTGCGCCATACTAGCCACTAGCCAGACCGATGAACAAACACAGACCGGAAGTTAACTTCGGGCCAGGCGCGTAACCGTGGCAACGCACATGCTTCTGATGAAACCGTATATAAAGGACCTTTTGTGCATTAGAAAGGTCCCATGGGTGTTAAAGGTTCTTAATGAAACCATTGATGTCAATAAAGAACCTTCATTTTTAAGAGTGCAAGCAGAAGTAATCTTACTACAATGATACCAGTCACATTTCTGAAAATGCATGTCTAATTTATTCAAACCGAGAATGTTTTATATACACTCACCTAAAGGATTATTAGGAACACCATAGTAATACTGTGTTTGACCCCCTTTCGCCTTCAGAACTGCCTTAATTCTATGTGGCATTGATTCAACAAGGTGCTGAAAGCATTCTTTAGAAATGTTGGCCCATATTGATAGGATAGCATCTTGCAGTTGATGGAGATTTGTGGGATGCACATCCAGGGCACGAAGCTCCCGTTCCACCACATCCCAAAGATGCTCTATTGGGTTGAGATCTGGTGACTGTGGGGGCCATTTTAGTACAGTGAACTCATTGTCATGTTCAAGAAACCAATTTGAAATAATTCAAGCTTTGTGACATGGTGCATTATCCTGCTGGAAGTAGCCATCAGGGAATGGACACATGGTGGTCATAAAGGGATGGACATGGTCAGAAACAATGCTCAGGTAGGCTGTGGCATTTTTAAACGATGCCCAATTGGCACTAAGGGGCCTAAAGTTTGTCAAGAAAACATCCCCCATACCATTACACCACCGCCACCAGCCTGCACAGACTGCACAAGGCATGATGGATCCATGTTCTCATTCTGTTTACGCCAAATTCTCTACCATCTGAATGTCTCAACAGAAATCGAGACTCATCAGACCAGGCAACATTTTTCCAGTCTTCAACTGTCCTATGTTGCTGAGCTTGTGCAAATTGTAGCCTCTTTTTCCTATTTATAGTGGAGATGAGTGGTACCCGGTGGGGTCATCTGCTGTTGTAGCCCATCCGCCTCAAGGTTGTGCGTGTTGTGGCTTCACAAATGCTTTGCTGCATACCTCGGTTGTAACGAGTGGTTATTTCAGTCAAAGTTGCTCTTCTATCAGCTTGAATCAGTCGGCCCATTCTCCTCTGACCTCTAACATCAACAAGGCATTTTCGCCCACAGGACTGCCGCATACTGGATGTTTTTCCCTTTTCACACCATTCTTTGTAAACCCTAGAAATGGCTGTGTGTGAAAATCCCAGTAACTGAGCAGATTGTGAAATACTCAGACCGGCCCGTCTGGCACCAACAACCATGCCACGCTCAAAATTGCTTAAATCACCTTTCTTTCCATTCTGACATTCAGTTTGGAGTTCAGGAGACTGTCTTGACCAGGACCACACCCCTAAATGCATTGAAGCAACTGCCATGTGATTGGTTGATTAGATAATTGCATTAATGAGAAATTGAACAGGTGTTCCTAATAATCCTTTAGGTGAGTGTGTGTGTGTATATATATATATATATATATATATATATATATATATATATATATATATATATATATATATATATATATATATATATATATATATAAAGAATTGAAAATAATCAAAGATATTTGATTTTTGAAAATGAACAAAGACATTTGCTTTACTGTTTTCAACCCCACCTTTCTTATCAGAAGGGCCATTTGGAATTCCTAAAGACAGAAATGCTGAAGGCCTGTAGGCCAAATGTCACACCTGTAGCACCGTGGGGGAAGTTTGGTCTGATTGGTCAGTTTGAATGTCTCACATTAGGGTTTCAGTCACATGGTCAAGGAATAGATAAAAGAAGATTGTAACTGTTGCTCTGGCTCTTTTATTCTCTGGCTCTCTTGATTCTCTGTTTCTCTCTCTTCTTGGGGCCTGCTCTTTGGCTCTTCTCTTCTTTGTTCTCTTCTCTTCTTTGTCTCTCTCTCTCCCCCCTCTCTCTTTCTATCCCTCAGGTAACATTCATGCTGGGTACGATTAATGGTATAAGTTTTCATCATCTCATACATTTATTTTGTAACTATTTTAAGTGTAACCATAACTAGATTTTGTCATTAAATTATTTCAATTACAAATGATGTGCTAACTAGTTTTGATTTGGTATTGACTTTGAAGTGTTACCTATTGCAATACAATATAGTCACATTATAGCAACGCACTCCCACATATTTTGCTATTGTAACTGCGCTTATTTCCGTCGTTGGTATAAGCTGCAGTGGGTGGTAAAGACGAGAAATGTACAGTTTTCTATCATCTTGCTGATAACATTTCTTTAGTCATTCGGCAACCCTGCAGTCAGAACCACTGTAGGCGATCCACCCTTACTATATATATATATATATATATATATATATATATATATATATATATATATATATATATATATATATATATATATATATATATATATATTATATAATATCATTTTACCTTTAAATTACTCGATTTTATCAATAAATAATATAATTTATGCACATTCTTCACAGTCTTTCAAATTAAATTCAAAATAACATTTCATGCATAACCCTGTTAAAGGATTATTTCACTTCAAAATGAAAAATTCCTGATATTTTACTCACCCCCATCTCATCCGAGGTGTTCGTGTCTTTCTTTCATTCAGTCGAAAAGAAATGACGTTTTTTGAGGAAAACATTCCAGGACTTTTCTCCACATAATGGACTTTGATGGCAACCAACGGTTAAAGGTCCAAATCAATGCAGTTTCAAAGGGCTTCAGAGGCTCTGCACGATCCCAGCTGAGGAATAGGGTCTTATCTAGCCAAACCATCTGCCATTTTCAAGAAAAAATAAACATTTATATACTTTTTCTTTTTTTTTTACCTAAATTGCTCATCTTGCGCTGCTCTGCAACGTGCCACAGATTGCGTAATTGCGTCGAAAAGGTCACACTAGACGTAGGCGGAAGTACCGCCCCAAGCGAATGCGCAAAGACTAATACATTGTTTTACCTTTTTTTGCTAAAGGATGTTTAAGTCTTCGCACGTGTGTTTGGAAACACGGGGGCAGTACTTCTGCCTACGCCTAGCATGACCTTCCTGACGTGATTACGTAATCAGTGGCGTGTCGCAGAGCAGCGCAAGATAAGCAATTTAGATTAAAAAGTAAAAAGTAAGTTTTTTGAAAATGACAGATGGTTTTGCTAGATAAGACCTATTCCTTGTGTGGGATCGCGCAGAGCCATTTGAAACCCTTTGAAACTGCATTGATTTGGACCTTCAACCCGTTGGTTGCCATAGAAGTGCATTATGTGGAGAAAAATCCTGGAATTTTTTCCTCAGAAAACTTAATTTATTTTCGACTGAAGAAAGAAAGAGGATCTTGGATGAGATGGGGGTGAGTAAATTATCAAGAAATCTTCATTTTGAAGTGAACTAATCCTTTAATTCAGCTCAGAATATCTCATATTGGGTGTCTCTGCTGACCTCTTGTGGAAAAAAATAAAATAATATAACATGATATTTCATGACTCTTGCCACTAGATGGCCTTATAGCTCTATATGGAGCAAATGAGCTGTTCCGCTGGGTCTAGTCTTTGCCTCAGATATTATGCCCAAGGACCATTGGCTGAACGTCTGATGCACAGTTTCGAAGTCGTCATCTGATTGGTTGAATTCTACAGGATGTCTGCGAGATGAGTGTGTCGCATTCTTTAATGGTCCGCCTGGAAACAAATGTCGTGATGCCAAACTCCCTCATGGAAGAACTCCATCTTGTTTACAACTGTGACAATGAGCGCTTACCATGATCGACTAAACGCTGGATTTTCAAAAGTATGTGAAGTTCTCTGCTCCATTGTTACAGTAAACTTGCACAGCGTTCTTGAATGAATAATTTATAGATGCATGCTGTTATTGCAGGGACATCGACTTTACATTTTCACGCCCCTAAACATAATGCGGAACAAAACGATCTGTATCTGGTTGCGTTACAGGTCAGTCAAGCGTCCTCTTGGGTGTTCCTTGACGAATGAAACCTGCGACAGAGTCCAGACCTTCTGCCGTCAGTCTGAAGGTCTGGCTGTACGAGACAACACTGGGTCCTAAAGTTAGTTCTTGAGTTTCTCTCTTCAGAATGCATTCAGATTTGTATTTGTTGATCATGCACTGATTTGTTTTAATTTCAACCACAAACTCCACAGATCCAGTCAAGTGTGTGTGTGTGTGTGTGTTTGTGTTTGTGTGTGTGTGTGTGTGTATTCATGGTTCAAGTGTGACAAAAGTCCTAAGGTCTTGGACCACTCTGATGAACATTTACACTAGGTTAATTTCAAAAATTAATTTTGGGTCAAAATGACCAGAGGAACGGATTAAGGTAAACCATATAAAACTGAATGGATGCCACAGCCTCTGCTGATAAAGAGTTATAAGCTTAGACTCAGGTGTCCTCAGAAAGGGATCTTCTCCTGAAATGAGAATAACAGTGAGGTCGTCTCATAGCAGGCAGATAGGGATTGCTAGATCTTGCTCTATATTTGTGGCTAAAAGAGCTCTTTTCCATATTGAGTTCATATCCTGTTGCAGAGAATTACCTCATTGCTTATTCTGTCTGCACTTTTTTCTGCCATTCTTTCTTTTGCTCCAACTCTTTTTTTTTTCACAGAGAATGATAGAGCATTCATTTGAAGGCATGCGCTGATGTACAACATATGGCTCAATGCACATGTACAGAGGGCGTTATTCAGAAACTAAAGCCCATCTGGGCATATTCATTGTTCAAAAATGAATGGTCATTTCACTTTTGTTATATGTGATTGCATACACTTCAAAGAAATAGTTCATTTCAAAACTGTAAATTATATCATTGTAATTCAATATAATTATTCATTACTCACCCTCGTATATGTTTATGGATTCAAAAGCACCATATAGGTATAATATATAAAATGTTCCGCTATTATGAGCTGAACCTGAGAATTAAATCAGTCTGATTTGTGAACGAATCATTTAAAGTTTTGTGAACTGGATCAGCCCTTAAGATATTTTCATGACAAGGACAAACCTCATCACTCCCGTTTACAGGCAATTTTCATTCTTATTTGCGAAGAATGGTAGTTATTTTTACAGGCACAGCACAAATGATGAGCTCATATGGTAGATGTCTTACTGGCCACTGTTTTAATCCACAACAATCTGCAAAACACATTTCTATAGAACGTTTTTTTCAGTGATGTGCCTAAAATGTTTTATTGCGATATTTTCGCCCATCAATTGGCTATGCTGCAATTTATTCATGTCGCGCAACACTGACCTACATTTGTTCAGTACTCCCAAAATGTGATGTCTACTTTAAAGCCATGTTTATGAATCTGTGCACGACAACGTCATCCGTGTATGTCACAAACAAATGCGCCCTTTGGTCAGAGTGGAATAGATTGATTATAATGTTTACATGCACTGCAAAAAAATATGATATGATCAATAAGTTGTGACGTTTTTTTTGTTTGTTTTTGTTTTTTCACTATCCCTTTAACTTATTTTGATGATAAAGGGTTAATAAAGGCCTTCTGAAGTGAATCGATGGGGTTTTGTAAGAAAAATATCCATATTTAACACATTATAAAGTAAAATATAGCTTCCGGCGGACTGCCTTCCATATTCAACTTACGGAAAAAGCGTAACTAGCGTGACAATGACATCGAACATAGCGCAAGCATTTTGAACTGCAAGAGGCGCTACTCTTTCTTCGTAAACTGAATACGGAAGGCCTTTATTAACCCCCCGGAGCCGTGTGGATTACTTTTATAATGGATGGATGCACTTTTTTGGTCTTCAAATTTTGGGCTGTCATTCATTGCCATTATAAAGCTTGGAAGAGCCAGGACATTTTTTAATATAACTCCAATTGTATTTGTCTGAAATAAAAATGTCATATACACCTAGGATGGCTTGAGGGTGAGTAAATCATGGGGTCATTTTCATTTTTGGGTGAACTATCCCTTTAAGTTATAGAAAATTCAGCTTGTTTTTTAAAGTCAGTTTAATGTAATTTAAGTTGAAATGACTTAAACATCCAAGTTGACTGTACTTAATTTTAGGCAACCTTTTTTAAATTGTGATTAAAATGGGCATACGCTACATATTTTATGATTATGGTTGCTATGGTTATGAGCTTAACCACATCAATGTCATTGAAGTATTGTGTTTACATGAGGTGAATTTTGTAATTATAATAGTATTATGCGGGTGCCTGTAAATGTAGTCATTGTAATTGTATGGAAAAGATTAACCAATATCTTCTTCAAAATTTCTCTATTTGCATTCAATGGAATGATATGAGGATGAGTAAATGACAGTTTTTAGTTGCTGTGGCTGAAGTATCCCTTTAAAAGGAACAGAGAAATAAAGAAAGGTGTTTAACTCCCTCTACTCTGCCGCTCCTTGATTTGAGATCTCAAACCGAAACCTGTTGTGCCACTCAGTTATTTATCAATCACGAGCCAGTCTTAGCTCCCCTTTCTTGTAAAGATCAACAGTAGCCAGAGAGCGATACCAGTAGCTGATGGTGGCGATAAACCTCTGATCTGTGGAAACATGGTGCCCCACTGTTACAGCAATGAAGGCGATGAGAGCAGATAAGCCATTATACCAGCCTCGGCTTGTCAGCTGTATTGTGTTCTTCCTCATAAACCTATTCAGTGATTAAGCACCTGTTTGTAAAGTCAGGCTCCAGGAAAATATGCACACAGGTGTCAGACAGCCATACAGTAAAAGCCCAATTCGCAAATGGCTTTTAAATCAGTGGAGTCATGATCAGATGGAACAGACATTCTAATTTGTAGAATGTCATATGGCATGACGCAAATTTTTTAATTCAGCAAATGGAAATTTCCAGGCTTGCTCACAATGAAAGAATATCCTGATTTAATGCAGTTCCATTTTTGAAAAACAACTGTTCATTTTTAAAGTAGAACATTTTGATCCTATGGAGTAATGCAGAGAGAAGTGATACTTTTTTGCCCTGTCTAGTCTCCTACATTAACTCATTTGATTATTTTCCCAACAAAACTTTACTTTTGATCTGTCCATCCAAATTGCACGTTGTATGGATAGGTGAACGCAACTTATTTCTTTTGGCCAAACATCAGCAGAGAACAACTGGACGTGCTCCACTCAAAACAGTCTTTGACTTTAATATGCAAATGTGTTGGAGGAGTAAGGTCTGCATTCACGGCTATGTTTACTGACCTTTGATACTTGCAGATAATATGCCAAAGCATATGGTGCACAAACCAGCACTATGATGCAAAAACACTGAACACAGTTCAAATCAAACAGGGGCTCCAGCCGGCGGCTAAAATAGTTGCAAATGCGGCAAAAATAAAAATTTGCAATAATATTTGAATACGTAGACCACTGGTGATAGTGGGGAAAACTGTGCGCATTTATATCAGGTTTCATCAGAGATCATCCTGTTAGCATGCATTACTATGTTTTCTGCACGCAATGACAAACATAGCGCAAGCTGAAGTCTGATTCACTAGAATATATCTTTATTAATCTGAACTTTTTAATAAGTCTGTCAAGATGTACGAAACGGCCTTCAATGAGTCAGTAGTCAGTGGACTGTAGTGGACAATAAACCGCCAGTAATTTTTCGGATATATCTGATACTTTATAGTCAGAAGATTTTCACTGAATCTTTTTACAGACTAATTAAAAATACATATTCACAACAGTTTCATTATTGATAAATGTTATATATATATATATTAGTATTTTATAAGTATACATGAACCCACTTTTCCGTGTCGGAATGACTATTTTCGTTTTGGTCTGTACGATAGTGCACGTTGCCAGTTTACCCAATAGTATTTCGACACCACAGGTTGCCAGTTGGCAGAAAACACATCATATTGCTGCCATGGAAGCCAGCGAACAAACTGGGTCAGAGATCGCAGATTCTACCCGACCTAAAAAGCCTCGGTATCCATCTAAAATCTCTACGAACGAGAGCGTATTAAAACGTGGATAAATCAACTCGTCAACTTACAGTGTGGCTTTCATTGTCAATTGTGCTCACTCCTGTTGCGTGTCCTTAAGTTGGCAACCCGCGTAAGCGTAGAGTCTGAGGGGGCCGGGGAAACAACGATCTCCAATATTTAGAATTTGGACTGCAGCACCTATTTTGACCACTAGCTGTAAATCCTACATACCGCACCTTTAAACCTTTAAACTTACCCACACCTGTCCCTAACTTTACCCATATCCTCAATACTCAATATCAGCAAAAGTGTTTCGCAATACAATATAAACACAATATGTACAATGTTTTTTTTTTTTTTTTTTTTTTTTTATGTAAGTACATAGTAGTTAAGGCCACCTAATATAAAGTGGGGCCAAATGTGGCAAATGTGGCTCCCTGTAAACTTAGGTTAGTTAAGTTAAGCAATTGTTTATTTATATTTATATAGTTTGTGAAATCCTGGTGAACAAAACAATATTTTCTCATTTCCATGAAGAAATTGAAGTCAAGTGTTTGCTTGCTATCTTGCTTTCGCTTCAAGCATTGGTTGTGCTTGCTCTGTTTAGGTCATAAACAGCTTCTCCTCGAAGGCGGAAGTGTTGTGTTTCAGTGATAAAGTTTATCAGCTCCTGGGGGTGTTAGAGAAGCAGCAGAGGGGCCCTAAAACTTGCCAAAAAAACACCACAGAAACTACCTCATTCTCACCCACACAAGTTGAGGTAGCAACAAATTTATGGACAGCAATAAATCCATATTTAGCTTCTACAGCAGTAATATACAATTGACGCACGTTTGGGAACAAGTGTCCTTATAAAGCTCTTTCTCACGGAGGGTTAATCAATATACATAGTGTGTTAATGCGCTCAGTGAAACACAAAGCAATCATTGTGGCTTTCATGCGCGTTTCTGTCGGCAACACAAAATGTACCCATCAGCAGCACAGAGCAGCAAAATGTTGACTTCCCGTTAAACAAAACACATTATCTTCCATCTGTCATTATTTGAATTACTGTAAGGGCAACTTTCATAATACACTGCACTAAAAATACTCAAAATGCTCATTTTATCTTATTACATTTTCTAGACATAATGTTCCAGCTGCACCCGTGTTAAATAAATCTCACTGGAGACCTGGTCACGGTGTACGAAAAACGAAGTACACAGTTTACATAAAAGGGCTTCAGACATCACAGCTGATCAAATTTTACTCAATATACTCATAAGTTGGTGAGCTATACGCTGAATAATGTGATTTGTTTGTTGAAATGGGCTACCTGACACCAGTGAACTCACAGCTTCAAGCATTTGGAGATTGAAGTCACTCAGAATTACTTTAAGTTGTTCCCTTCTCTCCGTTTCTACCTTTTGCTCTCCGCCACAACCTTTTTACTCCTCACATGAAGTCTGTCGTGGTTTTATCTGCTTGTACTTCATGTCCTCAAGAGAAAAATTAGCTTTACATTTGTGATATAAAATAAATGTTCCCTTTATAAAATAGAAAATATTTTTTTAGTTTTAGTTTTTTGTATACATATGCATATATAGATGCAATTTAATCAATTAAGATTCTCACGCTATAATTTGAAACTATATGTAAAGAGTTAGCAATAATGCGTAATGGCTTAATTGCATATGTAATGCAAAACAAAAGTGCCTTTTGAATTTTTTGTTTTGTTTTCTGATGAGAGAAAGATTACATGATGCTTTTTTAAGATGCTTTTTTAAAATTATTTCCGCAAAACTCAAAATCGCAGAACACTGCGATTTCTCTCTCCTGTGGTGTCTGGTGCACATGACAGTGTTTGAATGTGAGGTGCGTATGCATGTGCATTGTTTCCACTTCATTGTGGCTAGGAAATGTCTCCAGGGCTTGCCCACCCAGCCCCCTGTAACAGCTGCTGTAAACCCTGTACTGCGATAGTCAAGTGTGTCTCCCCCATTCTAGGAAAAGTATTTCCTGAAAAGCCTTTATATACAAAGCAAAACCAGTTCTAATATCCAATTGCTATTTTAGTGAATTAAAAATCCTATATCGAAAATGTTTTAATTTTACTATCTGTGATGTTTATTCAGTGCACTGATACTATTTTATTTAAAATAAAACATTTAAAAAATGTTTTGTTGTTGTTAGGAAATATTTAATGTAGTATAAGCATTTATTCTCTGTGTTGCAGAAGCTCTGTGCTTGTACGAATGAAAACCCACAAAAACGTCTTAAAATTGGCCTTTTCCAGCGAGTCATTAAAGTAACTACCACATTTTCTGGATAAAACCCTACAATTATCGGATCACTAGTTACATTGTAAATCCGACAGACTAGAAAATGTTCCAAATGCATATGCGTTATGAAACAAAACAATACTGAAGGGTTTTTATATATCCTTGTTTATCCTTTTTGTCTTGCTCCCATCATGATTTCTAGGGAATTCACCATTATTCGTGCTGCTATTCATCAAGATGACACTCAAAATATATAAAAATATGTAGCAGTGTCTATTTTTTGAGACCGATACATTTCATGATCATATTTTTCAGCTTCTGTTTTTCATATTTTACAAGTAAAGAGACTTTTTTTTAATATATATATATATAAATAAGTTACTTAATCATGATCATCAAAATATCCAATAAAAATAAACAAAAGGCCAAGTCTGCCTCTTTTAAGATGGTCAGTTCTCTTGGGCATTTAAGAGAAAGAGCTAGGTTTCGAGCACGTTTTCTCTTTCATATCAGAGCTTGTGTCCTGTTCCATTCCTCATACCTTTCTGCTGACATGCGTTCTTTTAAAGATAATGCCAAAATGCTCAAACCAGCGCAAAAATTAATCCTCATGCCAGTTTTGCTTATGAACATTAAGTGTTGTAGCTCCCCAGAGGAACCTTCTTCTGCATGAGGTTTAACTGGCCCTCTTGTTTCTGTTTTCCACCTATAAACACAAGCAATTATGATCTTAAACCTTGTATTTGTGTAAACGTCACCTGGCTGCTTTACATTCCACTGTAAGCAGTACCATAACAAGTCATTCATTTTTGCGTGAAATGTTGTACACACTCAATCGCTCTGTAATCCGAGACAATTTCAACACTGCCCTGCTCAACCTTGATGCACTTCTCACAGGGCTGTATCCCCCTGAGAAAAGCTGCCACAAGCGCATTCACGGCTTTAGGTCACCTGATTACAGCAGGTTTAAAATTCACTGGACGTGATGTTGAGCCCTACTGACACTGATTCAGGGAAATTGATTTCAGTCATTCGTCACTGCAGACCTAATACTGACATACATAATCAAGAAGCGCATATAGTTTTGCTCTTCTGAACTTCTTGGAAAATTAATCAGACACATTGTGAATGCCGAAATAAATCTCAGCAAGGTGAAGTATAAAGGAAAGTGTAAAACTCTTTGTCTACAGGTAGTTTTTAAGTATACACCTGACAGCCCAGAAGTAAGAATAGAACGATACTCACAGCTCTGTCTCTGGTTCGGAGAAATCACTGAAGAACATGCTGCCATTGGAGTGTGGTGGTCCCGGTGATGGCTCATCGCTCCTGTAGCTGCTCTGGCTGCTCCCTTCCCCAGGCAGTGTCCCTGACGATGTGGGGGGCTTCTCGAATGATCCAGGCATTACTGGCTCCGCAGACCCCAGGATGCAGGGGCATCGAGTCCGAAGCTCCTTGTAAAGGAAGTTTATTCTCAGCGAGGATATCCAGGGACAGCCAAGAAGGTTCTTGAAGGCCGCACGGAACTCTGGGCTTCGGCAGTAGATTATGGGATTGAGGCCAGAGTTGATGTAGCCCAACCAGTTTAAGTAACGAAAAATGTCCTTTCTTAGCGCATCTGTATTAAAGACTTTAATGATGTTCGCCACGAAGAAAGGCAGCCAGCACAGTGTGAAGATGCCCATGATGATGCCCAGCGTTTTGAGGGCCTTGTGCTCCTTCAAAACGGTTAATCTCGACGGTCGCCTGCGGGAACTTTTCCGCCTTGCCGTCATCCCTCCGACGTTATTGCACATCGAAGGCAAGTTGTTGTTGCCATGAATAGCCGTCTGCACCTGATTTCCCATGCACTCGTTTTGGAACCTCAGACGGTTCCTGTCAATTAGCTGTACCTGCTGTGTGGCAATAAGAAAGACACGTGCGTAGACGAAAATCATGATGATTAGTGGGATGTAGAATGAAACCACTGATGAAATTATAGCAAAATATATGGTCGTATCAAAATCACAGCACTTGGCTTTCTGGTAACACTCGTCATTTTTCAAATGCCAGGACCCGTTCATAATGGGGACGAAGGAGATAAGAGCTGAGACCAGCCACACAACACAAACAATAATTCGAGCCTTGCACTTATTCAGGAGCACTTTATACCGCAGTGGCCGCGTGATCGCAATATACCGATCCACCGCGATGATGCAAAGGGTCTCTATACTGGCGGTGACACACAAAACATCAACCGATGTCCATAAATCGCACAAATTCTTACTAAGGTCCCAGGTCCCTGTTACAGCAATCTTGGCAGCCAGTGGCACCACCAGCACCCCCATTATGAGATCAGCACATGCCAACGACATGATGAAGATATTCGTTGTGGTCTGCAGCTGGGAGGTGCGTGCTATGGCAAGGATGACCAGAAGGTTCCCCACAACGATAATCATGATGATGATCACCATGACGAACAGATTAATAACTTTATAATGTTCAGTTTCGTTGACAGTGATGTTGATCATACTATTATTATCCATGTTTCAGTATTCAAGAGATGCAATTATTCAAACTGAATTTCAGAAACATAGCTAGGTGCTCAAAACGTCTATTCGATCTTCAAAGAAGTTATTGAGATACCATGACGATACTGTATTTAATCTTGCATTTTATTCCCCCGTATCTCCAAATCTTGAACAACAGCATCAATTCCTTTTCATAAATTCTTCATCCTGAAAATAAAAAACAAACAAACAAAAAAAAAACATTCATATCCAGGTGTCCTGTAGCATTTGAAGCAAACATATATGCCATGTTCCACACATCTGAACAGCAGATGTAGGAGAAAAAAAAAGAAAAAGTCCCTTTTATTCTGAGTTAAAACTGGTCCAAGAGAGATGGGGTGAAAAAAAACATCTGAACTTTTAGAAAAGCTCTTGAAACCACCAGAGAAAAGGCAGATAAGCAGCCATCCTGTTGAAGTAGTCCGCTGAAGTGGAGGAGGTTCAGTCAGCGTGTTACCACTGTGTGTGTGGAGCGAGCGAGTGGAGGTGCTTCTACTGCCAAAAGCTCAAAGGAGCAGTGACACTGCCGACAGTCAACACTGGTAAAGCACTCTCCCTCTCTGATCTCTCTCTCTCTCTCTCTCTCTCTCTCTCTCTCTCTCTCTCTCTGTGCTCAGCATGCTGTAGTTGCAGTCACATTTCACCCAAGAGGGGTGGAGTTGTAAAAAGTGCCTCACTCCCAATATTCACACAAACACACACACACACCCCTATCTTTCTCTCTCTCCAACAAGGACACAATCAACAAACATAAAACACTTTTTATCTTGTCTGACACACAGAAATAGACATCACGTACATGCAATAATATATGTCCAAATATAAGGAAACATAATTTTAATGTCTAAACTGAAGTTAACCTGTTACAGCATTAAAACTGTAACTGTATTCAAATAATAGCTAAATTACAAGATTTACATTATAGAGATCAGTCAGTTGAAACTACCAAATGGAAGTCTTTAAAAAAAAAGTTTGATTAAATATATATTTTATATTATATTAAAATTATTAAATTAACGTTAAATTAAAGTATTGCATTATTATGATTTCATTATTCATGTGGCAGACCATTTTATCCAATGCAGCTTGCAATGTGTTTAAACTATACATTTTATCAGTATGTGTGTTCTCTTGGGAATTGAACCTGATGTTGCAAGCTCAAACACTTTGTTTAACCTTTTGACACATATGATCACATCAGTGTGATCAGTCTAGGCTGTTCCCTGGAGCGTATGATCACACCGATGCTTCACATGATCAGCTGCTCATGACGTGCTCAGAGCAACTATTCAGTGTTTCCAACCACATAATCTTTACTTTAGGTTTCAGACATTTAAATAAACGTATGTACGTACTAACAAAGCAATACATTTATAGTTTGTAAAATAGTTTGTAAAATACACATGGAAGCAGCATTAACAGTCTATTGAAATATAAATTGACGAGGTGTTTTATTAAAATCAGATGCACATTGTGTAAGTAACTATAAAGTTTATTCTTCTCCCACTTCACTGGCCACTTACTTTCATGTATTTCTGGAGAAGTGGATGAACTGATGTGTTGTAAATCCGACAGATCTAATTCTCTGAACTGCGGCACAAACTAACATGGAGCGCCCATCACGCATTACCGATCAACTAGCATGATCATTATAAAGTTTTTCAACAACAAAACACATTTGTGAATCTGAATATCAGGTAGTTGACATAGCCAACAAGTTTGTGAATATTTGGAATAAAAAAAGGAAATAAAAGTGATACATTTGTCATACAGCGCTATTGTGGCTGTGGTGTGTCACGTGACAAGCATGACGCGTCGCCATGGAAATAATAAGGTGATGCGTACTAAAATAATGGTCGCCTTAAAAAACGCAGATAGAATATTTTAAACTTGCGTGTGAAATGGTTAATTCGATTTAAAGGATAAATTAGCAGGGTAGTTCACCCACAAATGAAAATTATCCCATGATTTCCTCACCCATGTAAGACTAGGAAAACTTGCATAATACCAGAATGTCTGATTGAGGTACAAACTATCTGAGAAAGGAAATTAGCATCTAAACTCACTCATTCATTTAGCATCCCCATCAGAGACGACGTCACGCTGAGTGAATCATCTAAGAATGACTTTAATTTACATGCCTTTCTTTTCACTGCCTCTTCCCCCATTCCTACTCTAGTTCTCACCATCAAAATCTATATGGTTTAATGTGAATTCTCATAATACAATATTATACATGTTTGATATCGTTTGAAATGTCTCACTGCGATTGGTACAAAGATCTCATCCCCACTGAAGTAAACAAGAATATAATAAAGGTTTTAAGAAGTTTAGAGACATTTTGCTAAATACATGGGTGTGGCTTTTCGGCCATTTGGTCTTCTAACAGTACAGGCATATGGGAGAGTGATCCAATTTAAATTCCCATTGTTAACACAGGTTTACATTTGAAAGAGTTTTACATCTTGGTCTGATATTTAAGGAGATGTTTCAGAAAGGGTCGTGGCTTGAACTCTTATATTGGTCAGCCCGTAACCCTCTATAGGAGACGCTCAGCGTTATGTAATTTTAAGAAGTCAGGTATCCATATTTCATTCTTTACTTCAGAGTATTTGATGTTATGTATGGACTAGCTTTGAATTGATAATGTAATCACCATTATACCTTTACCTGACTGTTAATAAATTGTTACATTTTGATCTATTCTAATTTGCTCTGGAATTATTAACTCTCTCTAGTAGGACTAGATTATGAACAGGTATAATTTCAACCAAGGATTAAACTGAATAATTAAATGATAACTATTAAATATAAATGACCAAATAACCAATTGGCATTTTAACCTAAATTCTAAATTATGATGAAATGGAGCCAGATAAAGATATATTGGAATGAAATCCTTTTGCCCAGCTGAAAACACCGAGCGCGCAGCGACCTTCGACCGCGGATCGTTACCCTCATTGGAACGATTTTAGCGGGCCTTACACCCTCAAGGCATCCTAGGTGTATATGACATTCTTCTTTCAGACGAATGCAGTCAGAGATATATTAAATTATGTCCTGGCTCTTTGAAGCAATGTGTTTATGTGAGAAAAATATCTAATATTTAATTTCTAAAACCAGTGTTTTGTTTTGCACTATCATTTGCGCTTCCGTGTTCGTCAATACGTCATGCGTCAGGTCAGGGGTTACTCTTTAGCCGTAAATCATCTGTCAGAATCTAGATATTTTAGTTTATAAAGTTTTAAATATGGATATTTTTCTCACACAAATGCACCGCTTCACTTCAGAAGGCCTTTATTAACCCCCCGGAGCCGTGTGGATTACTTTTATAATGGATGGATGCACTTTTTTGGGCTTCAAAATCAAATCTTCTTTTCACTGCCATTATAAAGCTTGGAAGAGCCAGGATATGTTTCAATATAACTCTGATTGTGTTCATCAGAAAGAAGAAAGTCATATACACCTAGGATGGCTTGAGGGTGAGTAAATCATGGGGTAATTTTCATTTTGGGGTGAACTATCCCTTTAAGAGTAAAAGGATTTACAAATCGTATTTTAATGCTCAAGTTCATGATGAATGCTCACTGTTGTCAGCTCTTTTTTTAAATGATGAATTTGATAATGTTAATCCATTAACAGCTGCCAAGTGAGGATTATGCTAAAACTGAGAAGCATCCAGAATATAGCACTTTTTATCACAATGAATTTGTATGTTGGTGTTGAAGTAATAATGTGTAAAAAAATAAATAAAAAAATACTGTATATTAAAGAGACAAAATTATCCAGTGTTCCCAGGGTTGGCGATGATACTAATGTCTTGGTCATGTCTTGTCTTGTCTTGGTCACCATCTCACCCTGCAGTATAGGCACTGCAACCAGACAGGCCTGTTCAGACCGAGCTATATCTGTTCATACCCATCTTTTACTGCATTGTCCTGGTGTTCAAAGAAACTCAGAAATGTTGTCATGTGTCAAGAATTCAGTCACAAGGTTAAGGTTCTGTCAATCATGCTGTGCAGTTGGAGTCAAAATGATGATTTATTTTTCATCTTTAAATGAAATGTTTGCAATTTGCCACTTAATAAATAAATAAATACATTACAATTTGTTTAATAAATTATTATATTTTATTATAAACAATAATAATGATAATAATTAAACTACCATGCAATTAAATGTAGTATTTTCCACACAAAAAAGTCTCCATATAAGTTGGTATACATTTATAAATTGTGTTGCATTAGCCCATATTAATTTCCTACATTAAAAGCACAAATCTAGTTTTTTTAAAGAGATCAGCTGCAAAGCCTTTCATGTTTTCAGTCATCCTCATATCACATCCAACCTGTTGTTGAGTATCTTCTATTATCGCATTCTACTGTGTTCTGTTGCAGTGTTCGCCGATATGGACAGGATACCAGCTCCCTCGGGGCCGTTGTTCAGCACTAAAAATAATAGATGCTTATCTGGCCTGCGACTCACGCCAACCCGGCCACAACCAGGAAGAACAATCAAGACAAATGCCTGGCATGCCATTCAGCTGCGAAAATCTGGGCTGAGTAGTCACCAAGGTCTTTGTCATCAAGTACTTCCTTCCCTCGTCTGTCTCTTTCATCCTCTCTCTCTTTCTGTCTGACAGACATTATCTTATTTTATTCACACCACTCTATGCATAACTTGGTTGCAAACCCTTGTGAAAAATATACCAGTCAACTTAAAGAAAACAACAACAAAAATGTATTATTGAAATAATATACTTTTAACCCTCTGGAGTCTGAGCTGTTTTGGGGCCCTTTAGAAGTTTTGACATGCTCTGACATTTGTGCTTTTTTCAGTTGCTTATAAACACATTAATGGCAAAAGTGTAATTACACTGTATTCAGCACAAATTGGGCTTAAGTTCAAATTCAATGTAATGTTGAACCTAATTGATCCGTGTAATTCAGTGTTCAGACCATACAATGCAAATGCAAAAATGAAAAGTTGAAACCAGACTTTCGTTTCATCATCAATTGATATTTGCAATTCAATTTTACTTTTGCTAAATTATGACTTTAGAAACAATCGTTTGAATAAATTAAATCTAACCGTTTTGTGGGCTGTACCATTAGCACGGGGGTGTGGCTGCTATCATTTCATCGATGTAACTGCTTTATTTACACTGCATGCATGTTGAGGAGTAGTTTAAAAGACTCAACACAGAGGACGACATTTTTCACCTGAAGTGCCATTATTTTTATTACTAATATAATAACTTAATATAATAATGCTTAATATAAGGTCTCGGTCTGCATTAGGAGCAGCCTGGAAAAGTGAAATCCTGGTGTCCTGGCTACTGATTTGGTACATTGCCCAGCTTGTTTGTATCCTTATTTGTTATTACTTCATTTTATTAATATATTTTATACCTCTTAGTCAGGGGGATGCATTTTAACACATTTTTGCTTGGTAGTTGTCACATGCCTGTCCTGTCTCGTGTAGCACATGTGGTGTTTTGTTATTTTGGACCATGTGCTCCTGTCTCTGTCTAGATCCCACCCCCCTTGTTATCTCTTTATTGGTTTCATTTGCCCCACCTGTGTTCCCCTTATTTCCCTGCTTTGAGACCACCGGAACTAGGACCACCGGAACAAAACGCCACATGTGCTACACGAGACAGGACAGACATGTGACAGTAGTCGTTTTATCTTTCCTGCTAGATTCTCGTGAAGGATCTTGGAAAATCAGTCAGATTTAATTTATTCAATTGATTGTTTCTGAAGCCACAATTAAGCAAATGTATCTATTGTTAAAGTACACAAAAAAAAAAAAAGTTTCCATTTTGCATTTTTTGTATGGTCTGAAAAATGAATTGTGAAGCATTACACGGATCCTAATTGCATGTTTTCTTGCAATTAAAATGAAAATGCATTATAGTTTATAATAATGCATATTTAAATGAAATAAGTTGAACATAAGTGCTTTTTTGACCCACTTAAGTAGGGCTTAAGGCGAGACACGGCAGGTTTTAGATTTTGGGCCAGTTTTCTCCCTTAACATGTAAGCTTTCATGTCAAAATAAAAATATATGTCAAGATTACACATTAAAGTGGTTATTTCATTATATTTTGTCAAATTACGCCTTTAGATTTCTACCCGAAATCATCAAACGTTAGTATTCTAACGCGAGCTCCCGTGCCGTCTCCATTCACAGAAACATGGCATGCCTGGGATCATTATAAAGCTCTTTGTCTCATACGCAGCGCTGTCTAATCCAAATATGGCCATTTCCTTTGTAGAACTAACCAACCGCGAAAGTTTTCGGTCGAAAACCACATCTGATTGGTCGATGTGAATATCTCACTGCGTGATACGCGCTGCCGCTTCCTTATGTATCCTCCGCCTGAGAGAAAATGCAGACAATCCCGAAATCAGCTCATAAACGTTCACAGAAAAGACCAAGTAGCAAGAGCTGATAAAAAGAAAGTAAACAACAACAGATTAGACGACGAAACCCCGTCAGAATTAGATATAGTTATAAATAGAATTCAAATAGTTCAAATAGTAGTAGATGGACATACAAACAAAGTTTTTGCCGTTTTTGTGAATGATGTTATGTGTGTTTGTTAAGGTAGTTCTCTTCAGCTTAAGGCTGTTGCTATTAATAATGTATTAATTTATCAATTTCCATGTGTTTTAAATATTCTACACTATTGATATTAATGAACTGAATATATATTTAGTTTGTAGGTTGGGGGTTTCAATAGAACTTTAAAGGCCGTTTTCTCAAAATGAGTTTTTTCCTCACACTCAGAGTCAGATATATCCACTTCAGTAGCACCTACAAGCACCAGCTTTTCCAGTCTTATACTTAACTATATTCTGAAGGCTTTTACAGAGGGATTTGTTGATGTATCATTCTTATCCTGAGTTATAAGTCCTTTTACTCCAAAAAAATATGGAGAAAATTTTCTTTTTTTCTTTTAAGATTTTTTTAAGGCTACTGTATTGTCAGTATTCTCTAATTTATTAAAGCACAAAATAAGATCTCCAGAATCCCCTCTGTAAAAGCCCTCTCATCTAATATGTCAACAAATAGAACCAAGAATTTTAAAACTGGTCCTTTCCACTTTCCAGATTTTGTTTTTGGAAATATATGCAAATGAGCATATATTTAAGTATATAAGGCCTCATTAGCATATTAAAACATTAATTTACAAAAAACTTGTAATACAGTTTTTTCTTATGTTTATGCCAGTAATAAACTGGAGAAGTTTCACAGTGATATCCTGTAATTTAAAACAAAATCCCTATTCACCTGTAGTGTCTCGACTTAAGCACATCTGTCTTTATTATAGTATATCTGAATATATACCCCCCCAACTGGCTGCAACTGCTGGCTCCAAGGTGAAATCTCATTGGTTCACATAAATCTAATTGACTCTGCATAGCTGTGTATTAAATAATAACAGTCTTGTGATTGTGTTTTGTTGCAGTTTTACATTTAGTGTGGCCAGAATATCAGCTTGTCCCTGGAAAGCAGTCGCATCGCACCTATAGAATGAAGGAATATTTAAACCACGTCAACAACCAGTCTTTAGAGTATTAGTAGACTGTCTACTTAATATCCGGTAACACTTTTAATTGATCCCCTAACAGATTCTACTGACTATAAGTAACTTTGTAACTACATGTCAACTTATTCTACTATCCCTAACCTAACAGTCTACTAATACTCTGAGTTAGTTGACATGCAGTTGCAAAGTTACTTATTGATAGTAGAATGTCTAAAGTGGACTATCAAACGTGTAACCTCATGTTATACTTGACCCATATCCGCAGCAACTCTCCTGGAAGTGTTTCTGGGAAAAAGGAATATGTGCATTGTCTTAACTTGATTTATATTAACTTTTGTCAAAGGAATTAGAAGATTCTATTTTCGAGTACAGTCCAATATTGAAAACAAGCTTCACAATTAGTTCCGGTCACATGGTACTTGATATAGATGAATATAGATAAGAACAAACTGTATTTCCTCTGTTTCCCCACAAAGTTGGCAGCATTATTTTCTCTTCAGTTAAGTGAGGGTCTATTGCTTTTGTTGTTCTCTTGGGATATTTAAGAAATGCCGCACTTGGCAAAATTGACTATCTAATACATTTTGTACGAGTTTTTCTTGAGATAAAGATATTTTAAAACATCAGAGTGATCTAATGCAGAAAAGGTCTACACTAGACTAAACTGAGATGACCTGAAGTGTATTGTGTCTCCATCTGAACATCTGAAAGTATGTCGGTGCTCATTACCTTCAGAGAAATTCTTCTGTAAACGCTGATGTGACTTTATTGCTTTATTAGATTTCACAATGATCACTTACCCACAAGCTTCATGCCATTCTAAATGAGTTTGGGCTGAGGCTACATATAAACAGGTAAACACTCAGATATCCTCAGAAGATCTAGCACTTTATATTTATTTTAGACTTCTACTGAAGCCTTTTTGTTTATTGCTCAGAGATATATTTTTCAGACCTGCGGTCATAAGATTAAATTCAATTATGTCTGTTTGCATTAGTGTTATTTTAGTATCATTGACATACTATTATAGTTTTTGTTAATATTTTGAATCAGATATTTTCTGTTTCCATTTTAATTTAAGTTTAATTTAAGTCACAGTAATTGTGTTGTGTTTTTGTCATTTCATGATTATTATTTTCATGTCTATATCATTTTTAATTAAACATACACTTATTGTTTAAAAATTAAAAAAAAAAAAAAAATAGTTATGAGAAAAAATTATATTCATTCGCGCAGTCACGCAGAGCCGAAGCACAGCCAAAACAATGTTCTTCTGCAAAATGCATGCTGTTTTGTTAAATGTATTATTTTATTTATTTATTTTAGTTCTTCAACTTAAACTAAACAAAAATTATAAGTATTACCATGGCAACTAGCCATGAAATTTTATTTTAGTTAATGTTTATTTTATTTAAAGTAATGAAAGTATTTTTATTGTTTTGGTTTTAGTTAATGATAATAACCCTGGTTTGCATTATGGTTTATTCTAATGAAATTAAGTGACTGCACTAAAATGATTTTCCTCAAACATTTAACCCCATTTCTTTTTTTTTTTTTTTTTAAACATTTAAATATTGTGCACTGACATGAAGACTCCATGAGCAATTTAAGATTAAAGAGTACAAATGACTAGAATCGATAGAATGTTTGGCATTCAAAATCATTTGGACATTACACAGAAAAGTTCAACAATTTTGGCCTCTAAATAAAGTATTTGTAAGAAATCATCTACTATTATGTGGGCATGCTCTGCTCCTCGTTGAACTTTATGTTTTTTGAGCTCACGCACCAAAGTAATTTTGATCTGCTTCAGTATTTGGCATGGACATTCTATGGCTTTCCAGCTGTTTTTGCAGAATTACATAGAAAAAAGCTGACAGTCAAAGTTTGTAGATTTCATTATATCTCTGTTCTCTGGGAACATTGTGTAATGGCTCTGCAATGAGTAGCCTTTCCTAAATTTACCCCCACCCCAAACAACTCTAGTGTATGATATCAGAGTTATTTTGACATTTAACCGTGTAATACTTGTAGCTACCTTAAGATGACTGTAACAAAATTATAGTTTATTGTATTGTTATTTTCATTTGTGTAATTTTTTTTATATTTTTTCCAAGATCCCAAGCATACATACAGATCTATAGAATGGTGTGTAAAACCAATTCATAAAGAAAAAATCTGTAAATAATAAATCAGCTCCATTGAGAATCCCAGTGATCAAGGGTTTAGGGTGTTCCATTTAAACATATTGCAAGGGTTCCAACGTAAGCAATGATGTACATCCAAGTGAATGAGACAGAGGGAAGTTAGTTAGGAAAGGGCATAAAAAATGGACTTAAACACTTCCTTAGCTTGAAGGACACTGCAAAGGTCATAGGGAATATAATTGACAAGTGTACCTAAAGTAAACATGGTGAAAAGGTAAAGAAAGGTCTTTTTATTTAGCTTAAAGTCACCAGCCCTGGATTCCACCTTGGCCCTCCGGTCTTCATCTTCTCGGCTCCGCCTGGGTCTTCACATTTCACGTCTCCACCTCTGTTGGTTCCTGGCTCCTCGCTCCATCGGTTCTGCCATGAGCCTTCATCATGGCTCCTCCCTTTATTGTCTCCTCCCTGGCTTCTCCCTCCATAGTCTCCTCTGTGGGGTATTCCTCTGCCAGCCCCTTTTAGGTCTAATCTTTCTCCAGGTCTATGTCCACCTCCAAAACCCCCTCCCTCCCTCCTCTGTTGGACTTTGCAGGGCGAGGACACCTGTTCCAAGGAAGGGATGTGATGCCATGGTCCTAATGCTATTTCATGCATTCTGACTTATTTACACTGTTAAAGAGTTAGATTCTCATGCTAATCATGGCCAAAGTTTCAAAAAAACAAGTTTGACGTATGATGAAGTATTTCTGTGCCAAATACACTACTTCAGTGCAGTGTAGTACTTCAGGACACTACATCATTTTTTTTTTTTTGCACATCAACCAGAGCAACAGTAAGAGCCAGACCATCAACAATGGACAATGGACAGACCACCGCCGGCTCTGTCCATTGTTCAACTTGGCGTTCCGAAGGATCTCAGATGGCCACAGAGTATCGGTGAAAGTGTCCTGAAACAGTCCAGTGTAGAGGTAACCAATGTCCAAAAGAGTTTTGCTGTCATAGTAGATCAATGCAGTTGATAAGTTTGTAAAAATTGAGAGTAAAAGAAAGTAAAATAGTAAATAAAAGCACAGTCTTCGCGGAGCGACCTGAACGGCGACCGAACACGGCGTTGATAAGTTTGTCAATTTTTACAGCAAAAGTGGGAACTACGTAAGGCTGCTATTTATTGACTATAGCTCAGCCTTTAACACCATAGTTCCCATTAAGCTAACCTCCAAACTCCTGGATCTCGGCCTGAACCCTTCTCTCTGCCACTGGATTGAGGACTTCCTCACTGGCAGGCCTCAGGTGGTGAGAATAGGCCAGTCCACTTCCACCTCCATCTCCCTGAGTGTGGGAGCTCCACAGGGCTGTGTCCTGAGTCCCCTGCTCTACTCGCTCTAAACGCATGACTGTTTGTCCACACACAGCTCCACCTCTATCATCAAATTTGCTGATGATACTGTTGTCCTGGGCCTCATTTCCAACAACAATGAGATGGTATACTTGGAGGAGGTAGGCATCTAACATCATGGTGCCAGGACAACTGTCTCTCTCTGAATGTTGGCAAGACCAAAGAAATGATTGTGGACTTCAGGAAGAGACAGCAACAGACATACTCCCCCCTCATGATCAGCGGGTCACCAGTAGAGAGAGTGAGCAGCTTCAAGTACCTGGGTGTAAACATCTCCGAGGACCTGACCTGGACTGCTAACATTCAGACACCGGTGAAAAAAGCCAGGCAAAGACTGTACCACCTGCGCCAGCTGAGGAAATTCAGGGTTTCACCAGCTATCCTGAAAACTTTCTATTTAGGGGCGATAGAAAGTGTACTAACTCAGTGCATCACAGCGTGGTATGGGAACAGCACCAGTCATGACCGCAAAGCCCTGCAAAGAGTCGTGCGCTTATCCGAGCGTATCTCAGGGTCAGCTCTCCCATCTCTGCAGGACGTCTACACCAAACGCTGCAAAGGTAGAGCTACTAAAATCATCAAGGACTCTAATCACCCTGCAAACCCTCATTTCACGCTGCTGCTATCTGGTAAGCGCTTCCGTAGCCTGATGGCCAAAACTAAGAGACTCAGGAGGAACTTCTTCCCCCAGGCCATCAGACTCCTGAACTCAGTCACTTAACATCACGTGACTTCACTTCTGGATAAACATCGATACACTGACATTGCACTGCACTTTCTGTTCTCGTTGTTACTGTGTAACAACCTGTTATAAACCTGTTTGCACATTATACTCTTTATACATTTGTTAACCACATATTTATAAGTCTATAGTTTACTCACTGCACAGTCTACTTCAATTACTTTATTCCACTTCTTTATTCTTATTTTTTTTACTTTTTTTCTTCTACTTGACTTGATTATTTATAATTCTACAGATATATATATATATATATATATATATATATATATATATATATATATATATGTGTGTATGTATATGTATATATAGTACTTTTTTATCCTATTTCTATTATAATTTCTTCCTTGTGGTTTTAACTGTGAATTTGCACTGTCAATGGAGCGGACCTGTTTACATTTCACTGCCGGTTGTATATTCTGTATATAACTGTGTATGTGACAAATAAAACTCTTGAATCTTGAATCTTGAATCAGCAAGCTTTGGTATGCGCTTAAACACACCAAAAGGACTAAAGGCAGCTGTCAACTTGCAATGTGTGTTCTGTTCCTGCGACGTGCACGTAAATATCTGTATATATTAGCAGGTATCAATAGTCTATTTTCGTCTTAAAAAGGAAAACCACTGTCTTCATTCCAGTCAGCTCATGTTGTTATGAAAACATTCAAACGCTGGACTGCTCAGGTAAGATGACGTAAAATTATAACAGCCTTCTCTCTGTACCATCTTGACTCTTTTGCTTTCATTACTTTCGCTCTTATTCACTTGCACAGACTCGTTCGCTAATCTGAACAGCCAATCAGAGTTCTCTCTCTCACTGACTGCCCGATGTCGATTCAACATGCTGATGGAACATGCAGATGGTGTCCAACTAGAGCCAACAGTGCAGAAAAAAACTAAGCTGACCAACGCTCAAAACATTGCCCGATGGCCGACCTTTGGCTTGATGTGTCCCGGCCTTTATTTGTCAATCTGCACAACGTTCGAAGTTTGATGTTGCTGTTTTCCAAATGACAAAATAAGCTTATACAAATGTTATTAGATCCCTGTTCTGTGTGCAGGGAGCAGCGGACACTGCAGTATATATCAATTGGAAAGCTTCTGTCAGCACTCTTTGCTCCTTTTTTGGAGGACGATGGATACTCCCTTTGAAGGAAACAGTGAAGTGAAAAGCCCCGATAAGGGGCAGGGCAGTATTTCTCGAATGGGAGAGTTTGAGGGGATATCCTCTGTGACTGCATATAAGGGGCATTTTGCCATTTTCACCATATGTAGAAACAGCACATATTTGTAATTGTGTTCTCATGCATCTGAGTGTTTTCTTGTTCTGTGTGTGTGTGTATGTTTTAGGGTTGTCAATGGGAACCGCAGCAGTAAGTGTCGAAGCTGACAGACTTGGCAGGTGGTCATTAGTCTGTGCGTGAGAACGTGCCATAGCTGGCTGTGGTAGTAGTCCAGAGGGCTGGGGTGAAGACTGGCACAGCTTGAGGTGTTGACGGCCAGTGGCCCTTTAAAGAGTTCACCTCTCTGCTTTCATGTCCAAATAAACTTTTAGAAGCGGTATGCTTGGCTTGTTAAATAGCTCATGACAGAGGATATTGCTGAAATTACACTTTAGCTTGGTTAGTCTTTGTCCATTGATCAAATGAGCCTTTGATCAAATTGGCTAAATTAAATTTTTGTTTTACACTAGTCTAATGTATACTGGATATCAAGGTACTGATTGACACAACTTGTTCTTGATTGGATAACACTGACCAAAATAGTCTAGCCATTAATACCGTACTGGGTTGTTTTATGGTTTCTGAGCCAATGACTAATATATAAACACAGTAACCATAGGTAACCAGAATATGTTTGGTACAATCACCTTATAATCTTTTGGCAAAAGCAGCAAGATTCCTTCACATTTATTGGTCATGGCAATTTAATGGTCACAGAGTTTAGCAGTTTTATTGATGCAATGTTTGCCGTTTCATTTTATTTATAGAAGTTGGACGCAGTAGTGAAATTCCTACCTTTAGAATTTCTCATCCGTTCATTGATCATACGTTTTTGTCATCAGAATCTACACTACATGATCAAAAGAATGCAAACATCCACTTTTAACTTGACATTTTTTCTACACCCTTTACTAACAGCCTTTACTACAAGTATTCAGGAACGGGGCACACCAAAGTACATAAAGTAATGATTTATTCAGGGAAGAACTTGACTGATCTGCAGAAAGCCCAGACCTAAACCCATATGACCTCACTGATGCTTTTGTATCTGTACGGGATCAAATCACAACAAGTCACATATGAACATCTGGTGTAAGTTGAAGTATCAGTAAAATCTAAAACTGGGCTGTATGTATGTGTTGATCAATGTCCATATTTAAATAAGAGCCTACATTTAATCAGTTCATCATACAAACCCGATTCCAAAAAAGTTGGGGCACTGTACAAATTGTGAATTTGTAATAATTATTTGCAATAATTTACAAATCTCATAAACTTATATTTTATTCACAATAGAATAGATAACATATCAAATGTTGAAAGTGAGACATTATGAAATGTCATGCCAAATATTGGCTCATTTTGGATTTCATGAGAGCTATACAATCCAAAAAAGTTGGGACAGGAAGCAATAAGAGGCCGGAAAAGTTAAATGGACATATAAGGAACAGCTGGAGGACCAATTTGCAACTTATTAGGTCAATTGGCAACATGATTGGGTATAAAAAGAGCCTCTCAGAGTGGCAGTGTCTCTCAGAAGTCAAGATGGGCAAATGATCACCAATTTCTCAGAGAAAAATTGCAAATTTAGAAGGAATGCTACTGTAATGGAAATCACAAAATGGGCCCAGGAATACTTCCAGAAAACATTGTCGGTGAACACAATCCACCGTGCCATTCGCCGTTGCCGGCTAAAACGCTATAGGTCAAAAAAGAAGCCATATCTAAACATGATGAAAATGGACTGTGGCAAAGTGGAAAACTGTTCTCTGGTCAGACGAATAAAAATTTTAAGTTCTTTTTGGAAAACTGGGACACCGTGTCATCCGGACTAAAGAGGACAAGGACAACCCAAGTTGTTATCAGCGCTCAGTTCAGAAGCCTGCATCTCTGATGGTATGGGGTTACATGAGTGTGTGTGGCATGGGCAGCTTACACATCTGGAAAGGCACCATCAATGCTGAAAGGTATATCCAAGTTCTAGAACAACATATGCTCCCATCCAGACGTCGTCTCTTTCAGGGAAGACCTTGCATTTTCCAACATGACAATGCCAGACCACATACTGCATCAATTACAACATCATGGCTGCGTAGGAGGAGGATCCGGAAATTGCCAGCCTGCAGTCCAGATCTTTCACCCATAGAAAACATTTGGAGCATCATAAAGAGGAAGATGCGACAAAGAAGACCTAAGATAGTTGAGCAACTAGAAGCCTGTATTAGACAAGAATGGGACAACATTCCTATTCCTAAACTTGAGCAACTTGTCTCCTCAGTCCCCAGACGTTTGCAGACTGTTATAAAAAGAAGAGGGGATGCCACACAGTGGGAAACATGGCCTTGTCCCAACTTTTTTGAGATGTGTTGATGCCATGAAATTTAAAATCAACTTATTTTCCCTAAAAATTATACATTTTCTCAGTTTAAACATTTGATATGTCATCTATGTTGTATTCTGAATAAAATATTGACATTTGAAACTTACACAACATTGCATTCTGTTTTTATTCACAATTTGTACAGTGTCACAACTTTTTGGAAATCGGGTTTGTATAAAGTAGGGGTGAAACGATATTCAAACCGAACTGAAATACACCACCCACGGTATGAACCGCGATACTCTCATGTTTAACCGAACGCACCCCGCCCCCTGCTGCCCCGGCCCAGCTCTCACTTCACCTTATGTCACAAAACTATTTTTTTCTTCCTTAACATTTGATTAAACAGCAATTAGTACACTTTTAACAACTAATAAGAGCTGAATTTTTACTAAATATTATTATAATATTATTTACTAAACATACACTAACTTTTGTTTTCCAAGTGCATGTCACGTGACTTGGGTGATCGATCACGCTCAGCAGTTTACATACGCACTGCAGGGTGGCAACTCCGCGTCGTATTGAGATTGCAGACCTCCCAGTCACATTTATGTCTCCTGTGTGGGCACATTTTAGTTTTCCAGTGGAGTACAAGAATGTAAATCGTGTCGTAGATAAAGCGCACGTAAGTGTTTCACAAAAGTTGCTCAGACAGGACACTTCTAACATGCAAGCGCATCTCTGGAGACATCATCCCGACATTGATATCGGCAGCACACGTAAGAGACCTCAAAAACAGCCTTTAGAATTAGGCAGCGGCTATTTGCACTAAGCGCAAATAGCAATAGATGCTATTTACACTGTGCAAATTAGTTCTATGAAAATAGTGATATGTTTTATTTACACCATATAAAAGTAGAAGTTCTTTGCAATATGTTTAAATAGTAATTACATGCAATTTATACTTTATTTTGACAGATACATACTATTTGCACCTCAGTGTTGTTGTGCATTAACAGGATGCATTAATAACAGAGTGTAAATTATTATTTTCATTTAGATTATTAAATGGATGCCGCTGTAAAGAGACACTAAAATCCCTCCCTACACCTACCCCTAACCCTACCCAATAAATGTTTTTATTATTATTAAACATTTTGTTTGGCACTTATTTCCACATTTAGAACATTTTCTTAATATCTATTGAAAGTAAATGCCTTTCCAATATGATTTATTACTGCAAAAGGCGGATTCGAACCCGTGTTGATTGTGTCAAAACAATGATCCATTAGCCATATGCTTTACTGATTACACTACTGAAGACATTAAATCACAAGCGTTTTTTTAAATGTCGTTTGGCACAACCAGGCATTATTAGGCGGAGCTAGTGCGAATAGCACTTGCCAACAAGGCATGCTATTTGCACTTGGTGTAAATAGACACTCCGTTAGAATTAAGCTACAGGCCAACTCAGACCACGCTCAAGCATTACCAAGGCAATTGTTTTTTTCATACCACTGGATATGCGCCCATTTTCAGTTGTTGAGAACGAATGATTCACGCATTTGCTACGCGTGTTAGAGCCCAGATACCAACTGCTGAGCCGACCATATTTTAGTCAGAATGTGTTGCCTCAACTTTACAACAAATTGAAAGCCTGGTGGAGGACCTGAGCAATGCAAAATACATTTTTTGAGGTCTCTTACGTGTGTTACTGATATCAATGTCGGGATGATGTCTCCGAAGATGTTATAAGTGTTTCCTTCCCCCCAACCACAGCAAACAGAACCGAACCGTGGCTCCAAAATCGTGATATGAACCGAACCGTGGCATTGGTGTATTGTTACACCCTTAATATAAAGTGATCTTGTATCTTCAAAAGATTTGGATTGAAAAGCTCAGATTATATGAATTTTCTTTATGAATGTTTTGAAGAGTGAACGTATAAAGACTTTCAAGTAAGAGACAGAAATCTCTTTTAGGTTTAATTAAAAATATCTTCATTTGTGTTTCAGAGATGAACAACATGAGAGTAAATTACAAAATGTTCACTAACCCTCTTCTGTTAATACTACAAAAGTTTTTTTTTTTTTTTTTTAATGTTCAGCAAGTAAATTTCAGCTTTCAAAGTGTTGTGTAAAGTGTTAAAATGTGGTGTCTAGGTGTCCACATGCTTGTGGTAATATAGAGAACCTCAAGAGGTGTGTTGGATCACTGTGCTCCCATGAAAGCCCATTTTTATTGTAATTCAACACTTAAACACCAGCAAAAAGGACCTTGATTATTAGTCGAGAAGCTTGAGCCCTTGAGAACCGCCCTTCTAGAGCATTCACATC
This sequence comes from Paracanthobrama guichenoti, assembly GCA_018749465.1. Lineage (NCBI taxonomy): Eukaryota > Metazoa > Chordata > Actinopteri > Cypriniformes > Gobionidae > Paracanthobrama > Paracanthobrama guichenoti. The sequence continues at coordinate 29,080,233 of CM031950.1, read as the reverse complement.
ATCCCAGTAATGACTCAGGAAAAGCTCTATCACTGCGGGCAAACTCAAAGCTATAATCTCCTCAGTATATCCACATAGTCTCGATGTCTCGTAAATTTGTTTTGCTCCGTTTCCTTGACCCTTCCCACATCTGTCCGCCTCCAGTCTCTCCCAGCATTGCCTTAGAAGAGCCTAGTAAGAAGTTTACAAGACTACAACTCTTTCCTTCAAAGAATGGAAATGCCATTTACAAAGAGCAGGCCTCCTTGAATTAGCTAGATGCTATCAAGCTCGGCCGTAAGTTATGAGCACAGTCAGAATACCTTAGCCTGCCTGTTTATCATACACCCGCCACCAATTTGTTTCGGGATTGTTTCATTAATTGCCATGGAAACATCTGCGCACGTTGGGATCAAATTAGAGACGGCCCTCTTTGCGGAACAGCGACATGATCCCGTTCCTTGAGGGGGAAAAGCAAAGTGAGAAAAGTGGAATTAAGGATGAAAGGAAAGTTCAAATCCAATTTAGAGAGTGAGATTGCTTAACTTGAATGTGTGTCATGTGGTATTGGTCAAGAGAGGACAACTGAGAAAAAAAGTACTGTGGAGTACAAACTGCAAATGGGGTGAGATGAAGGGACAGACGGGGGGAGGGGAAAAGATGAGAGAAGGACATGTTAAAGCATATTGCAACAAACTTGGGCTACTCAGATTGGCCTCTTGGGTATGACTGGCATTTTGGGAATATAGCAGGAAAATCACCACACTGTGATCATATATGGCAAATGTAATGAAAACGGTGTCATATTTTACTAAAACATGTCAGTCAGGTGATTGCTCACAAAACCAATGAGCCGCATATTGCAAAGCAAACAGTAAAGAAAATATCATATAATCTGGAGAATTACGTCTACGGTTCAAATCAAAAGAAACTTGGCGGCAGGTGATTTTGAAGGGTTTGTTTGCATAAAACCTTTCCTAATATTTCCATGTGTTGCTCTTCTCAAAATCAATTGGATATAGTACCAAGAAAAATAATGTATATTAATCCGTGTCAAACATTAAAATGCTTTTCTCAAAGAGCTGAAGTTATTAAAGACAATGTTTCCATATGTCCAAAAGAATGTCGGCTTGAAACGTTGCATGCTGTTTTAATATTTCTCTCTTTTGGTATTTCAAGGCTGTATGTCGTGACTAGCCTGTTTGTGTGTAATTTAGTATTGCCCTGTCTCGGTTTGTTTGAGTGGCGTTTTCTTAACACAGGAAATTCTCCATTAGCATGGGAGGCTAATCAAGAGCGCTGAAGGAAATAGGAAACGTTCAGAGCAAAACACTGCGTCCCTCCCACTCAGCAAAGGCTATTCCAGTAACTTTTCTTTTTTTATTAATATTTTTATAATCCAATACTATTTAACTTATCTACAGCTGGCCAGTCCAAAGTCTGTCTGTAAATGAAATAGAAATGTTAAAATGTTTTGTTTTTTAGTTAATTATAACATTTTACTTTCTGAAGCATGCACTACCAGTCAAATGTTTGAACACACTTGTATGAATTTATTAATTGTATTTATTTGCCTATTTATTTATTTAGACTACTTACTCACTTACTTTGTATCACTTTATTTTGATAGTCCACTTATAGACATTTTACTGACTATACAGTTGCAAGAAAAAGTATGTGAACCGCTTGCAGAATCTGTGAAAATGTGAATAATTTTAACAAAATGAAAGAGATCATACAAAATTTATTTATTTATTTTTTTATTTAGTACTGCCCTGAATAAGATATTTTACATTAAAAAATGTTTACATATAGTCCACAAGACAAAAAAATAGCTGAATTTAACCCGTTCAAACGTTTTTGAAGCATTGATTCTCAGTACTATGTGTCGTTCCCTGGATGATCCACGGCTGTTTGTTTTTTTGTTTTTTTGTCTTGGGATGGTTGTTCTTGAGTCTCTTGTTTGTCCTGAGCAGTTAAACTGTCCAATGTTCTTTAGAAAAATCCTCCAGGTCCTGCAGTTTTCCAGCATCTTCTGCATATTTGAACCCTCTCCAGCAGTGACTGTATGAATTTGAGATCCATCTTTTCACATTTGGGGGACTATTGAGGGACTCAGTGAAGAATGTGCAGGACCTGGAGGATTTTTCTGAAGAACATTGGTCAGTTTAACTGCTCAGGACAAACAACGGACTTGAGAACAACCATCACAAAAAAACAAAACAAAACAAAAAAATCCCTTTGGATCACTTTTCACAGATTCTGCCGCTTGTTCACATACTTTTTCTTGCAACTGTAAGTAACTTTGCAAATACTAACATGTCAACTTATTCCTCTAACAACCTAACCTGACAGTCTACTAATACTCTAATGTGAATTAGTTGACATGTAGTTGTAAATCATTGAGTTAAGGGATGGTCACACTACTTTTTTTTCATTCCGTTGACTTCCATTCATACGCATACCAATGCTGAGGACAGGAAACGCAAGCTCATGTGAAGAAGTTCTGCATTTCTCTGCGTTCCAAAGTTCAAGTTTTGAGAACTCTGACCTGCGAATTCTTATCACTCGAAGACGTGTGACCAATAGTTCAAATGTTACAGTACCTGTCTAAAGTTTGGAAACATTAGAATTTTTTAATGTTTTTAAAAGAAGTATCTTTTGCATATCAAGGCTGCATTTATTTTGTCAACATTTCTGTAAAAAAATGTAATATTTTAAAATATATTAATAAAATAATTGTTTTTATACATTTTAAAATGTAATTTATTCCTGTGATAAAAATCTGAATTTTCAGCAGCCATAACTCCAGACTTCAGAGTCACCAGATGACAGAAATAACCATTTTCACAAAAATGTTAAGCAGCACAACTGTTTTCAACACTGATAATAAGATGACACAAGTAAGCAAAGTTTATTTATAGAGCGCTTTTCACAGATAAAATCACAAAGTGCTTTACGAAGTGCAACCAAAATACTAAAACAATATACAATCAGAAAATTATTAAAATCTAAAAAGCCCCAAATAAAACCCAGTCAGTAAAAGCTTTAAAAACAGTGTCTTGAGTTGCCTTTTAATAGAATCGACACAGTCGGGCACAGGGAGGGACAGAGGCAGGGCGTTCCACAGTCTGGGGGCTACAGCCTGAAAGGACAGGTCTCCCCGGGTTTTATAATGAGTCTTTGGGACCATTAAAAGACTGTGGCCTAAGGATCGAAGGGCACGGAGTATAGGGCACAATAAATCAGCAATGTATTGTGGGGCCTGACCATTTAAAGTGTTAAAACACTTAACTGGTTAAGACCAGTTAAAACTAATATTTTAAAATCAATACGAAATTTGATGGGTAGCCAGTGTATGGGTAGTCCAGGATAAAATGGATGTGATGTGTGTCCTGCCAGATCCCGTTAAAAACCTTGCCACAGCATTTTGAACCATTTGAAGACGATTTAGAACAGATTTGTTGAAAAAAGTAAAAAGGGTTACTTCCACTGTTTGTGGAGAAATAAAAGCATGGATAACCACCTCAAGATCAGAGTCCGATAAAATTGCCCTCAATTTTGCAATATTTCTTAGATGATAAAAACATTTTCTGACCAAAAGTCTAGAATGGCAGTCCAAAGACGCCAAGATTTCTGAGGCTCGACTGGACACAGGAGCTCAGAGAACCAAGGTGTTGAACGATTGATGGGATTTTGTTTTTCTTGGGCAACAATTAGGGTTTCAGTCTTTTTCTAATTTAATTGGAGACAGTTACTAGCAAGCCATGATTTTACACAAGAAATACCATCCAATATATCCGTTAGTTTGTGGAACTCAGAATCATTGAACAGGCAATACAACTGTATGTCATCAGCATAAAAATGCAAAAACAAAAGTGGACCTAGGACAGAGCTCTGGGGAACACCATTCAAGAATGGCTTCAGACAGAAAAGTTTCTGTCACTCAGGTAAGAGGAAAACAACTTTAAAACAGACCCAACAATACCAAACTCTTTTTCCAATCTGTTCAACAGTATTTTATGGTCCACTGTATTGAAATCTGATGATAAATCCAATAAAACCAATACAGAATGCCTTACAGAGTCAGCAGCCATCTGTACTTAATTAGACACTTCGAGGAGAGCAGTCTCAGTAGAATGCATCTTTCTAAAACCAGACTGATACTTATCCAAGAGTTCATTGTTACTTAGAAAAGCTGTCAGCTGCTCAGCTACTACATTCTCCATGACTTTTGAGATAAAGGGCAGTTTTGATATTGGCCTATAGTTACAAGGTTCCGCTTGTAAAAAAAACAAACCAAAAAAAACAACAACTAACAAATACAATAATAAATTGCATTTTAAAATATATACAAATAGAAAATGGTTATATAAAAAAATAATTTGCAATATTATTTGTTTTTACTGGATTTTTTTTATTTAGGAAATAATAAATTATATAAACAAAAATGGCGTCGCCGTTCAGGTCGCTCCGCGAAGACTGCTTTTATTTACTATTTTACTTTCTTTTACTGTCAATTTTTACAAACTTATCAACTGCATTGATCTGCTATGACAGCAAAACTCTTTTGGACATTGGTTACCTCTACACTGGACTGTTTCAGGACACTTTCGCCGATCCTCTGTGGCCATCTGAGATCCTTCGGAACGCCGAGTTGAACAATGGACAGATGGGTCAACGGCGAAGAATCAAGAAACACCGTGGGAAACGCGCTGGGATATGCAACAGACTGAGGAAAAGGGCATTCAGCCCTCCTCTCCCGAGCATTCTTCTAGCAAATGTTCAATCCTTGGAGAATAAGATGGACGATCTTAGAGCCAGGATAAGTTTTCAACGGGACATGAGAGACTGTAACATCTTTTGTTTGTCCGAAACATGGCTCACTCCCGCGGTCCCGGACACAGCTGTGACGCCGTCGGAGAACTTCTCTGTTTTTCGGATGGACAGAACAGCCGAGGCCGGTAAATCCAAAGGCGGTGGAGTATGCTTCATGGTCAACAAGAAATGGTGCGACCCCAGGAACATCACCATTCTCTCGCGATCCTGCTCGCCTCATCTGGAACATTTAACAATCATTTGCCGCCCATTCTATCTGCCGAGGGAGTTTTCTGCGGTCGTCGCAACCGCTGTTTACATTCCACCACAGGCAGACACAGCGCTGGCTTTATCTGGCCTTCATGATGTGGCCAGCGGTGTCATAAACAAACACCCGCGCGCGCACATTGTCGCGGGCGATTTTAACAAAGCAAACCTAAAGAAAGTCTTGCCAAACTTTCACCAGCACGTCTCCTGTCCTACACGAGGAGCAAACACACTGGATCATTGCTACTCTCCGTTTAAGAATGCCTATAAAGCGCAGTCACTACCAGCCTTTGGCAAATCGGATCATGCCGCCATTTTCCTCACACCTGAATACAGACAAAGGCTCGTTCAGGAACCCCCGGTGAGGCGGGAAGTTAAGCGCTGGTCGCCCCATTCAGAGACCGCGCTACAGGCAGCTCTGGATGATGTGGATTGGGACATGTTCCGAGCGAGTTCAGCTGACGTAAGCGAATTCACAGATGTGGTGCTTTGCTTCATCAACACGCTTACAGAGCAAGCCACGCAAACAATAACAATAACGTCCTTCTCAAATCAGAAACCGTGGGTGGACAATTCAATCTGCGCTGCAGTGAACGCACGCACTGCCGCTCACAACGCCGGTCTCCTAACGGGGAATATGACTGAATACAGATCGTCCTGCTATACTCTGCGGCGTGCAGTTAAAGCCGCAAAACTCCGTTATAAAGACCGAGTGGAGTCTCATTTCCAACTCAACGACTCCCGGCGCATGTGGCAAGGTCTGAGATCCATCTGCTCTTTTGGATCTAAATCCTCTGCAGAGGTGAGTGCTGATCCGTCGCGTGTGAATGAGTTAAACTCTTTCTACGCTTGCTTTGACTGTAACCGCGGCAACGCGACTCCGCCAAGTGGCGCGTCAGAGGGAATTACTCAAAGCAGCAACAACCACGTGATCTCTGTCTCGGAGGATGAAGTTCGGAGGGCACTCAAACGTGTGGACGTCAGGAAAGCTGCTGGGCCAGATGGTATTTCAGGCCGTGTTCTGCGGTCCTGTGCTGATCAGCTCGCCGGGTTGTTAACATCTATCTTCAATGAGTCCCTTGCTACATCTGTGGTCCCCACCTCCTTCAAAAAATCCACCATCATCCCTGTCCCTAAGAACAGTAAACCCTCTTGCCTAAATGACTACCGTCCAGTGGCTCTCACGTCTATAGTCATGAAGGTCTTTGAGAGACTCATTAAAAACACCATTTGCTCCTTCATTCCTGACACTTTGGACCCTCTTCAGTTTGCCTATCGTCCCAATAGATCGACTGAAGATGCCATCTCTCATGTCCTCCACTCCTCCCTCACTCACATCGACAGCAAAAGTGGGAACTACGTAAGGCTGCTATTCATTGACTATAGCTCAGCCTTTAACACCATAGCCCATCAAGCTAACCTCCAAACTCCTGGATCTCGCCCTGAATCCTTCTCTCTGCCACTGGATTGAGGACTTCCTCACTGGCAGGCCTCAGGTGGTGAGAGTAGGCCAGTCCACCGCAGTCCACCGCCACCTCCATCACCCTGAGTGTGGGAGCTCCACAGGGCTGTGTCCTGAGTCCCCTGCTCTACTCTCTCTACACGTATGACTGTTTGTCCACACACAGCTCCACCTCTATCATCAAATTTGCTGATGATACTGTTGTCCTGGGCCTCATTTCCAACAACAATGAGACGGCATACTTGGACGAGGTGGAGCAACTAACATCATGGTGCCAGGACAACTGTCTCTCTCTGAATGTTGGCAAGACCAAAGAAATTATTGTGGACTTCAGGAAGTGACAGCAACGGACATACTCCCCCCTCATGATCAGCGGGTCACCAGTACCAAGTACCTGGGTGTAAACATCTCCGAGGACCTTTTTCACCTGCTCACATTCAGACACAGGTGAAAAAAGCCAGGCAAAGACTGTACCACCTGTGCCAGCTGAGGAAATTCAGAGTTTCACCAGCTATCCTGAAAACTTTCTATTTAGGGGCGATAGAAAGTGTATTAACTCTTCTAGTGCATCACAGCGTGGTATGGGAACAGCACCAGTCATGACTGCAAAGCCCTGCAATGAGTCGTGCGCTTATCCGAGCGTATCTCAGGGTCAGCTCTCCCGTCTCTGCAGGACGTCTATACCAAATGCTGCAAAGGTAGAGCTACTAAGATCATCAAGGACTCTAATCACCCTGCAAACCCTCATTTCACGCTGCTGCCATCTGGTAAGCGCTTCCGAAGCCTGATGGCCAAAACTGAGAGACTCAGGAGGAGCTTCTTCCCCCAGGCCATCAGACTCCTGAACTCAGTCACTTAACATCACATCACGTGACTTCACTTCTGGATAAACATCGATACACTGACATTGCACTGCACTTTCTGTTCTCGTTGTTACGGTGTAACAACCTGTTATAAACCTGTTTGCACATTATACTCTTATACATTTGTTAACCACATATTTATAAGTCTACAGTTTACTCACTGCACAGTCTACTTCAATTATTTTATTCCACTTCTTTATTCTTATTTTTTTACTTTTCTCCTACTTGACTCGATTATTCATAATTCTACAGATATATATATATATATATATATATATATATATATATATATATATATATATATATATATATATATATATATATATATATAGTTTTTATCCTATTTCTATCATAATTTCCTCCTTGTGTTTTTAACTGTGAATTTGCACTGTCCATGGAGCGGACCTGTTTACATTTCACTGCCGGTTGTATATTCTGTATATAACTGTGTATGTGACAAATAAAACTCTTGAATCTTGAATCTTGAAACGTAGTCTTGGTGAGCATAAGAGACTTCTTTCAAAAACATTAAAAAGTGGTTAAAAAAAAAAAAAAAAAAAAAAGTAAAAGTGTAAAAGTGTAACTAAAGTGGGTTATCTAAATATAATATATATATATATATATATATATATATATATATATATATATATATATATATATATATATATATATATATATATATATATATAATATAGATTTTATCTGATTTTAAATCTGTCAGGTTTAGTTAGTGTTATATGTTTGATCATGTTGGAACACGGCTTTCATTGAACCGTATTTATTTGATATCATTTGTAACACCATCACTTTTGATCAATTTAATGCATCCTTGTTGAATAAAAAAATTATTTATTTCACAAAAAACTTAGACCCTAAACTCTTGAATTAGTTTTCAAGATTTGAATTGTTGTTGTTGCTTTTAATCGATGGAAAGTAGGAAAGCATTTATGTGAAAAACCACAAGCTGCAACAACTAATCGATAAAATTGATTATCGATAATGAAAATAATAGACAATTGCTGCGCCTCAATCAGATCCCTAGCTCCCAAGCTTGTGAATCAGTATATCGTGTTTACAAATTGCGCCATATTCAGACTTTAGCGGCTTCACTTTTCTTCAGTGGAAGGTAATGAAGACGCGCCGTCCGTATTTATTTTACGGTCTATGGTTAGTACAGTTTACTGCAGAGCAACTCATTAATGTCGGTGTAAACTAAACCGTTATGGAAATGTAGAAATTAAGGTTGAATCTCCAATCGTATCCCAAAAATCCTGGAAAAAGTCTGGTACCTCAGTGTAAATATATACATAATATAAATGTGTATAAATACCTGTTAATTGTAAACTAAAACCAAACTTAGTTCAAACTTAAACTTACATCAGATTTAAAAACTACCTAAATTGACAGAAACCAAGTGTAATTTGATTGTTTAATTTGTCCGATTAGATTACATGGCGAGGGCGGGGTTTATGAGCTATGCTACATCCAGCCACCGGGGGGCACGCGAAACGTTTTGTCTTCACTTTTTAGGGCTCGTGCGGCACACTTATCGGAACCCATCAGCCATTCACGTCATTTTACAGTAGTGAATAACCAATTTCTAAATAGCAGAGGACACAGAGTGATCACCTGCAGGAAAGGTACACTCTAAAAAATGCTGGGTTAAAAACAACCCAAGTTGGGTTAAAAATGGACTAACCCAGCGATTGGGTTGTTTTAAGCAAACATTTAACCAAACCCCTGGGTTAAAACAACCCAAACGCTGTATTAGTCCATTTTCAACCCAACTTGGGTTGTTTTTAACCCAGCATTTTTTAGAGTGTACATGATCCAAGTTGTCCAAAACATGAGAATTTATATTTATAAGCGCTTCAAACTAAAGCATAAGCGTTTACCTCGTCTTCCCTTCCCTTGCTTTGACAGTGCTGTTTAATGCCTTTGACACATACATAACTTACATTTTATGGTTGTAACCTTATCTGTAAACGTTAGAAAGTATTTAAATTTTGCATATTCTGACAAGCGAGTCTAGTTAAACTTCACAAGAATTCAATGAGCGCCGGTGTGCGCATGCGCATCAGAGTGCAGTAGAACAAGAGTGCAATGATTCTGACTAAAATATACATTATGCTAAAATATGCTTTGGTAAATTAAGAGTAATTTTAAAATTATACATGTAACACAAGTTATCATATTTATGAGAGCAGGAACAGTAAAGGCACTATTGTTGTGATAGCTTATTAATATAATTACTATGTTCAGACGATGGAGTGCGTGTGCGTGTGTGTGTGTTCTTCATAATGCATACAAGCTAACATGTGCTTTTAATTTAGTTTTTATTTTATTTTATTTTTTTATTTTAAAATAGTATATCATACATTACTATTATAGTATGCCATACATTACACCCATACTGTCATACATTACTATTAACTATAATACTATGATAACCATGCTAACTACTTGTTTTCATAGGCTTTATATAATGTTTGGAGGACAGCAGTGGGCATGGTATGGAATACAAAATGTTAAAATAATGGATTCAAATGCATTTTTAATGCATAATAATTTTTGGATTTTTCATCCAATTAATCAATTTGCCTAAAAAAAATATTCGACACATTAATGATTACCAAAATAATAGTTAGTTGCAGGCCTGGGAACAAATGCTTTGGTCATAAGAACACCAATATAAAGTTAAAAGAGCAAAGGCGAGTACGTGCTCCACAGGAAATTATGAGACCGTTTGTTTCAGCCTTGTTTTGTCATGACAGATCCAACCAATGTAGCTTGGCAAGAGACAACTCAATGTGTCAAAGTTCAGGAGTGCACCTCTCCCCTCATTGCATAATGGAGCTTTGGGAATGATGGCCAAACAATCTATAAGTTCTCAAGCAAATCTATCCAGCAATTGCTCAGAGACGTGCTAGAGTCAAAATCCACATGATTTGTGAAGCTCAGTTGGTCAATCCGTCTGCGCGTTTCAACACAGCAGGGAAAAATGCAGTTTCAACACCAGAGTCAAATGTTTTTGTGGTTCACTCCTCAGAAAAGACCAAAATTTGAATGTGTAAACCATGATGTCATGCTACCTACAGTAACGGTCCCCTCTAAAAACAAGGAAACGCATTGAGAAAAATGCCAAACCTTTTCAGTCTCGATTGTACACGTACATTCTGATTTGAAAGAAAACCAAACTATTGTTCTGGATGTTATATTATGTAATAATTCACTGAAGAGTGTCCTCATCTTTTGAGAATGTATAAAATTGGTTAATTTCCCAAACATTTTTTATATTTAAATGTTTTTTTTTTGTTTTTGTTTTCAGAGACATGGTCTTATGGTGAGTGCATGTGTACATGCAACATGATGTGCGGCTACAGGTAGGATGCAATACCTGGAGATACCTGGAGAAAGCTCTCGGAAAGCATTGCCATTCATCTCAGCTGGCACAGGACCCCACCACCTACCCACCCACCAGACATAAGTGATTTGAAGCCTGCCATCTTTACTCATGGACGTTCAGTTCTTCTGCCAGATTTTTTTTGTGAGCCAGTCACCTGAACCGTAAATGCAATGTGAATAATTACTTTGAAGCCATAGGGAAATGACTAGTCTTCAAAGTCTTCACTAATATCATTGCTTTGACATCAAAGGCAGCAGACAGGGAAAAGTCCATTTCACACTTGAAGAGCCTCCAAAAAAAATAAGAAACTGGTCAAATATATGCTATACTACAATAAAATAGTTGTGATAATGTTGAATCCAGCTGAATATGCATCAATAGAGAAAGACACTTTTGCATCCAGATGGTGGGATTATCTACTAGCCAGACCTTGACCACCTGGATGACGCACTTTATTATGAGCATCCTGAGTTTCAAACCTGGTTTGTGTCATTTCCTGATCCCATTCCCTTCCTCTCCTCTCATGTTTTACCGTCTTCTCAATAAAACACAGAAAGTTGCAAAGTATGACGACAACAGACTTCTTTTTCTACACTGCATTGTTCTTAAAACAAGATACTTTTTAAGAATATGTTGAATTATGTTTAGTATTTTCTACAAATTTGTGTGAGGTTTATGCTTAAAACAAACATTCAAATACAATGGGTTGTTTTTTAAGGATACAGCATATAAGAGTTATATTTGTACAGTATGCCTTCATAGTTTAATGATCATATTCTTGTTGTGTTCAAAGTCCTTTAGTTCCTTTCATACTTTTGCGGTTGTGTCTCCTGGGATGTAAGATTATAATGTTTTGAAGGCTAAGCTCTGTTTCTTAGCTTCACTATTTAGAAATCAGAAACCTAAAAATAAGAAAGAAAAACCTTGATATATAGAGAAAAAGGGTGGAATCATCATGTGAAGTCCCACCAGCTAGCGTTTCTTGCCTGTAGAAGAAAGCATGAGATCATAAAGCACATGTTTAACATGCACTGTTGCAGGTTGGTGCAACTATCAGTGTGTGGAGGAAATCGCTGTCATTACGCAAAGATTGGAAACAAATGCTAGTTTATGCTCTTTGCTTTTCCCTTTTTTTCCATAATCACACTGATGAGCTTGTGTTGTTGTGAAAACCTAATGCGAGAACGTGAGAGACAAAATTTCAATTGCATTGATAAATTCTTAAGTGGCTTCATATGATTCCTCTCTGAATGTTAAAAGCCCTTGAGCAGTGATAAGTTTCCCCTGCACCTGAGTCTTGCCAAGAGGAAACGCTTATAAAAATGAGGCCCTTTGCATATGTTCACTCCATAAGTGCTGCTTGGTTCTGTGCGTTTCATGTTTGCTTTCAGCTCATGAGTAGTTTCAAATGGGTTTAAAATCTGACTTTATATGAAATACAGCAAAAAGCGCCATCGTTTATGTACTTAAATCCTCATAGTCATAGTTTATATGAAATGGCAATTCATTACAGCACACAGAAGTTACTGTTGGGTAAAAGGTAATGTGGAATGAGGAGCTATGCACTCAACGAACTGAAGTGAAAAAAGAAAAACTCTTCCACTGCCAACAAGCTGATACTGAAGCATAAAACAAAGTTTAAAGGGTTAGTTCACCTAACAAATGAAAATTCTGTCATTAATAACTCCCCCTCATGTCTTTCCAAACCTGTAAGTCTTTCGTTCATCTTTAGAACACAAATGAAGATCTTTCTAATGAAATCTGAGAGCTTTCTGACCCTCCATTGACAGCCTACGCAACTAACACTCTCAAGCCCCAGAAAGGTACTAAAGACATCATCAAAGTAGTCTGTGACTCTTAACCTTTTATGAACGCGAGTGCTTTGTTTGCGCACACCCTTCCCCATAATTTACCACTTTGTTTACAACGTATTCCCAACATCCCCAACACGTTCGCGAGAACACCATGACACATATGTGTTGTGTTGATACAGGAGCAGATGCGCGAATGCCATTTGGAGATTAATATTTTAAAGTGGTAATGTTTCTTTGCGCAAAAAACATCTTAATGAAATTAAGGTTAAACCACTGGAGTCAGATGGATTACTTTAATGATTTATTTACTACCTTTTTAGGGCTTAAAAGTGGTATTTGCATAGACTGTCAATGGAAGGACAAAAACTCCTCGTGTTTTGCAAAGAGGAACTAAAGTCTTATAGGTTTGGAATGACATTAATGGGTGAGTAATGACATCATTTTCATTTTTGGACGAACTAACCCTTTAATATTATATGTGGGTTTCTTAAGATATGGGACCCTGTGAAATACACGTCACACTAATTTAACATTTGACATGCATGCACCACAGGAGAATTCTGTATTTTTCTTCTAAAAAAATAATGAAAATTCAGACCACAGTGTAATTTTCAGAACATCTCAAATTATTATTATTATTATTATTATTATTGTGATGGAAATTACATTTTTAATGTTTTTGTAATAAAATGTCTGACTGATTTCATATCTTGCTTGTTCTGTATACACACAATTAATTAAATCATATTTTTACACTTTTTTTTTGCATTTAAAGGGGTCATTAATTGAGAAATCAGCTTTCCCTTGAACTTTTGATATATAAAAGGTCATGGTAAAATAAGAATATCCTGTAAGTTTCAGAGTGGAAAATGTCCTTGTTAGTCAAAGAAAAGGTTTTATTGACACCAGGCCCAGCAAACGATCGATCTCAGAATGTGCCAGGCTGTGACATCACAGTGTGGTGAAACACCGCATCAACAGAAGAATGATTCAGCGCATGATTCTGTACCCCCGACCGGATTCCATTCCAATATTATGAATGCATGGAACTTTATTTTTAATGAAGATTCAGCTCAAGTGTGGAAGACATTCTGCGTTTGTTCCTTCATTTCTGATCATGGATTCGTTTGTAAACAAGAGAGTGGATTTGCAGACAGGATGAGATTACATGAATGAATGAAGCAACACACTAATGTGAGTAAAATGTTTTTGATAGTATTGCATTGTTACAGATCGTTTGATATCTATTGTGTGTACGTGTCTAACAGAACATACCTTAGCACGCTGTCAAACACTTGTTGGTTGTTGGTTCATTGCGATTCAGGATCGGATTCGGACATGTATGGGCCAGGGCTTGCAAAGCCCAACGTCCCGGGGCTATGTGTTTTCCAAACGGGCTACCAAATCGTATCACCGGCCTGCTGACAGGCTATCTTAAATAGTGAAATAACATTCCTTTATTGATGTGCGTTGTTCACTCTCTTGACTTGATATTTGAAGGAAAAATACAATTGTGGAAGTTTTGATCATGCTGTCTGCAATGTACTTGGCGCGCATTTGTGTGTGTGTGTCTGTGTGTGATGCACAGTTTGCACTTATATCCACCGATTGGGTGGCCCAAGTAATAAAAAAATAACATTCCAATCAATCGTGGATGGATGAGAGATAAATCATTGTGTTTGTTTGATAAAGACGTTTTGCGAGCCCTGTGGGACGTGCCGTGGGTGTTTACTTCCAAGTGGCACGCCCATAAAAACCGAGCATGCAGGAGAGAGCCCCAAAACCAGGGTAGAAAATAGCTTATTACTTCTTCATTATGATGCTTTTGAATCTAAAAACCACACAAACGTCATAAGTTGACTTCAGACAACAGTATAAACAAATTTAAAAAGCCATTTCATGACACCTTTAACATTACAGCTTGATTGGAAATAGTATTAACATTAAACATTAAAGGTTATATTAACCTTGTTTTTATTCAGGTTCTGACACTGTTGTGTCCTTGGTAAACAAGTGCACTAACTTAGTAAAAACTTTATAGGAGGCAAAACTGGGTGCAAATGTAATCCTCAATGCAGTCATTTTTAGTCATCAATCTTTTTAAGTATTTATTTTGTGATTTATTTATTTTTGTTTATTTCAATCTTTACTTAGATTATTGTATGAGTATTGATATTCAAGATGGCGCCAGTGTGTGTGGCATGCCGTCTACTGCTCATAGTCCCGGTTCTGTTTGTGTTGTTTCTGTTTGTGTCTGTTTGTGTCACTCTCTACTGGTGTATCCTAGCACTGCTTAATATTGGATTTGCTGCAAAGAACTTGATACATTATGACCAGGATGGACAGCGAACATCACCCCCATTTGCCATTCCCTTTGAACTCTGGCGTGCACCAGTTCCTCTTTCCCAGAGGAGGCATTATAGACGTTGGGGTAAACACAGTGGAATGTGATTGTGGCTAGAAGGGATACAGCAACAGCCAGAAGTGAGGCAAAATCTCATGATAAAATAACAATAAATTAAAGTTGCTGCTTATCAGATTGTTTTTTAACATCTACACCTACCCTAACCCTAAACCTACCCTTAAAATAATGTAAATACAGTAATTAAATGACACAATATTTATGTTTGCATGCCCAGTGGCCGTAGCTGTATCCCTTCTTGTCTTTACCATGGAATACTAGTGAAAATAAACTTCATCTCGCTAAATGCCCTGGACGTATCTTCATAGTACATTAGGTGACAATGAGTTGGAGTGTCATTGCTCTGTTTCCTGGCGTTCTCAGAGGTTTTACCTATCGACTGCACATATTTTACCTCTCCGAGGTCTTCTGCACGAGGAGGAGGGGTAGCGACTATTTTTAAAGAAGATTTTAACTGTCTCCAATTGCCAATTTAACTTTTGTTTCCAGCCAGTGCTCTGTGCTGTGATGTATCGACCACATAAATACAAGAAAGATTTTATCAATGACTTCTCTGACTTTTTTGTCTGGAGTTATGCCGAACTATGACAGGAATTTAATAACTGGCGATTTTAATGTTCATGTCTGCTGCCCTACACAATGTCATTTAATGGTTCTTTTAACCTGCTTCAGTCTGTGCTAGGTTCAACACACGAGCATGGTCACATGTTAGATCTTGTTTTATCGTGTGGTTTACCCGTTTCTAACCTTGAAATTTCTGAAATGTTTTTCTCTGATCTGTATCTATCTGAGCCTGTTCTTTTTGACATTTCTATTCCTTGTTTTTCTAGACTGAGTATTCCAGCTCAGTGATGTCATATATTTAACTCGTCCAATGCTGCTCAGTTCTCTGCTGTTTTTCAAAATTCTTCTGAAACTTATTTCAAATTTCCATCAAGTTTTAATACTGAGGAGCTCCACCTGCCAAAGTGTTTTGGATATTGTTGCTCGCACTGTCAGACGTGAGTGCAGGAGAGCTGAACGTCAGTGGAAGAAAGACAAGCTGCAGGTGTCTTTTGATATCTTAAAGGAGACTTGGTACAGATACCAAAAAACTGTTAAAGTGCAGAAAACTAAATATTTGCCTAATGTTATCCTTAAAAATGCTCATAAACCTAAAGCTCTTTTTAGTACAATCAATGCAGTGCTGAATACCTCTCAACCTACTTTTTCTGATGTGTCCTCTGACACCTGCAAGAGGTTTGTACAATTCTTTGTGGATAAGGTATCAATTATCAGGATGTACAATTATACTTCATTCGGTGGACCCCTCTGTCATGGCCACTTGCTCAGCTGTTTTTGAAAGATGTTATTAATCAGATGAAACCCTCTACCTGTCCCACAGATGTAGTTCCTCCACATTTTTTTAAAGGAGATGTTTGATACCACTGGGCCTGCAGTTCAAGAATTTTTAAATAGCGGTTTGACCTTAGGTGCTGTTCCACTACACTGCAAAAAATGCTTTTCTTACTTAGTATTTTTGTCTTGTTTTAAGTACAAATATCTAAAAATTCTTACATTTTAAGAAGCATTTACTAGGCAAGCAAAAGTTTTTGTCTTCTTTTGCTTATCCCATTGGCAGATTATTTTGCTTATTTTAAGCAAAATCTCACTTAATTTTGAGTTATTTTCCCCCAAAACAAGACAAAAACTTTTGCTTGTCTAGTAAATGCTTCTTGTTTTAAGAATTTTTAGATGTTTGGACTAGAAACAAGACAAAAAATACTTAGTAAGAAAAGTATTTTTTGCAGTGTAGATTTTTAAACATGCTGTGGCCCAACCTCTGATAAAATCCAATCTGGACTATCTAACTATAGACCAAACTCTAAACTCCCCTTCGCTTCTAAACTATTAGAGAAAATAGTCTGCATACAATTGCAATCTTTTTTAGATACGCATACATTTTTAGAAGTATATCAGTCAGGTTTTAAAGCTCTTCATAGCACAGAAACAACACATTTTATGGTATTTAATGACCTTTTACTGATTACTGACTCAGCAGACACAGCCATTCTTATGCTTTTAGATCTGACATCTGCTTTTGACACCATTGATCATAATATCCTACTTTCCCGGTTGGAACATGTTGCCGGTATTAAAGGTACTGCTCTGGAGTGGTTTAGGTCATTTATCAAACAGGACTTTTTCTGTCCGCCTTGGCGACTATGTTTCTTCATCAGTACCCCTTCCATTTGGAGTCCCTCAAGGCTCTATTCTTGGCCCAATTCTGTTTTCCCTGTATATGCTCCCATTAGGGCCCAATATGACATTTCGTTTCACTGATGACACACAAATGTATCTGCTACAGAATTGGAAAGATGTCAGTCCTTTAAAACTTCTGTTTGATTGCCTCAAAGACATTAAAGATTGGATGGCCCTACATTTTTTTTTTTTTTTTTTTTACATTTTAATGAGAGCAAGACTGAAAAGATGATATTTGGTCCAAACTGTACTAATAAAACCTCTAACATTGATTTAGGCCCTTTGCTTCCCTATGTTAAATCCACTGTTAAAAAAATGGGGGTAATAATGGTATGGATTTTAAACTTGACAAACAGATAAACTCTATAGTCTATAGTCTAACTCTAAACTTTTTTGTCATTTAATGGTTTTGAAAGGCTGTGATCAAAATCATTAAGTGACAAAAAGGCAAAATATTTATTGTTGTTTGGTCAACTACTGTTGTTTTTAAAGGGATAGTTCACCCAAAAATTAAAATTTGATGTTTATCTGCTTACTCCCAAGGCATCCAAGATATATGTGACTTTGTTTCTTCAGTAGAACACAAATGAAGATTTTTAACTCCAACCGTTGCAGTCTGTCAGTCGTATAATGAATGTGAATGGTAACACATGAGAGTATAAGAACTATGAGAGTAAAAAAACATGCACATACAAATCCATATTAACACGAAACGATCAGTTTGTGTGAGAAACCAAACAGTATTTATATAATATTTACCTCTAATATGCCACTATGTCAATGTACACGATCTGGCGTAGAGATACGCAAGTGAGCCACTCTCTTGCGCGTATCTCTACACCAGATCGTGTACATTGACCTCACTTACCAGAAGTGATCGCGCAGTGAAGGCTTTTGGACATAGTGGCGTATTAGAGGTAAAAATTATATAAATACTGTTCGGTTTCTCACACAAACCGATTGTTTCGTGTCTTAAGACATCAATGTGTGGTCACGAGCCACAGGGTTTAATATGGATTTGTATGTGCATGTTTTTTTACTCTCATAGTTCTCATACTCTCATGTGTTACTATTTCACATGTATTATATGACTGACAGACTGCAAGGGTTGGAGTTAAAAATCTTCATTTGTGTTCTACTGAAGAAACAAAGTCATCATTTTTGGGTGAACTATCCCTTTAATGTGCTCTAGATATAAATTCAGCTTGAAATTTGATTGTAGTTTTAAACATGGAAAAATTCACATTTTTATGATATTCGATCTTGGACAATTGTGTCTTTTTATTGATTTCATATTTGTATATTCAATTTATATTTAAAACATTGATCTTGTAACATTACCTGTAATCGTTATGTAAATGAATTCATGCCACCTCTAAACAATTTAACTGTGTACACCTATAAATGCTACTTGAGTTCCAGCTTGAGATGCAGTTTAAAGATGAGTTGATGTTTAATTTTATCCAATTGTTCTCTAATTGTTTTTGTAGTCTGAAGCCTTGTTTTATTCCGGTTTGGAAAATGCCACCTGCACACTTCAAATGTCTGACAGAATGAGAACTATTAAAAATCTGGTGTGTGGTAACTCCACCATCATTTGTGTGTGTGTGCATGACTTTAATGTTCTCAAATGTTCTGTATTTGGCCATATAACTGAAAGGTGGCAGTCTGTTTGATCAGTTCACACGGTGCATAGCATAGCATTGGATTTGATTTCTTTAAGCAGTATTTATTTATGCAGCTTGCCTTCCCCTCAGCCTTCTACCAGTCTATTTATTAGTCCTGAATTCACACGAATGTACAGCAGGGGCTTTGGGAACTAAACTGGACAGTGGGGTATTTTCAGAATGACACTGCAGTTATATTTCCTCACTAGCTAAATTTTAAAGGCAGGAAACAAAAAACAGCTTTACAAGCAAGACCTATTTTCACAGGCTGTGGCTGTGTTTCCCAAAAGCGTTGTAAGCCTAAATAGATCATAAAACCATTGGCAGCAATGCTCTCTACGATCTACTTAAGCTTACAATGTGTTGGGAAACAAAGCCCAAATTGATTGCTCTTTTCTAGTGGTTAAAGGGATAGTTCACCCAAAAATTATTTACTCAACCTTATGCCGTTTCAAACTCATGAATGAAAGGGAAAGGTTGCCAGAGGTGACAGTAATACTACTACTAAAAAAAAAAATTACATTGTTATTACATAAAATTACAAACCCGATTCCAAAAAAGTTGACACTGTACAAATTGTGAATAAAATCAGAATGCAATGATGTAGAAGTTTCAAATTTAAATATTTTATTCAGAATACAACATAGATGACATATCAAATGTTTAAACTGAGAAAACGTATCGTTTTAAGGGAAAAATAAGTTGATTTTAAATTTCATGGCATCAACACATCTCAAAGTGTGGACAAGGCCATTCCCAATGTGTGGCATCCCCTCTTCTTTTTATAACAGTCTGCAAACATCTGGGGACTGAGGAGACGAGTTGCTCAAGTTTAGGAATAGGAATGTTGTCCCATTCTTGTCTAATACAGGATACAGGATACAGTGCCTTTCCAGATGTGTAAGCTGCCCATGCCACACGCACTCATGCAACCCTATCCCATCAGAGATGCAGGCTTCTGAACTGAGCTCTGATAACAACTTGGGTTGTCTTTGTCCTCTTTAGTCTGGATGACATGGCATCCCAGCTTTCCAAAAAGAATTTCAAATTTTGATTCGTTTGACCACAGAACAGTTTTCCACTTTGCCACAGTCCATTTTAAATGAGCCTTGGCCCAGAGAATACACCTGCGCTTCTGGATCATGTTTAGATATGGCTTCTTTTTTGACCTATAGAGTTTTAGCCGGCAACAGCGAATGGCACGGTGGATTGTGTTCACCGACAATGTTTTCTGGAAGTATTCCTGAGCCCATGTTGTGATTTCCATTACAGTAGCATTCCTGTATGTGATGCAGTGCCGTCTAAGGGCCCGAAGATCACGGGCATCCAGTATGGTTTTCCGGCCTTGACCCTTACAAGACAGAGATTGTTCCAGATTCTCTGAATCTTTGGATGATATTATGCACTGCAGATGATGATAACTTCAAACTCTTTGCAATTTTTTCTCTGAGAAACTCCTTTCTGATATTGCTCCACTATTTTTGGCCGTAACATTTTGGGGGAATTGGTGATCCTCTGCCCATCTTGACTTCTGAGAGACACTGCCACTCTGAGAGGCTCTTTTCATACCCAATCATGTTGCCAATTGACCTAATAAGTTGTGAATTGGTCCTCCAGCTGTTCCTTATATGTACATTTAACTTTTCCGGCCTCTTATTGCTACCTGTCCCAACTTTTTTGGAATGTGTAGCTCTCATGAAATCCAAAATGAGCCAATATTTGGCATGACATTTCAAAATGTCTCACTTTCAACATTTGATATGTTATCTATATTCGACTGTGAATAAAATATAAGTTTATGAGAGTAAATTATTACATTCCTTTTTTATTCACAATTTGTACAGTGTCCCAACTTTTTTGGAATCGGGTTTGTACATTAATTATATCCTAATCAGTGATATTCAAGCTTATCTGAATTCATATGATTCAGTTGTGATGATGGAAGTCTAAGATGTGAGATATTTGCTTAAAGGGACATTCTGTCATTAACCCTCTGGGGTAGACAAAAACACCGGTGTGTTTTGCTGGATTTTCTTAACACAGCAGCAAAATCGACTTAAAATACTCCGTCATTTATGGTCATACAGATAAAAGCAATACATAATTCGTCAAAAGTCTCGGTCTCCATTAACTTTTTCCTCAAACGTGCTGCGTAACACACGAGAATGAACCTCGCTGGTTCTTGCTGAAGCTCAAACGTGCTGCGTAACACATGAGAATGAACCTCATTGGTTCTTGCTGAAGCTCAAACGTGCTGCGTAACACATGAGAATGAACCTCATTGGTTCTTGCTGAAGCTCAAACGTGCTGCGTAACACATGAGAATGAACCTCACTGGTTCTTGCTGAAGCTCAAACGTGCTGCACAATGTGAGAATGAACCTCATTGATTCTTGCTGAAGCTCAAATGTGCTGCGTAACACACGAGAATGAATCTCATTGGTTATTGCTGAAGCTCAAACATGCTGCGTAACACAAGAATTAACCTCACTGGTTCTTGCTGAAGCTCAAACGTTCTGTGTAACACATGAGAATGAACCTCATTGATTCTTGCTGAAGCTCAAACATGCTGCGTAACACACAAGCATGAACCTCATTGGTTCTCACATGTCAAACGTCAATGCTTAAGCTTCCGTTTACCGTTTAACTGATGTGTGAGTTAAATATTAAGTGAATAAATATTTTGGACTAAACCGCTCAATTCATCCTGTTAATGTACTGTTGTATGTATCAGCCGAATAGAATCTAATTACCATTTACACATATTGCAAAGAACTGCTACTTTTACATGGTGAAAATAGAATATATCACAATTTGCCACTTAGCGTAAATAGAATATATAGCTATTTGTCACTTAGTGTAAATAGCATCTATCGTTAAGAAGATATGCTATTTTCAAGTGTAATGTAAACGGTCCATGTGAATTAATACAAGTTTTAGAATGAATATTCATTAGTTATGCAAAGATGCTAAAATAGTTTATTGGGTAAAAGATTCTTTACTAATCCTTAATCATTTTCCAGTAAATAACTGGAAAAGTCATATAAATTGTGGGTGGGATCCCAGAAGAACTTTCAGCTCTTCTGGAATCCTGATATTAAATTTACACAAACTAGGATTGTCGGTGAACAAATGTGGACCATAAAGTCAAAAGTTTTTTTTTTTCATGTTTCAAAAGCTCACAGGGAGTGTGTAGCCTATCTGCACTTCCTCTCAATGAGTGAATGTGTCACCGGTGGAGAGGAAACAGGGGTGCTGCCGAGAATAATGCTATGGTGTGGCACACACTTGAGAGAATGAAAGTAAAATAGTGTGTGTAAAAACAAAGGGAAAAAGGTTGTAAACTGAGATGAAAGCACAGTGGAAAGCTTTCAACATTTGGTGAAAGAAAAACATGTGGATAACTAGGATAGAACAGGCTTTGCTTTGAACATGGCGATGTAACCGTTTTATATTTATATTAATATTCTGAGATTCTGTTTAGTAGGAGCGTTGAAATTAATTGATGTAGTAATAGACCATAATCGATTATAACCTACTGACGTTTCTCTGCCATCATTCATCACATACGCGCTTCACATGCTAGCGAAACACAAAAGCGAGTAATAAAATGCACCCACTATTTTAACATTTACAGCATGTGAGCGTGTGTGCGCATTACATTGTAACTTAAGTATAGTCTACTACTTGACAGTTTCATGCTCTTTTAGTATTTATTAGCAGTTCTGTCTTCAGCGTGGGACTCACAAATGACACTTTTCTCACACTCTCACGCCAAGCAGCGTGAGAAGCAAAGAGGACACTGACACCGACAGACAAGACAGAGCGGGTTACTTTTGATATGAAACACATTCTCAGCCCTCAAATTCTGTCAAGTTTATTACAAAATATAAACAATAAATAACATTTTGCCGCTCCTAAATGTGATGTGACAGATCGCTGTAGCACCTCAGTTCAAGCTGCACGTGAACCGATCAACTCTTACTCTTTCTTTACTACGAAAATGAACACGACTGAACATTAGAAGATATGTTGAGAGATACAGTACAACTTCCCAAAATGTATATGTCTCATACGTAATTCGATCTATCAGTGTTTTTTTTAATGTTACATTTACCTCAGGAAAGCCATTTAATGACCATAGCATGCTAGTTGGCTAGAAAACTTAGCTATAGAGAGGAGTATTTTGCTAAATGTGTGCACTCTATAACATATTATATCTTACTTATATAATTAAAATGGGGGGTCAGGGCCCACTCCATCTGAGGGTTGCAGACCAAAATAAAAAATAGCATTAAAAACCACATTGTGTATTGTAAATTATATAATTATATATAGTTAAAATAATTGTGTAAGTATTAAAACAATACAAACACAAACGGGGCAAAAATGCGTTTTAAGTTTAGAGTCCCCCCCCTCTTGCTTCACAGTGGTTTGTTCCATCACACACCTCACCTACACACACAATCCGGTGGGAGAGAAGTTCTTCAGTAGTTGTGGAACTCTAGTAAGTAGCTGTTAATGCTATTTTATTCACTTTAAACATTGGATTAAGTGATTATTTTAAACAGACAATGCTGAGTTATTAATAAATTAGCAATGACAAAAAAATGAGTCTGATATTTTAGCGATTGTTGTTTTGGTAGCTTATTTTAAGTCACCCACTATAACTAACACGGCGATAAGCCAATGTGTAAACTGATATTAGGCTAATATTGTAGATCTGCCACTGTTGTTGGGTTTTGCTCAATGTTATGTGGAAGAAGTGATGATTCACACTCCTAGAGTTGCATTCAAGTACTAAGTCATCAAGGGCTTTTCAAACTAGTGAAAATGTATTTAAAATAATATTAATATAAAATCAGAAAATGCATTATTATAATATTTATATTCTAATCAATGACATATCTGGATTTAAATTAAACCTTTTTTTCCCCCTTTGTTCTCCCTCGAATTGAATTACAGGTTATAGCACTCATCACTTTGGGACTCTTTATGTGAGGGAGCAATTTAGAGGATAGCTGTTACGGTACATGGACAGGAGTTGCACATCGATGAGAGTCGTTTGAATCCGGGCCCCAACGAGTATCATGACGTAAATGTGGTCTCTCTGCAAACTGAGTTCAAGATGGTGGCAAGCCTGTTCAAATTGAACACAAACAGAGATTGAATAAAGGCAAAATGGTCACACTGTGTAAATGTTGGAGAGAATGACAGTGCTTAGAGTGTTGCTTCATTCTGTGGGAGCTTTGCTTTAAACAAAACTCTTTTTATTTACCAGGTCTGCCTTGCTTCTCTACATTTTAATGTCAGAAAATAATACCATATGCAAACTTTTTGTTTTTAGGTTATGTGCATGGGCGGGATATTAACAATTTTTTTTTTTTTTTTTTTTTTTTTGTGGTATAGGGTATAATGTTTGTAATGACATATTGTAAGAGCCCCATCCAGGTTGTGTTTTGGCTATTATGATTCTTGTTGATGATGATAAATTATGTGCGTGAGAATATTTTGGATGGTAATGTGAGGAGTCTAGAATATGACTTCCTTATGTGATATGACCCTGCTGGAGCTGAAGTTGCTCATGTGAGGGTGCAGCTGGCTTTGTGATTAAAGTTGTTGTGGTCAGTGCATGTCTGCTCAAGGAGATCCGGTTTACTGGCTAGGATGGGACTGTGACGTTCCTGCGGTGGCAAGTGGTGAAATATGCAGAATTTTTGGGGGGGAAACAAGAAATAGATGTTGCCAAACAAAACCATATTAAGGAACAATCTTGACAAGTGTGTAGACTCCATATAATGTTTGTATCACTGATACCTATTCTCAGCCTCAGATGGCCCACCCACGGACTGATGCTGAGATGGATGGATGGATGGATGGATGGATGGATGGATGGATGGATGGATGGATGGATGGATGGATGGATGGATGGATGGATGGATGGATAGATAGATAGATAGATAATGCAACAGAATTTAATAGAAAGTAATATAGTTAAATATTTAGTGTCCCCAACTGAACAAGCCTAAGGCAACAGGGGAACTCAAACTCCATCAGGTGACAGAATGGAGAAAAAAACCTTGGGAGAAACCAGGCTCAGTTGGGGTGCCAGTTGTCCTCTGGCCGACGAACAAACAGTGTATGATTATGCAAAAAAATTATACTGCAAAATTAAATTGCATGCATTGCAAAAAGTTATGTTAAGTTGCAATGTTCCTCTGGATTTTTGTTTTTCAGCACAAATTCAAAACATCCTTAGATCAACTTAGATCAAGATACATTTACTTGACATCCAAAATGAAGAAATTAAGTCTTGTTTTCTGAGAAATTGAACAAAATTAAGTGAGTTTATGCATAAAAAATAACAAATATATATATATATATATATATATATATATATATATATATATATATATATATATATATATATATATATATATATATATATATATATATATATATATAATATATGAAAAATTACTTGCTTTTGAATTAAATAGATTTTTTTATGAACCCATTGTCAGATATTGGTAAAGTTAACTATTTGGAAGGCACTTTGGAATCAAAATTGAACTAGAAGTTGTATTTTTTATTCATTAAGTTTATCAATTGTAGAAGTGTTTTTATAATATGATAAAGTAAAAGTTCAGTCAAAACAACCAGCCAAGAAGAACACCAGCCTAACCAAGCTGGTCAGCCAGCTGGACAAGTTCCCAAATTCCTCTCAAATCCTCAAAACATGCCAGCATAGACTGGTTTGTGCTAGTTCTGGGACCCGGCGAGTAAACAGTGCCTCCTTAATGTTAATTCCCTAAACACCCTAATTTGAGACCTGCTAATCAATCGAGGCACCATACATCTTGTGAAAAAAAAAGCAAGTAAGGACAAAATAACTCTTTCTATTTTATACTGACCTCTCAGCATTAGCTAACTCTTGGTTACTGTTACAGTTGAGAAGTTTGATTGAAATTAACACCAATTTTTTTTTTTTTTTTTTTACAGCGTTGTTGAGACTTTATGTACTGTCTGAGCTGTCAAAATAACCTGAATGTTTTTGCACAGGGCTTACTGTATGGCCTGTGTCCTGCTATTTTTCATATTCTGCAGACGTTACCTAGGCTAGTGATCAAGGCTTGCATTAGGGAGTCGAGCTGGGATGGATGGAGGAGAAAGATGTGTTTACTTTCCAGTCTGCCGTCAAAACCCTGATGCCATCATCAGTGGTGTCTGGCTTCGGCATCGTTTCTGTCCATCAGCCAGGCCTACTCCACCCTTATTATACGGATACACACACGTACACAAACTGTTTACCTCTTTCTCTGGCCAATCACATCCCACCCCGGTTTGTTTCTCTGAATTCACCCGTGAGCCTGCTTTCAGATGTGATAAACCATTAATAATGCATTTAAGTAACACTGACAAAACATGCCTTTATTGGTAAAAGACAGAGGCTTCTTTGATTGGCCAAACCCATGAAGGGCTTTTCCTTCAAATGTCTACTCCTGTGGGATGTGAGGACGTGAGGTCCCTTTGAGTGGACAGAGGATGCGGTCATATGTATGTGTGTTGTGTGAGGGAGAGGCGGGGTGTTATTCCATCAAAGTGGTCTCTTTATGTAGTTAAGCAATGTGGACCCAACCTTGTCTACGGTCTACAAAGCAAGCACAAACATAGGCCAATGACATCCATTTGCCTAGATAGTTATTCATTGTGACACTTATTAAACCAACATGACGGATTTTTAAATAACTCAAAGTGACTGAGCTAAAATGTCCTGTTGAAGGATCACATAAGGTGAAGCCTCAGGTGACCGCAGTGTCAGATCAACTGAAAGAGTGTGCGAGAGAGAAAAGTGTGTTTGCTGTGTACAGCGACTAACAAATTTACCAAAATATGCCATCTTCAACCATAACAGAGACGCCTCTGATGCAGCTTTGAAACCGCTTAAAAGAGCCGTGGACGGGCGTTTTTTATTAAAAGTAACAGATTTTAAAGGGGTCATGAACTGCATTGTTTTATAATGTTTCCTGGGGTGCATTAATAATGATAGTAAGATCTTTACATCAAAAATTGTCATCATTTTGAAAAAAAAGGCATTTTTCCTACCCTGAATTTAGCCTCTGTTTTGAACGTTTGAAGGGGCGTGTCTGCTGTGAGACTTCAGTGTATATAAAATATAATTGCATATAAAATAAGTATTTCACGTGGAACTCTCTCGAAAACTTTTAGCACATTTTTACTATTACAGGTTAACTAATCGTGTAAAGTGTTGATTATAGCATTATATTTAGATTGTGGCATAAAAGGTTGCAGCGAGGAGCATTGTAGCCAATCACAGACATGTTGAGCGCATGAAAGCAGTGATCTCGTCATTGAAACTCGATTTCTGAACTCTCACGAACGCTTTCATCATAACTAACAGTGCAAACAATGTAAATAAGAGATTCATTTACTGACACATAGACAAAGAACATCTGACCTTACATGAATCATTACATATCAGAAATCTCTGGTCTCAGATCAGGCATTAGAATTAACACGGTTACTTACATGTTGTTGTGGCAATTCTGTCTGCAAATTCAGTTTGCAAAGCCTGCACCGAAATTGCTGACTGATTTACCAAAGAATCCATAAATAGAAATAAAGAATGTTCAACTGAGACATTCACATTGTTGAAAATAACCACATTCCTAGCATTAGGATCCTTTGGAAGGTAAAGGTATTTTTTAGTGCAGTGATCCTGTTTCGCTCTCCTCTCCGCCTCATCTCACTAACACACCAGTGGGCGGGGCCAACGTTGATGAAGTAGATTATTTAAATGTATTTTGTGAAGGTGGTCTTTAGTTTAGCACTATTAAGTCATACATAGGAACACTCCACAATGAGTCATTCGATGGGCTTGGTTAATAAAAAATAAAAAAATTGGATTAACAGTTCTGAAACTTACAGGATATTCTTAGTATGATAACCTCTTATATGTCAA
Source organism: Paracanthobrama guichenoti (assembly GCA_018749465.1). Lineage (NCBI taxonomy): Eukaryota > Metazoa > Chordata > Actinopteri > Cypriniformes > Gobionidae > Paracanthobrama > Paracanthobrama guichenoti. The sequence continues at coordinate 29,052,312 of CM031950.1, read as the reverse complement.
AAGCTCAAGGAAAATTTTATTTCTCAGTTCATGACCCTTTAACTTTTATATGATAGTCACACATTAACCCTTAAATGCATGATTGTTTCACCAATCATTATTACATATTTGGGTTATTTGCGACCCGTAACAATCTATATCTAACATGGATGGATCACTAACTAAAATTCTCCTAATATTTTAATAACAATTACAGAAGATTTAATTAGAGCATATCTTGTTACCATTTGGAATTTGGAAGGGTTAAATTTGATGCTTTTTACCATCATCACTGTCATCATCAGAGCTCATTTCCCCAGTACATTCGCCATCTGGCTCATATTCACAATCTCAACCATATCGTTTTCAACATCTTCAAAATCTATGTTTTGATCGCTGACAGCTTCTTCACCACTAATATTTGATTGTGTGCAGCACATGCTCTGCAGTAAATCGCTAAGCCATTTCAAGTTTGTTATTCTTTTATGTCTGCGGTAATTGTGAAACAGCATGTCATCATTGTGTATCATTATCAGTGGTTCTCAAACCTGTTCCAGACTACCACCAGCCCTGCAAATTTTGTATGTCTCCCTATATCTGACACACCCATTTCGAGTATTGCACTCTCTACTAATGAGCTCATGAGTTTAATCGTGTGATAGATGAGGGAAATCTTTTACAGGGCTGGATTGTCTGGCTATCACCAGACCAAGCTCAGTCTTTTAAGATTGAACATTGGTCTGGGGAGTCTGCTAAGTATTTTCTACTGCACAAGAGGCGTGATCAACGGGCATAATTCAAATGACTCTGTACATAATTGGATAGTCCTTCAACCAATCAGACCACACGAGGCGTGATCAACAGGCATCGATCCAATCCTTCTCTATCCATCGTGTTAACCCTCCAATAGCGTGCAAGGTAAATAAGTCAGTCTGTGATTGGTTCCCACAAAAGTGTGACAGAAGCAGGATAAATGAATGTACAGGCTTCCAGCCTGAGCTGCAGGGCGAAATCAAATCTGTACACTTTCTACAAAAAATTAATTAGAAAATTGTATATGTTTCTTGTTATGAATAGTTTGAGGTCAAAGAAGGTTGATGTCTAACTTGAAAAAATGAATGAGGGGCAGGGTAGTGAATGACGTACTGGGTCAATTAAGACCTGAGGTATACGTTCAAGGGTTAAAGCTGTCTTAGAAACCTTTTATTCATTATGTATTTTTAATATTTTTCTAATGCCTTCTATGTATAATTTTATTTTTGTTACCCTTGAGACCCAGACGTTCAAAAGTATCAATTGTTAAATTTATTATAAAATAATATGAAGAGTTCAGATGCAAAAGCCTCTAAAAGCCACTTCGGTCAAAAATGAGATAACGATACTGAGTGAATGCTCTCTGCATACAGTATACGTTCATAACATACTTTCACTTAAAACCCACTAATCCCAGCCTCAGCCCATTCAGAAGTACCGGTACTTAGGTAAAAACCTATACATGGAAGCCTGACAAAAATACTTATTTTAAAGAAAAACTTTCTTTTGCATCTGAAGTCTTCATATATACACATGGATTGCCATGAGATTGTGTTGGTAAATATCACTTGTGAGCAGAATATTTATATTTATTGTGTCTTATTTCCAGTCAAACATGCAATTTTTATCAAGTGCATTATGCAAAGATTATGAAATAAAATCAGTATCAAATTCTATCTATACAAGCCTTAGCAAGGCCATTTTATTCTTTAAAACAAACCTATGTTAACTCGGGGGTGGGTTCTCCGGCATAATGCCTAAAACTGGCTGGTTTGAGCTGGTTTGTAGGAGGAACCCATATCTGTCATGCATCTTATCACAATACCACCTAAATGCTGTAGGAGGATGGTTGTAACAAGGGGTTCATTGTAACACCATCAGTTTAAACCAGTTAGAAATGAGCTGCACACGATTAAGGGGAAAATATACGTTTTAGTAAATGAATTTAACAAAATCTGTCAACCTCATCTTACTCACCCCAATTTTAAGGCATATTAATCACACAGTTTAGGGATAAGCAGATCAACAACTTGTTGCAGATAAATGTAGGAAAAGTATATCAACAATTGAGATACAGTGCAAAAAAAACTTGCAGACTTACAGATGTTAGGTGTTACAACAGTTCCTTGACAAGTTTGTCCCTGTAAAGCCTGGCATTTGAAGTAATAGTCTGAAAAATGAACAGTTTAGACAAACATCTGCATGTTTTTTTTTTTTGTTTTTTTGAGTATCAGATTTGATACATCAGGCTTTTTCTCTGCTTCACATTCACATAGTATGATAGAGGGAAATATACAGAGCTCATACTTAGGAAAACAACAACAACAACAACAACAAAACACCTCCATTTTATTCAAACTGAGCAAACATATGCAATTTGGTGCAGGTGCTGATATTTATATGGCAAAACGGTAAGATGGCATTCTGATAGCTTGTATAAATCAAATCTTTAACAGTATATCAGACTAAGTACTTGCATATAAAAATGCATACAAATATCATTTATCACTCTATAGCTCTTAGTAGGATGATATTTAAATGCTTAGTTTTATGATACAGCTCTGTAGTTTTTAGAATGCAATGGAATACAATGATGATTAGATGTATAAATAAATGTTCCTCAAAAGCCTGATGTATCATATTTCATACTCTTTAACTTGATTTTTCAAAATAAATTATGTATAGGTAATCATGTAAGCCTAAATTGCTTCAATCCAGTAAATCTTCAATTTTAAATATTACTAACAGTATTCTTATGTTTACTTTATAAAAATCAGTAAAGATTTCATGGCACAATGGAACGTTTACCACAACCTGGAGGTGGACCGTTTTAGTCAAAGTATTTATCATTCAGATGACAGAAGGCATGTTGAATATCGTGTCAACAGTTTTATTTCCCGCAAAGTTTTGATCATGTTGATAATTTAGATTCCTTAGAAATTTGCATATCGCATAAGATACTGCAGGCTTTTTAGGGTTTATCACACAGAACTCCTTTCCTTGGTTTTACAGCCACCAGCGACTAATTACTATAATTCTCCTCAGATGTTTTCTTCTGCACTGCTGTAAAGTGCTGTTAAAGATATAGGTTAACCAAGGCAATTGGTGTGGGTATTCCCTTGTGATGGAGGCCCTGTAGAAGGGCAGAGCGCTCTTATCTCTGTCTGTGTGGGAGGCGATTAGCTGGGTGTCTGACAGCTTGTCGGGTTCTCCGGACTCCAACTCCGCCTGTGGTTCAGCTGTGATAATTATCCATCAAATGGGACCAAACCAGCATGTCCACCTCAGTGTTTGACTGTGTCCCATTGCAGTATTATTGCGTAAGTGTGTCAATGGCACTTTTCAGCATAAAAACAGAACCACGCTATTAAGCTGTGGGAAACATTAATAATTGTCAATGAATCAACCACATCCTGCTTAAGCTGTTTTTGGTGTCCCGCGCTTTAACCTGATAGCCCTCTATGTAGCCGCATTGTTTGTTTTACAAACGTGCCCTTTTATGGCCTGCACTTATAGGCTACTGCTGAATTATTTCCTCAGTCTTTTCCTATTACAAGCCCCAAATGAATACAAGTCCCTTATGAAAATACACACTCATATGGACACATACTCAGGCTTATAGTTTGTGGTGCTGGCCCCTTCATTTTATCAGTACACTAAGTACAATTACGCAACAGTTAATTCCGGTCCTCTAATCTGATTGGTCGTTCCAAGACTGCTGATATTTAGATGTTTCGCTGTTTGTGTCATGCAGCTTGTCTTTGTTTGCATCATTCCAGAGTATGAGAGCAGACTGGAAGTGTTTCATTTCTTTATTTATTTTTAGGGTTGTCAAAGTTAATATGTTACATTAATAAATTAATTAAATACACTGATCAGGCATAACATTATGACCTAATATTGTGTTGGTGCACCTTTTGCTGCCAAAACAGCCCTGACCCCTCTAAGCATTTGGAGGAATTTGGGGAATCTGGGGAATTTGGAGGTCAAGTCAACACTTCAAACTCGTTGTGCTCCTCAAACTAGTCCTGAATATTTTTTTTTCTTTTGGCAGGGTGCATTATCCTGTTGAAAGAGACCACAGCCACCAGGGAATACCATTTCCATGAAAGGGTGCACATGGTCTGCAACAATGCTTAGGTAGGTGGTACGTGTCAAAGTAACATCCACATGGATGGCAGGACCCAAGGTTTCCCAGCAGAACATTGCCCAAAGCGTCACACTGCCTCCGCCGGCTTGCCTTCTTCCCATAATGCTTCCTGATGCCATGTGTTCACCAGGTAAGCAATGCACAATCACCCGGCCATCCACGTGATGTAAAAGAAAACATGATTCATCAGACCAGGCCAACTTCTTCCATTGCTCCGTTTTCCAGTTCTGATGCTCATGTGCCCAATGTTGGTACTTTCAGGGGTGGACGGGGTCAGCATGGGCCCCCTGACAGGTCTGCGGCTAAGCAGCCCCATACGCAACAAACTGCGATGCACTGTGTATTCTGACACCTTTCTATCAGAACCAGCATTAACTTCTTGAGCAATTTGAGCTACAGTAGCTCGTCTGTTTGATCTGACCACACGGGCCAACCTTCGCTCGCCACGTGCATCAGTGAGCCTTGGTCGCCCATAACCCTGTCGCCAGTTCACCACTGTTCCTTCCTTGGAGCACTTTTGATAGATACTGACCACTGCAGACCAGGAACACCCCACAAGAGCTGCAGTTTTGGAGATGCTCTGGCCCAGTCGTCTAGCCATCACAATTTAGCAAATCCTTACGCTTGCCCATTTTTCCTGCTTTTACACAAAATGTTCACTTTCTGCCTAAATATATCCCACCCACTAAAGTTAGGACACTGTACAAATTGTGAATAAAAAAGGAATGCAATAATTTACAAATCTCATAAACTTATATTTTATTCACAATAAAATATGGATAACATATCAAATGTTGAAAGTGAGACATTTTGAAATGTCATGCCAAATATTGGCTCATTTTGGATTTCATGAGAGCTACACATTCCAAAAACTTTGGGACAGGTAGCAATAAGAGGCCGGAAAAGTTAAATGTACATATAAGGAACAGCTGGAGGACCAATTTGCAACTTATTAGGTCAATTGGCAACATGATTGGGTATAAAAAGAGCCTCTCAGAGTGGCAGTGTCTCTCAGAAGTCAAGATGGGCAGAGGATCACCAATTCCCCCAATGCTGCAGCCAAAAATAGTGGAGCAATATCAGAAAGGAGTTTCTCAGAGAAAAATTGCAAAGAGTTTGAAGTTCTCATCATCTACAGTGCATAATATCATCCAAAGATTCAGAGAATCTGGAACAATCTCTGTGAGTAAGGGTCAAGGCCGGAAAACCATACTGGATGCCCGTGATCTTGGGGCCCTTGAACGGCACTGCATCACATACAGGAATGCTACTGTAATGGAAATCACAACATGGGCTCAGGAATACTTCCAGAAAACATTGTCGTGAACACAATCCACCGTGCCATTCGCCGTTGCCGGCTAAAACTCTATAGGTCAAAAAAGAAGCCATATCTAAACATGATCCAGAAGCGCAGGCCTTTTCTCTGGGCCAAGGCTCATTTAAAATGGACTGTGGCAAAGTGGAAAACTGTTCTGTGTTCAAACAAATCAAAATTTGAAGTTCTTTTTGGAAAACTGGGACGCCATGTCATCCGGACTAAAGAGGACAAAGACAACCCAAGTTGTTATCAGCGCTCAGTTCAGAAGCCTGCATCTCTGATGGTATGGGGTTGCATGAGTGCGTGTGGCATGGGCAGCTTACACATCTGGAAAGGCACCATCAATGCTGAAAGGTATATCCAAGTTCTAGAACAACATATGCTCCCATCCAGACGTCGTCTCTTTCAGGGAAGACCTTGCATTTTCCAACATGACAATGCCAGACCACATACTGCATCAATTACAACATCATGGCTGCAGTCCAGATCTTTCACCCATAGAAAACATTTGGAGCATCATAAAGAGGAAGATGCGACAAAGAAGACCTAAGACAGTTGAGCAACTAGAAGCCTGTATTAGACAAGAATGGGACAACATTCCTATTCCTAAACTTGAGCAACTTGTCTCCTCAGTCCCCAGACGTTTGCAGACTGTTATAAAAAGAAGAGGGGATGCCTTAAACATGGCCTTGTCCCAACTTTTTTGAGATGTGTTGATGCCATGAAATTTAAAATCAACTTATTTTCCCCTTAAAATGATAAATGTTCTCAGTTTAAACATTTGATATGTCATCTATGTTATATTCTGAATAAAATATTCAGAAAATATTCATCATTGCATTCTGTTTTTATTCACAATTTGTACAGTGTCCCAACTTTTTTGGAATCGGGTTTGTACGTAATTGTGCTTGGAGTCAATTGTTTTATTTGTGATAATTAACTGATTATGTTGTCAATGTATGTATTTTTATTTTTAAATACAGTTTAAATCTTTATAATGGAAAATATATACAGTATTGTTTAAACGTTTTTACATTGTCAAAAAAAAACATTAAATAAATATAAATTATTTATATATATATATATATATATATAGAGAGAGAGAGAGAGAGAGAGAGAGAGAGAGAGAAATATTTGAATGAAAAAAATAACCATGGTTTCCACAAAAATATGATGCAGCACAATTATTTTCATCACTGATGATAATAATAATAATAAAAATCAGCAAAATGTTCAGCTTTGCCATCAAAGGAATTAATTACATTTTAAAATTTATTAAAATAGAAAACTATAAATTGCAACGATACATCTCAGTATTACTGTTTTTACCAATTGTTTTCACTGAATTTTCACAAACAAAACATGACACACGATAATTTACAGTATTATCATGTGGGCATATACAGTATATCACTAGGTATAGTGACCTTCCTTATTTTATATATTTTATTATATTTAAAATATATTTTAGATTATATATGTATTTTATGTGTAAGGTTTTTATAAATTAATTGTCATATATAATGTATAAATTTAGAGGGCAAGATTATTCTCAGGAGCTTTGGAAACTCCGACACAGTTTCCCTGGCATTATTTGTGCTATATTTGTCTAGTGTTCATGGGCAGAGCAGGGTTTGTTGTCTTTGCTTCACCTTAGGTCTGGTTTACTCTCCACTGTATGTTTTGTCTGGTTTGTTTTGATTGTTTGAATCAGTGTGAGGTCCCTTCAACAGAATCTAAACAGACATCAGCATGTTATTCATGGCTCGTTCTAGACCTGTTTATTTGATTGAAATAGTAAGGCTGTTAAGCAACACTGCATGTATAGTAATTCGGTCAAGCGTACACATAGACGAGCGTGAAACTGTTTTTGCCTTTAATTTGGTGGGGATTCAGTTTTGGTGTACAGCGATGATCTCTGGCGCCGGCTCCTGCATGCTGTAATGAGCTTTCAGAGTTGCTGATTGCAGATAAGCTTCCAAAAAAAAAAAAAAAAAAAAAAAAAAAGAAAAAGTACAAGAAAAAAGGCCCAACATTCCAAGATCATTTTTATTTTATTTGATATCATTAAATGATTTGCAGATTAAGAAGTTAAGATGCACATCAACCATTTTGGCCTTTGCAGAATTGTCATCAATCACAGGAATAAATAAAATTTTAAAATATGTTAAAACATAAGATGCACAATAACCATTTTGGCCGTGCAGAATTGTCATCAACCTACCCGTATCCTAGCTCTACCACTCTTTGGATGGTTTGTGTTCATACAAACCTCAAACTTTATTGGAGTGCACATGAACCGTAACCCAAACCACATTCATGAAGACTCGCTAGCATGCATTCCTAGTACGACAGACACTGGTCTTCACCAAAAGCTTCTCATGGCCTGTGGTCTTCTAATACACGAAAGTGTTTTCACAGCTAACTACAATATGGGCCAAGAATAGGCCCATGAGAACTCCATGGCTTGCTGTGTTTTGCTTGAAAAGATCTGAACCTGCAGCCACAGGAATGCAGCCCTGCTGGTTAACGCTTCAGCAGCATCCAGGAGACAGTGAAGAAGAGATGGGAAAAGTGAAAAAAGGGAGAGTTTAAAAAAACGATGTCAAGTTGAAGGACATCATGGCAATAGCTCTGTTTAGACAGAGGAGCAAAAAAGAAGAGAGACCGCGAGAGAGACAATGAGTTTGACTGATTGCATCTGCCCGCTTAATTTGCAGCGGTACATTCCTCGTATTTCAAAACAGTAGATGCAGGCGCAAGACACAAGCATGGACATGTTTCTGTGCTTCTGCTGTTAAAAATGGATTTTTAGTTTTCTGTTAATCCTCTTTAACCCTAAACCACACAGCTTGTGTGATATTTTTAGATTATTCGTTTACCACTCTTCTTTCAGTCTTTCTCTCTCTGATATTAATAAAGAACTGTCCCTCAAGACAGACATTTGTTCTGTGTAAACTAAGCCAGACAGTATTCTTGAATTAGAATAAACTCATTTCATTTTTCATAGCTGATTATGAATGTATTGAATGTGTGTGTACACTCACCTAAAGGATTATTAGGAACACCATACTAATACTGTGTTTGACCCCTTTTCGCCTTCAGAACTGCCTTAATTCTATGTGGCATTGATTCAACAAGGTGCTGAAAGCATTCTTTAGAAATGTTGGCCCATATTGATAGGATAGCATCTTGCAGTTGATGGAGATTTGTGGGATGCACATCCAGGGCACAGCTCCGTTCCACCACATTCCAAAGATGCTCTATTGGGTTGAGATCTGGTGACTGTGGGGGCCATTTTAGTACAGTGAACTCATTGTCATGTTCAAGAAACCAATTTGAAATGATTCGAGCTTTGTGACATGGTGCATTATCCTGCTGGAAGTAGCCATCAGAGAATGGGTACATGGTGGTCATAAAGGAATGGACATGGTCAGAAACAATGCTCAGGTAGGCCGTGGCATTTAAACGATGCCCATTTGGCACTAAGGGGCCTAAAGTGTGCCAAGAAAACATCCCCCACACCATTACACCACCACCACCAGCCTGCACAGTGGTAACAAGGCATGATGGATCCATGTTCTCATTCTGTTTACGCCAAATTCTGACTCTACCATCTGAATGTCTCAACAGAAATCGAGACTCATCAGACTAGGCAACATTTTTCCAGTTTTCAACTGTCCAATTTTGGTGAGCTCGTGCAAATTGTAGCCTCTTTTTCCTATTTGTAGTGGAGATGTGGGGTACCTGGTGGGGTCTTCTGCTGTTGTAGCCCATCCGCCTCAAGGTTGTGCATGTTGTGGCTTCACAAATGCTTTGCTGCATACCTCGGTTGTAACGAGTGGATATTTCAGTCAAAGTTGCTCTTCTATCAGCTTGAATCAGTCGGCCCATTCTCCTCTGACCTCTAGCATCAACAAGGCATTTTTGCCCACAGGACTGCCGCATACTGGATGTTTTTCCCTTTTCACACCATTCTTTGTAAACCCTAGAAATGGTTGTGCGTGAAAATCCCAGTAACTGAGCAGATTGTGAAATACTCAGGTTATGACCACTCATATATATGCTGTCAACGTTAATGCATGCGATTTAATTTAAAGGGTTACTTCAGCGATTAGCATTAAGCTTTGTATCAGTAGAAACCCGGTAGTATATTTGAATGATCCTGCTAAGACCGCGCTTACCTCAGCTCTTCGTCCTCATGATGAATGTAATCTGGCTCCTGCTGCGTTTGTGCCGTGACACTCACTTAGTTCATTCACATTATATTGAACAGACACATTCAGTTTTTAATTGTAGTGTTCTCTAACTGAACTAAATTATTTTATTATTATGAAAATTAAATTAACGGTAGGGGCGGTGCCGCAAGTGATCCAGTGAAGCAGTTGCTTTGGGAGTGGCCTCGTAGGGCAGAGAAGCAAGTGCATTCTGGGAGTTGTTGTCTTTCATCCACATGAGACAAAAATACATTTTATGGCTTTTCTCAGTCTAGAAGGCACCAAATTCAAACATAATTTCACATTTCTACTACATAAATGACCCAGTTTAAATACACATTCATCCTCCCAGTGCTGAAGTACCCCTTTAAAGTCCTTAACGTGTTAAAATAATTTAATGCAATTAATGCAAATTTGTTTGTACGTGAAGCTGCGTCATTAACGTAATTTTCGTCACACAGTTAGATGATCTTAGAAGTCGGGAGTTTATCACAATCACACTGAGCCTGGTAGGAAGAAATTTCCATTCTAACTCTTTAACCCAATTCTGCTGCTCTGTTTGTGATCAGGCCATTTTAAGCCGTTAAACTCTGGAAAAGTTTTCAGTGATCCAGCCTGGCCTTCTTTACATTAGCTCTGTTTTGGACTGTTTGAATAAATTTGATTACTGGATCACTGAAAACGTTCCCAGAATTGAACAGCTTAAAATGTCCTGATCACAAGCAGAGCAGCAGAATTAGAATTAGATCTGCAGTTTTGGAGATGCTCTGACCCAGTCGTCTAGCCATCACAATTTGGCCCTTATCAAACTCGCTCAAATCCTTACACTTAGCCCATTTTTCCTGCTTCTAACTAGGGCTGTGCGATATTGAAGAAAAATGCGATATGCAATACCTTGTTAAATAATGCGATTTTCGATATGCAATATTGCTGTGTGTGTAAAATCTATTTAAATTATATATATTTTTTTTTAATTAAAAACTACCATTTATGCGTTTCACATTCTTTCTGGGAAAAGAAAGCATCGCTACAACTTCTGAAAGTGACCAGCAGTGTTTTAGTAAAAACATGTCACAAATCTGACAATATAATTTTAACATCAACGTAAACAAACAATGTAATGCAAATATTTAAATATCAAAAACTATTTGACTTCGTAATATATAGTTATAACGTAAAACTTAACATCAAGAACATCTAGGTAAACAGACACCTGAACTAGGGTGGACCATTATTTTTATTTTTATTTATCTTTGTTATTAAAAATAAGAACTAAAAACAGTAATCTGAATTAAATGTACACTGATACATAATAAAGCTCCAAAGGTTATTTAGCCAAGAGCACTGAGTGATTTTCTCTTGTTCTTTTGTTGTTTGACAGACAGCGGCAGGTTTACTGTATCAGCAGGTTTACTGTATCAGCAGGTTTACTGTATCAGCAGGTTTACTGTATGGGCAGGTTTACTGTATGGGCAGGTTTACTGTATCGGCAGGTTTACTGTATCGGCAGGTTTACTGTATGAGCAGGTTTACTGTATCGGCAGGTTTACTGTATCGGCAGGTTTACTGTATCGGCAGGTTTACTGTATCATCAGGTTTACTGTATCGGCAGGTTTACTGTATGAGCAGGTTTACTGTATCATCAGGTTTACTGTATCGGCAGGTTTACTGTATCGGCAGGTTTACTGTATCAGCAGGTTTACTGTATTTTTAACATCAAGCAAGTCACATAAATAACAGTCGTGTGTCCAGTCTATTCTCTGCTATATGTGTTGACCTAAAGCGTACACTTTTCACAATGTTGAAGTAGCCTATTGAAATCATTATCTCTAAATGCACAACACGATGAACCTTGATGGTCTAGCATTGATGGTCTACATCGGCTGAAGAACACACCGGGTGCCACTCCTGTCAGCTAAGAACATGAAACAATTGTGCTGGCCCACCAAAATTGTATTACAATAGTACATTGAAAAAAACAACAAAAAAAAAAAAAAACCTTACCTGGTCTGATGAGTATCAATTTCTGTTGCAAGATTCAGATGGTAGGCTCAGAATTTGGTGTAAACAACATAAAAGCATAAATTAGTGGTGTAACATTGTGGGGGATATTTTCTTGACACACTTCTTGTTCTTCTTAGTACCAGTTAAGCATTGTTTAAATGCCACAGCCTACCTGAGTATTGTTGCTGGCCATATCCATCCCTTTATGACCACAGGGTACCCATCTTCTGATGGCTACTCCCAGCAGGATAATGTGCCATGTCACAAAGCTTAAATCATCTCAAAATGACAATGAGTTCACTATACTCAAATGGCCTCCACATTCACCAGATCTCAACCCAATAAAGAATCTTTGGGATGTGGTGGAACAGGAGATTTGCATCATGCATGTGCAGCAGACAAATCTGCAGCAACTGCGTGATGTTATCATGTCAATATGGACCAAAATCTCTGAGGAACGTTTCCAGCACCCTGTTGAATCTATGCCACAAATAATTAAGGCAGTTCTGAAGGCAACTTAATGTAGAAAATAGTATTGCTTTACTTTAGTACTTCAGGTTGAACTTATTTCAGTTGAAGTTAGTTAACATTTAAAAAATTAAATTAATTTATTTTTTACATAATATATGTGTATATTTTGTATTTTTCAAAATCACCAAGATGAATAGCATGTGTATAAAAAAAAAAAAAAATGGACTTGATACAGTATATCAAATAAACCTCAATGGACACATTGCGACATACAGTATCAATTGTTGTTCAAGTTTTATTTGGCAGCTATGAAAAGGATGCTGGTGGAGAGCAGTGATGTCATCCCTGATAATTCCTTTCAGAATCCAAACACATTCAGACTGTTGACTTCATGGACTTTGACCTAAAACCTAACAGTTAAAATGTGTCTAATGACTTACTCATGTGTCCTCATCAATATCATAATTGCACTAAGTGAAACCAACATCTTCTTATTTCCTGTATCCATTTTTTTGTGTGTCTGGATATACAGTGTCTCCTCAGACCATTTTTCAGTTTAACCAGTGATGTCATCCTACGGTGACGCACTTGAAGGTGGAATTGGTGGGACACAGATAATTAGTCTTTTAGCTAGGATTACTCAGTGCTCATTAGGCAGGACATCTTCTGTTGCTGGCCTGCAATAAGATTAAGTGTTAGTGAGACGTTTATCACTAAAACTAATTGTCCCCTTATCGCCAGGGTCAGTCTTCAGTCTCCGTCTATGGACAGTGTGCTTTGCCGAAAAGAGAAGACAAGTAGAGATGTCGTAAAGATTCACGTTGCCATGTGCATAAATTCCGTCAAAACCCCATTGACACTCCCCTTAAGATGACTTTGCCATCGGAGGTCAGCAATCAGCTGTGCGCACAAATCAACCAAGAGATGTCCACATAGCGAGCCAAGAACAAGCTAATGTTTCACTCTAATGAGCACTTATGGCAATATGATATTGGACTCTTGTCTGGACACAACTCATCTCTCAATGAAGTTGAGCTTTAAAAGGGGTCCTGGAAGGATTACCGTAAGACCTTTGTCAGCAGTGGCACTTTGAAATAAAGCACAGTAACATTCTATTCACAGTGCTTGTGAAACTTTAAATAACCTCCCCAAACCAACATTTTGGGATGTCAAGCTGACACAGGTGCAAAAGGACTGCTCACCTTGAGCGACTTTATTTCTCATTATTGTGACTTTACTGTGTATGTCACAATTTGTTTCCCCATGCCAATTCAGGGATTTTCAAACTGGGCTCCAGGGGGCCACAGGAAGGTTCTAGGTGGTCCGTTGAAACGCTCAAACTAAAATTCTTTCTGTTTTTAACAATTGATAATTAATCATGAGATTAATAAAAAAAAAATAATAATAATTGTATTGACAGCCATAGTACACCGATCAGGCATAACATTATGGTCCCCATTTTGCTGCCAAAACAGCCCTGATCCGTCGAGTCATGGACTCCACTAGACCCCTGAAGGTGTGCTGTGGTATCTGGCACCAATATGTTAGCAGCAGATCATTTAAGTCCTATAAGCAAGGTGGGACCTTCATGGATCGGACTTGTTTATTCGGCACATCCCACAGATGCTTGATTGGATTAAGATCTGGGGAATTTGGAGGCCAAGTCAACACCTCAAACTCGTTGTTGTGCACCTCAAACCATTCCTGAACCATTTTTGCTTTGTGGCAGGGTGCATTATCCTGCTGAAAGAGGCCACAGCCACCAGGGAATACCGGTTCCATGAAAGTTTGTCCATGGTCTGCAACAATGCTTAGGTAGGTGGTACGTGTCAAAGTAACATCCACATGGATGGCAGGACCCAAGGTTTCCCAGCAGAACATTGCCCAGAGCATCACAAGCATCATTGCCTCCACCGGCTTGCCTTCTTCCCATGGTGCATCCTGGTGAAATGTGTTCCCCCAGTAAGCGTCGCACACACACCCGGCCATCCACATGATGTAAAAGAAAACGATTCATCAGACCAGGCCACCTTCTTCCATTGCTCTGTGGTCCAGTTCTGATGCTCACGTGCCCAATGTTGGTACTTTCGGTGGTGGACAGGGGTCAGCATGGGCACCCTGACTGATCTGCGACTAAGCAGCCCCATATGCAACAAACTGCGATGCACTGTGTATTCTGACACCTTTCTATCAGAACCAGTTTTAACTTAATGGGCAATTTGAGCTACAGTAGCTCGTCTGTTTGATCGGACCACACGGGCCAGCCTTCGCTCGCCACGTGCATCAATGTGCCATGACCCTGTCGCCGGTTCACCACTGTTCCTTCCTTGGAGCACTTTTGATAGATACTGATCACTGCAGACCGGGAACACCCCACAAGAGCTGCAGTTTTGGAGATGGCCCAGTCGTCTAGCCATCACAATTTAACACTTATCAAACTCTTTCCCATTTTTCCTGCTTCTAACACATCAACTCTGAGGACAAAATGTTCACTTGCTTCCTAATATTTCCCACCCACTATCAGATGTCATGATGAAGAGATAATCAGTGTTATTCACTTCACCAGTCATAATGTTATGCCTGATCGGTGTATGTGTCAGTGTAATAAATATAACATTTTTCATATAATATTACCCATATTTATTTATTTGTGCATGTGGGTCAGTAGGACTTTTAAATGTTTTTAAAAGTCTCATCAGCTAAAAGAAAACATAAAAAAACATACTTTTTTGTATTTTGATATATTTTTAAATGTTTTTTTATTCCAGTGATGGCAAAGCTGAATTTCAGCATTACTCCAAACTTTAGTTTCACATGATCCTTCAGAAATTATTCTAATATGCTGATTTGGTGCTCACAAAACATTTATTAGCCTATTATTATAAGATTCTCTGAAAAAGAATATCATTTATTTTGTAACAATGTAAATGTCTTTACTGTCACTTTTGATTAATTTTAACAGATTCTTGCTAAATAAAAGTTGTTGTTTTTTTATATATATTTTTATAAATAAATAAATCTGACCCCAAACTTTTGAATGGATGTAGACAGTTTTGTATGTGGACACTTTCTGGCCACAATAAGTTGTATTGACCAAACTGTATGCATTAGTCAAAAGTCACATGCATGTAGACATGGCACAAAAAAAAAAAAAAAAAAAAAAAAAACACTTGTATAATTAAACAGTTCAGTGCCCAATCTGTTAGTCTAGTTACTAGATCCCATCTCTGTCCACAGATGTCCAGTGATTTCCCACTGCACAGCAGCCCTGAGAGAGAACTGATTAGAGTCAGCTGGTTCGGAAATACATCCCTTTTAATATACTTCTTTAATGATGCCAGATACCATGGTGCCGCTGAATGGGACAGTTTGAGCCAAGAGGAAGTTGTTCATTGAGATATCAGACGGATTACTTTTACCCTTTATGGTGGTGCAACCAAACATAAGTCATATAGACATCGACTAACCTCTTGTGCATGTTAGTGTTGGCTATTGTTTTTAAGCGAGTGTTTTCAGAGAGTAAAGGGAAGTATGGTTGAAATTAAGTCCCTGAAGTGGTTTTTGTTTACGCTGCTGGCCATTTCCTGTTCCTGTTTTGTGTCCTGTGCACCTTTTTACTCTAGTCAGTGTTGTTGTTATTATCTGAGGTGCATTGGACTCTAAAATCTGTTTTGACTAATTTGCTCCTGTTGGGAAAAGAGGATCGGTCAGTAAACAGCATATCCTTAATTAGTACTTTGGTTATTTTTGCAATGGAAAAGCCTGAGAAGAGAAGACAAACACTTGCGAGACAATCCCCTTGCATTACAGTGACAGTTCCTTTGACCCAAAGGTATTGATTAAAGGTGAAGTGTATAATTAGTTTGATGTTTAATGTGCAGTGACAACTATTAGTAAGCCACTTGTAATGCCAAGTGCACACTACATGGCCTGAGCACATTTAAAGACTCGTTTTCTGTCGTATTAATTGTAGACTAGGGTCATCAATTACAATCATTCTGCTCCCTGACTGAAGCTAAATTTATGACATTTTCTGATAATGATAATGTCTATTCATGATAATGTCATGAGGAGAAACATAGTGATTTTTCACTGATTTGTACAGAACACCGCAGTGTGTTTCACAAAAGCGCACACTAAAAGTGAGTTTGCATCCTTGGACGGAACCTATAGATTACTGTTAATGAAAAATGTAACGCAAACTAAACTGAAATAAAAATAGAAAAGACTGAATGCTACGTTGAAACTGCACTGACATACAAAAAATAAAATGACTATATTACATGTTTTGTTAATATTTTGAATTAAATTTTATTTTTATATTTTCTGTTTTCTTTCAAATTTTAAAGTGCTTTTGTCATTTTTATTAATTATTTTTAATTATTAGTTAAATGTCTAAATAGTTTAATAATTTAAACTAAATAAAAATGAAAAATGTTGCCTTGGCTTACTAGTTTAATTATATATACAGTACTGTGCAAAAGTCTTAGGCTCGCTAGTATTTTTACACACAAAAAGTGGGTTTAAGCCAGTTATTTATATCTTTTGCTCTAGTGTGTCAGTAGGAAATATCAGTTTACATTTATACATTAATTGCCATTAATTTTAATAATCCAGTGAGATTTAAAGAGTCTGGCAATAGTCTCTATGCTCCACATGGAGATCTGATCTCATCTTCATTTAGTCTGTCTGTGATTACATGAAGAAACAGAAAAAACTGAGATGGACTGAATCCAGAAGAACTGTGGCAAGGTCTCCAAGACACTTGAAGAAACCTTCCTGTAAAACCACATGAATAGGTGTAGGAATAGATGCAGGTGACAAAAGCCATTTTAAATGCAAAGGGTGGTCACCCCAAATATCGATTTGATTTAGTTAAGAGAAGTTCATTCATAAATAAAAGCTATTTATGTTATTATTTTTGACAGCATTCTCACTTTAAAGCATTCTGACAAGTGCCTAAACTTTTCACAGTACGGTAGTTCTGCAGGAAGGTTTCCTCAAGTGTCTGGGAGACGCTGCCTTAGTTTTTCTGGATTTAGTCGGTCTCAGTTTTTCTTCAGTGTTTCTTCATGTAATCACAGACAGACTCGATGATGGTGAGATCAGATCATACCGGCTGCTGTCAAGACTTCTTGTGCATAAAAAAAAAAAAAAATAATAATAATAATAATAATTCTGACTTGATTATTACAATTAATTGCAAAATGAATGTTTGGAAATGTAAACTGATATTTCCTACTTACACACTACAGTAAAAGATATAAATAACTGGCTTAAAAACATTTTTTTTTTTAAGTGCCTAAGACTTCTGCACAGTACTGTATGTATGTATGTATGTATGTATGTATGTATGTATGTATGTATGTATGTATGTATGTATATGTATATATATGGAAGCTTGTTTCCATCACAGAATACAACATTATAAAAGATAATTGCGATAATCTCACAATTTAGCATTTTTTTGCATGATAGAAACTCATTATTGCAATATTTTTTACAGAATTACAATATGTAAATTCAAAATTGCAAGAAAAAAAGTCAGAATTGTGAGATAAAAGTCGCAATTAATTTATTTTTAATAATTTTGTAATTCTATTTGGTGCCACTAATAGTGCCAAATAATACACAATTCACCTTTAGGTAAGTGTCATATGAGCAGCTTTGATAAAGACATTTGAACTTGAAAGATTGACTATTTCAATAGTGCTTAACTTCCAGTGATCATCCATATGGTGTCTACTGTCAAGGTTTTTAATCTCCTGTGGTTTACGCCATCTCATATATCACTCTCACTAAGCTCACAGACAGGCAGACAGACCCTTGTCCTGAACATGTCATCTTACACACAAGCAACTAACTAGTGTGTGTGTGTCTGTGTCTGTGTCTGTGAGTCGTTCAGGTATACCCTATGTTATGGGGACAAAATGTGATATTTTTTTGAAAATGTAAACATGCAGAAAGCTTTCTGTGATGGGTAGGTTTAGGGTTATGGGATAAAATATGCAACTGTACAGTATTCAGTATAAAAATCATTGTCTATGGAAAGTCCCTACAAAGTGTGTGTGTGTGTGTGTGTGTGTGTGTGTGTGTGTGCGCGCGTGTGTGTGTGTGTGTGTGTGTGTGTGCGTGTGCGTGCGTACACCTTTGTGGTCATTGATTTTCAAAGATGTGGGCCCTGACAGAGGCACTGAACAGATGTGAAGTGTAGACAAATATTTGTCAGGGAGATGTATTTTTCCATGCTGGGATTAGCATTGCAGCTAAAACGGTCAGCCAAGCCATGGAAGCAAGTAACTGGACACCACCCTTTAGACCTCAAGCGTGAGGAATGATAAAAAAAAGACAAAGTAAAGAGAAGGTAAACGAGTACCTATGTGAGAAGCAGCTCTTTGTGAACAGCAGGATTATCCCATAATGCCCTGCCTTTGTCGAATGCCACTTTCTTGATGAGGCAGCTCAAGCATTTCTCAAAGTTTCTAGATGTGGACTGAGGAAATGGCAACTAGCTCAAGATGAGCTGTGAAAGAGTTGTTTTAACATCAACATGGAAAAACACCTTTTCCACTTAAGCATTACACCCACGGTTCTGCTTGTAATAACACTCGAAGCCACATGTTGCTCTCTCATTGCGAGTAGCTGTCATCTTTGAGCAGTGAAGGATTTTGATGTGGAGGTGCAGAAACTGCAGAGCGTGTAATAGGAGTTCTACAGAACTACATCTCCATCGACACGTAAGAAACACCTGGAGAAACACTCACTCAAACTGCTGTGAGAAGATTAATGGGTTCACAGCTTGAACCACAAAATCTTAGCATCGTATTAAAGATTTCTGTTGACAGTGGCTTTAAAAGCAACTATTACTTTGCTCCTGCATTGTAGTCTAATGTTTCATGGTCATATGCAAAAATTATAATGTTAAAATACTGTAAAAATGCTACTGTAAAACTGGTTAATGGTAAGATCCCTTACTATATATGCGTGGTTATATAGTGAAAAACTGTAGTAAATCTAACTTGACTAGATTTATACCAGTTCTTAAGTATCTAACTTAACATTTCAAGTCATTAAGTAAATTACTGTTAAATTATATTTTTGATCTGTCACATTAAGTCTCCTTTATTTCTATAGTGCTTTATATAATAACGATTGTTTCAAAGCAGATTCATAGTGATAAACAGGAAAATAATGATCAAATATCAATTTCTGACTCTTCTTGGCTATCTACTGAGTCTCTTTTTAAAAATTCACTTTCCACTTCTTTTTCTCCTTTTGCTACTGTAAGCATAGATACTATTTCAAAATTGTTTTCATCCACATGCTCTCTTGACCTCTTGCCTTCTGAGGTTTTTAAAAAGGTGTTTAACACAATTATGCCCTTCTATGACTGCAATTATTAACAATTCCTTAGCTACTGGGCAAGTTTCTTTGGCCCTTAAGACAGCTCCTATCACACTCTAAAAAATGCTGGGTTAAAAACAACCCAAGTTGGGTTGAAAA
Organism: Paracanthobrama guichenoti; assembly: GCA_018749465.1. Taxonomy (NCBI): domain Eukaryota; kingdom Metazoa; phylum Chordata; class Actinopteri; order Cypriniformes; family Gobionidae; genus Paracanthobrama; species Paracanthobrama guichenoti. The sequence continues at coordinate 29,032,637 of CM031950.1, read as the reverse complement.
TGGACTAACCCAGCGATTGGGTTACTTTTGGGCAAACTTTTAACCCAACTGCTGGGTTAAAACAACCCAATCGCTGGGTTAGTCCATTTTCAACCCAACTTGGGTTGTTTTTAACCTAGCATTTTTTAGAGTGCACAGTTCTTAAAAAGCCTGGTTGTGATACTGAAGATTTATCTAACTATAGGCCTATTGCGGATACCCTTTCTGGCTATTGTCCTTGAATGAGTTGTTGCTCTGTCCTATCTGTCCACAAACAATCTATTAGAACTGTTTCAGACTGGATTTAGATCAGGAGACAGCACTGAGACTGCTCTTGCCCGGGTCACGAATGACCTTCTAATTTCTGCTGACATGGGTGCTTGTAGCATTTTAGTCCTGTTAGGCCCCGATCAGACAGAATGCGCTTTTCAGGTTTGAAAATGGCCTCTGCCTTTTTTGGTTGACATGTTTCAATTTAGAAAATAGCAGTGTGCTGTGTTTTTTTTTTTTTTTTTATGTTGCTAGGTAGCCCTCAAATCAGTTGTGCTGTCAGTCTAATCAAGGGGTGCGTCTCAATCAGCTCCCTAGTTCAGTAGTCAGTGCCCTGTCTACTAAACTAGGGAGCTGATTGAGACGCACCTAAGGTAACGGTCACCACAACGGAAGGCCCGCCTCTTCATTCATTCGATTGGACAATAGAAAAAAAGCGCGATGACGTCGGGCACTTTTCCGCTCAGAGTGGATTTTTTTTCAACTTCATGTGCTCAGAGCGCTCGTTCAAAAACGCGAGGCGCATAAGCAGCGCGCATAACGCTCCAACAGAAATCTATTCAAAAAAGGCGCCTGTCACTGCAAAAACGTGTTCTGTCTGATCGGGGCCTTATACATTAGTGCTGCTTTTGACACAGTATGTCATACTATGTCGTCATACTACTTGGAAGGTTGTGTGGTTGGTTAGGCATCTCTGGTGTTGTGTTTGAATGGTTTAAATCCTATCTCACTGATAATTTTCAGTATGTGTGTCTGGGAAAAATAAATCAGAGCCAACATTAGTTCAGCAGGGTGTCCCACAGGGGTCTGTGCTTAGGCCCAATTTGTTTTGCATATATTTGTTGTGTGACATCATTCAAACTTATAGTCTGGGGATCATTATGCTGACAACACATGCAGATCTATGTCAATTTATCCTGATCCTAATCTCACAATCACAGCTCTTACTTCTTGTTTGGATGAGTGGATGCAGGATAATTATCTTAAACTCAATGAGTCACTTTTACTTGTCGGTATGCCGACGGTTTTACAGAAATTTAACAATTTTGGTTACGGATTCCGACTTAGTGTCTCTATCGACTCAAGTGCACAATCTTGGCATTGTCATTTGATGCCCATTTTAAAATGGCCTTGAAAACTGCGTTTTCCACCTCAAAATTATTGGCAGACTTCGCCCCTTCTCTATCCATGCCAGACGCAGAAAGGCTTATCCATGCCTTTATTACATCGAGGCTTGATTATCTCAGTGCACTTTATTCTGGTCTCCCTGATGAATCTATCAAGAAACTGCAATATATTCAGAATTCAGCCACTCTGGTACTGACTTGCACAAATTCTCGCCAGCATATTTCCCCAGTTCTTTATAAATTGCATTAGCTTCCCATACAGGCACATACTGATTTTAAAAACCTTAATCTTAACATATAAAGCTGTTCATGGGACAGCTTCTGCATATCTTTGTAATTTAGTCACCTCTTATACTCCATCTCGAGAAAAGCACAATATAAATAAAATGCATTATTATTATTATTGACTACTGATTTAATTCAGTTCAATAACTGAAATGAGTTTGTTAATTGTGAAATGAATTCAATTCTGCTCTACAGAAGACAAGAGTGTCATTATTCACATTGCTCAATGTTGATTCAATTCAATAACAGTGTTGATGCTTTGTTGTCATCCAGTAGTGTCAGTACAGTCAAATCAGTAATATTACTGAATATTGAGTGTCTTATAAACCACAACTAAGCAAGCCAGGCTCATTTGGGGTACCAGTCCTCCTCTGGTCATTAAAATCAGATACATGAAGAGAGTTCCTCAGAGGCTCAAATGTAAAAAAATAAATTAAAAAAAGGGGTATATCTAATCACCATAATTCTTATTATTTCCGATTAATTGTCTGATACCTCTCCTGTCACCATGTTGAGAGAAATTATAAGGTGCAGAGGTGTAGTGTGCACCATGTAATCATGGTGGTTATTGTAGTTCTAGACTAAAGGTGAGCATGCATTTACTCATTGCACAAAGACAGATTCAGTATTCCTTAAAATGAATAAAAACAGTGAAATGCAAACTCTGAATATTATGCAAACATGCAATAATTGGATACTGATATACTTTATGTATTTAATCTCAATTTATTAACCAATGTCTTCGCTGCTGACCTTTGAAGCAAACTAATAAGCAAAAATTACGTTAGATAAACATCACAATTTTTTTAAATTATTATTATTATTATTTGTATTGCTGAAGTAAGAATGTTGAACTTTCTTCTCAAGTGTCCTGGTGTTCTGCCATTTAGAAAAAAATTAATAGAATTTATGATTTTTGAGGTATTGGTTACTGATTTGTACTACATGTTGCCATATTAAATAATTCAAATGCATTTTGTTTTATTGAACACAATATTCCCACTGCGCCATGTGACATCAGAGTGACGTCTTTTCTAGGTAATTTTTGGACGTCCAATTTTGGTCCACTGAAGGGGTTGTTTTGTAACTCCAGGCGACGTCTTTTTTCGACGTCTACCGCATGTCTAATATTGACGTCCGTAGGACTTCCGTGTAAGGGCTATTTATAGTCCAAATGTAGTCGTTTGTGGACATCTTTTCAACATCAAATTTAGATGTTTTTATACAACTTCTATAACTTTAGTCCCATGTTTCAAGGGGGTGGAGGACATGTTTTCAACAGGAAATGCATTACACCTTTGTATGCATCTCCAGTTATCACCTGCTGCTAAGACAATCACGATTCAATAAGTCCATTTCCATCTTTATTCAAAATAAATCAGCATCAGAAGGGCACCAGACATATCAAGCAAAATGTACAGTAGAGGCAAAATTATGAACAAATAATTAGATTGTAATTTAATTGAACCCTTTTAAAAATCCTGTAGGCTTGGCTCATCAGAGCATTGTGAGTCCTCCACCTCAGTCCTAAACCTGCCAAAGGTAGACACAATAAACACACTCAGCATAATAGAGTCTATTTATCGTTATCGAGAAAATCCCAGAAAATATCAAGGTAGCATTTTTTGTCAATATTGCACACAGGTGTTTTATAGTAATTAATGTGCACGTGACAAGTTTGCCACTCAAAAAGTCAAGCTAGCTAGCTATCAACCTAAAGTTACCCCGTTAGCAATCCTAAGATAGTCACACAAATTTGAATCAATTCGCAAGCTACAGCCAGTTAACATTTAACGTTACATTACACGACATGTTCTCTTGCCCTTGGCCATTCGCGGCTATAACCACAGCAGGTTTGTGGAGACAATAATACTAAACTACCTAACACGCGTACACATGGACCTAGAATTCACTAGGCTGACTGAACTTACCTTCAATTTACAGGAAACGATGGGTTCACCGGCGATGTAGACTGAAAAGCTGTGCAGTTATTTTGCAATGCACGCCGAATCGCGGCAAATGCCTTTGTGTTGCCTCGGCCAATCAGAGTGGCGTTTACTGGTTGGGTTATATTGATGTTCTGCTTCAGCCAATTAGAGTGGCGTTGACTGGTTTTTGACTCAATATGGTTGAAATCCAAAATCCAAAGCCCTTGAGCCCTCTGCTACTGTTGGTTCCTTTTAAATTAGGAATAAGGTGGATAGGCCTAATATAGGCTATACCATGAAATTATTTTCTGAGCTCTAATTTCCCACAAATTGCATTTCCAAATAAATAAACAGATACATGCAAAAATACATATATGCATAAATAAATAACTTGATTAGGCTACTTAAAATAAATAAAAACAATGTAAAAAAACACAAAATGGCCTACTGGATAAATTAATAGGCATACATATAATAAATTGTTTGTTTATAAATAATCTGTATTCATATGTATCAATTCAAAATGTATGTCAATTAATCATGTTGATAATGTTGATATTTTTAAATAAATGAGAGAGAGAGAAAAAGATATATTAATCATGTAAATTTCCTGCACCTGTCATAGACGTCCAAAAAAATTACCCAGTTCAATACAATAAGAGTGTGGCGCTAGCAATGCCAAGGTCATGGGTTCGATTCCCAGGGAAAGCAAGAATGACAAAATGTAAAAATGTGTACCTTGAATGCAAGGTAAGTCGCTTTGGATAAAACCATCTGCCAAATGCATAAATGTAAATGTCATGGACCGACGATCCAATATAGACATGGTCTGTCCGATGTCCAATGTTTAGTGTGTTGTTAATAACTGCTAAGAGGCGCACTTTAATTCATTTTGGTAAAAGGGAAGGCACTTGAGCCCTCTTTCCAGGAAGAATCCAGGAAGTATGCTGGATTTAAGTTTCAAAATGACTTTTGTTCTAATCTTCAGGCTTCACATTGCAAACAAATGCATAGGCACATACATACACAGATAGAAGCTTATGGAATTGCTTTTGACAAAAAATTAAGAAGGTTATTTTAGCCCGTGCTCTTAATGTCCAGGTGTTGGAAAGGCCATGTCGCCCTAATACAACACTGGACATGTGAACACAAACACATGCACAACTTCTGGACTGTAATGTAACGGTCCATCAGCCCTGGGACACACAAGAGAATATTGTAACATATACAGTGGGATTCAAAAGTCTGAGATTATTGTTAAAATGAACATTGTGGAAACGCTTCCATTTTTTTGTGTATGCATTTCAATTTCAAAAATGTTATTATTAGCAGTTTAAAGTGCCTGTATTTGTCACGGTTGTTGGCTGTAGTGAAGCACACAACAAGGAAGTAAACAGAATAGTGTAAACAGAATAATTGTAGCTCTAAACAAGGAAAACACACAGGAGATCATTTGAAGATACAGAAACGAACAACCACTCAACATAAATGATAAACAACACAGGACCAGAAACTGAGGGCTTAAATACCCAGGCAAACAAATGAGCTAACAAGATAATTAACAAGGCACAGGTGAATGGGATGAATCACTGAAACATGGGAAAACTAGGTAAAAGGAAAACAGATTTAGGGCCCTTTAATACACTCAGTGCAATGTGGTGCCAGACGTGAAGCATTTGTTTTTTACTTGTTTCAGCCTGACGCAGTCATGTGCCATGTTGTTTAAATAGCAAATGCATTTGTGCGGCCATGGTCTGAAAACGAGGTGTGTTGTTATTTTGAAGCAACTGAAATTGATTTATTTTTTGTTCTTTAAAAAGAGCACGTTAGCGCCTATAGACGGGTCCTTAATGCATGTACACTTCTTATTACACAAACATTTTTAAATATGAAAAATTAAAGATTATTATATAAAAGATTATTATTGTGTACATAAATATAAAATGCCTACATGTCATAATGGATAGTCATTGCATGTATCAGAATTACCCTACCTATTTGGAGTAATGCCGAGCAAGCAGGCATCATTGGATGAGCAGATCCGTTTAATTTCCTTGCTGGAGAAGCGTTCAGTTTTTCCGCTAGCGAATCCTCCATGGCACGAGCGCAACTGGCTTTTAAAGGGAATGAGAGATGAGACTTTGGTTGGTTTGTTGCACGTTACGCCCAAAACATACACATGACTCATTAATGTGCCGGGCGCCTGACCATTTTTCCCGTCGCTAAACTAGCAAAAGTGGATTCGGGTATGCCCTAAGTCAGGGGTGGCCAACCCTGCTCCTGGAGGGCTACCATCCTGCAGATTTCAGTTCCAGCCCTGCTCCAACACACCTGTCTGTAATTATCAAGCATCCCTGAACACCATGAATAGCTGGTTCAGGTGTGTTTGATTCAGGTTGGAGCTAAAATATGCAGGGTGATAGCCCTCCTAGACCAAGGTTGGACACCCCTGCCCTAAGTGCACTTGCACAGTGCACTTTAGACCATGCACTCAGATCATTCAAATAGGGCCCTAAGTCTGCAAAATGTCAAAGATCAAAGTGCACAATAAATGGAGTTCCATAATGACAACTCTTGGAGTGTTTGGCATGGTAATGGGTTTGACAATGCTGATATATTTGGTCTTGGCAGAATAGATCTGCTATGCTTCTGCTGCTGCAGAGCAAGTATGGGACTTACTGCCAGTACAAACATGACACACACTGCTGTGAGCAAGTCAGACATGCTGCTGATGTACAACAGCGTACATAAATTACCTGTAGCGGATCTATACAGGTGGAGCTGGGAAAGGCGGAGGGTTTCTGAAAACATGCTGCAGTGCTAAGGCACATGTTAACCAAGTATTTGAAGGGTGACCATGCAAGCTCAATGGCTACTGATTCAGCAGGAGCTGTGCACTATAAAGGACAATGTGATTGCAAGCAGGTTGTGTTAAGGACCTAATAGCCTGCGCCATCAAGAGTTTCATGAAAGAACTTTGTATTTGTTTCTTAAAGAAAAAAGTTATTCTGAAACGAGTCATGCGTATTTCCAGCCTTACTTCTTGCTCAAACCTATAGGTTAGTAACAAATATAATACCAACCTATGGTGTTTATTGGCTGCCCAGGAACAATGTCTATTTTGACCCGCCCTAAAACACTGCAGTTGTAGCTATAGGTTCACATTGTCAATATGTCAAAAAGCAAATCCACTTTGCATGCTTTTCCAAAGGATGAGGGCATGAAATGGCTGCAGCTGATATGGTTCGTTAGTGTTTGTATCACTGTGTATACAAGTGCTGTGGAAGCCCCAGGAGCTGAAATTCAGGTATAGAAATGGGCATTTAGCTTCTGGCACGCACTGCAAGCAGTAGACCAATCACAACAGACTGGGCCATCTGACAGTCAGAGCAGAGGAGTTTGGAGAAACCAAACCAAATCCTTTATCGAACCGCTTCAGAGAAAAGAGGTGATGCTGCAATGTATTATGTATACAGTATATTATGAGAAAATGTGTTTTTTTTTTTTTTTAGCTTGGATGCATATAAACCTATTTTAGGAGACCTCCAAAATAAATTTAGTAACTTTTAAAATAGCATTACAGGGGCACTTTAAGTAAAAAGGTCTACCATATATACTCAAATATAAGACTAGGTTTGTGTCCCTAGGCTGAAAAATAGGCTGAAAAATGGGGGGTTGTCTTATATTCGCGATATAGAGAAAATCACGTGGGGAAAGGGAGGGCGCCAACACGATAGGCTACGTAATTAGTGACAGTAATTAGTGAAAGTGCCACCATGGAGAAGTCAAGAGATCATTTTGAGAAAAGAGCTTCAAAAGTTGGTCAAATAAACCAACACGTTCGAAACAGTTATGACACCAACTTTAAACTTATGGTCGTGGAATGAGGCGTCTTATATTTAGGGTCGTCTTATATTCAGGTATATACGGTAATTGAAAGATTAGCATACTTTTCAGCATGTCTTAGCATTTGTTTCATCCTCATTTTAATTGAATGACTTGAGCTGACATGAACAAAACCTGATGATCATGTTCTCCAGCATGATTTGACAATGATCCAAAGAGCATCTTGTGCTTTAATTTGACCTTTTGATTAAAGGAGTTCCCATGATCAATGACAGTCATTTGAAAACTTATTTGATTAGTGCTTACAGGAATAGTCTTAAATATTTCTTCTTTATACTAAGTCATAATGTTTCTTTGTTTTACAAAATCAAGTTTACAAAATTTAGTTTAAATTAGATTCTGATTTTAATGTGAATCTTTGTGGGTGTACAGCATGCATGGTCTTAAAGGGATATTTGACCCAAATATGAAATTTCTGTCATCATTTACTCACCCTCATGTCAATATAATCCTGTAAGGCTTTGTTTCTTAAAATAAAAGGAAGATTTTGAAAAATGTTTTTATCTATACAGTGGAAGCCAATCGTGACCAAAACTGTTTGGTTACTAACATTCTTCAAAACATATATCAAGATTCAAGAGTTTTATTTGTCACATACACAGTTATATAGAGAATATACAACCGGCAGTGAAATGTAAACAGGTATTCCTGTGTTCTGCAGAAGAAAGTCATACAGGTTTGGAACAACATTATGGTGAGTAAATGATAACAGAATTTTTGGGTCAAATATCCGTTTGAGATTATGCATTTTGTACACCCACAAAGACTTTTATCCCTTGTGTGTCTACTCCAAACCCCCAGACACACAGATTCTCTTTCGAAACATCTTGTGTGTCCATGGGGCATTCAGTCATGGCCGCAGCAGCCATCGTCACAGTGCATTACTCACCGCTATTACGCACTTCACTCCCATCACTCTAGATGGGCAGAGATAGACTAGGCCATCAGGTTATCTTCTGTCATTTTAGTAGACTGTCACATACCTACACGAACATGTAGCATATACTGTCTCGTCCTTATCTTAGACTGTCTGCTACCTTTAGCATTTTTCTCATTTTTTCACAAAGAAAACTGATACCTGATGCAGAATGAATTTGTCATCTTTTAAAAGCATATTATGTAACAAAGAATTGCTACATCAGCATCAGCCTATGACATTTGCTTTAGCATTTTAGTACAAATTATGTTTAAGTCAATGACGGTTCAATTTCAAATGTATTTATTAAATTTAGGGTATTTTTTTTGTAACTGTCAGAAAAGTAGTTATTTGTGTTTTAAATGTTGTAAGTACACTACCGTACAAAATATTTTCAAACAAAACGTGTTTAATAATGAGTTAATACATCAATCCTTCTTCCAAAATGTGTATTTGTCTTACCATGGTTATATGGTAGGGGAGAGCGGGGCACAACGTAACGCAGGGTTAGTTGTAACACACATGGTTTAACACTTTCCACACATGCCAGCATGACGAAACAGTGTATTTACTAGTTGCCATATCAGAACTATATAGAGAAACAATTGCGCCAAAATTTAAAAAGAAAATAATAATCTTTGGACGATATCACTGAACATTTACACTCACCTAAAGGATTATTAGGAACACCATACTAATACTGTGTTTGACCCCCTTTCGCCTTCAGAACTGCCTTAATTCTACGTGGCATTGACTCAACAAGGTGCTGAAAGCATTCTTTAGAAATGTTGGCCCATATTGATAGGATAGCATCTTGCAGTTGATGGAGATTTGTGGGATGCACATCCAGGGCACAAAGCTCCCGTTCCACCACATCCCAAAGATGCTCTATTGGGTTGAGATCTGGTGACTGTGGGGCCATTTTAGTACAGTGAACTCATTGTCATGTTCAAGAAACCAATTTGAAATGATTCGAGCTTTGTGACATGGTGCATTATCCTGCTGGAAGTAGCCATCAGAGAATGGGTACATGGTGGTCATAAAGGGATGGACATGGTCAGAAACAATGCTCAGGTAGGCCGTGGCATTTAAACGATGCCCAATTGGCACTAAGGGGCCTAAAGTGTGCCAAAAAAACATCCACCACACCATTACACCACCACCACCAGCCTGCACAGTGGTAACAAGGCATGATGGATCCATGTTCTCATTCTGTTTACGCCAAATTCTGACTCTATCATCTGAATGTCTGAACAGAAATCGAGACTCATCAGACCAGGCAACATTTTTCCAGCTTCAACTGTCCAATTTTGGTGAGCTCGTGCAAATTATAGCCTCTTTTTCCTATTTGTAGTGGAGATGAGTGGTACCCGGTGGGGTCTTCTGCTGTTGTAGCCCATCCGCCTCAAGGTTGTGCGTGTTGTGGCTTCACAAATGCTTTGCTGCATACCTCGGTTGTAACGAGTGGTTATTTCAGTCAAAGTTGCTCTTCTATCAGCTTGAATCAGTCGGCCCATTCTTCTCTGACCTCTAGCATCAACAAGGCATTTTCGCCCACAGGACTGCCGCATACTGGATGTTTTTCCTTTTCACACCATTCTTTGTAAACCCTAGAAATGGTTGTGCGTGAAAATCCCAGTAACTGAGCAGATTGTGAAATACTCAGACCGGCCCATCTGGCACCAACAACCATGCCATGCTCAAAATTGCTTAAATCACCTTTCTTTCCCATTCTGACATTCAGTTTGGAGTTCAGGAGATTGCCTTGACCAGGACCAAACCCCTAAATGCATTGAAGCAACTGCCATGTGATTGGTTGATTACATAATTGCATTAATGAGAAATTGAACAGGTGTTCCTAATAATCCTTTAGGTGAGTGTATTTAACCATAGCAAAAGTAAAATTCTAACTCAAGTAAATTTTTCATCTCTATTTTTTGTTTATAAACCTAGAATCAGAAATCTGATGTTATTTGAATCTTATATCTGTTATTATCTGTAGAGTTTTTGATCATTTTCACAAAAATGTAATGTCCCATAGAATATGTTGTATGAATATCCAAGCATGCATTATATCAAAAGAAAGAGCTGACCCTCTTCTTTTAAACAAACAAAAAAAAACGTTTTATTCTAGCTTCATGCATTCCTTTTTATCAACACTTAAATATACGTCAGTTTAAAAAAAAACAAACAAAACAAAAGCAACATTTTTAACAAAAAGCTGAGAAAATCATGTATTTGTCAAAAACTACATCCAGATCAGATTCAGAGCGATGATCAAACACAGATGGAGTAGATCTCTAATGCTTGCATGGTCCTTTTGGACAATGCGCCGGGTGCCTAACCATTTTTCCTGTTGCTAAACTAGCAAAAGTGGATTCGGATATGCCCTAAATCAGGGGTGTCCAACCCTGCTCCTGGAGGGCTACCGTCCTGCAGATTTCAGTTCCAGCCCTGCTCCAACACACCTGTCTGTAATTATCAAGCATCCCTGAACACCATGAATAGCTGGTTCAGGTGTGTTTGATTCAGGTTGGAGCTAAAATCTGCAGGGTGGTAGCCCTCCAGGACCAGGGTTGGACACCCCTGCCCTAAGTGCACTTGCGCTGTGCGCTTTAGACCATGCGCATCCAAACACAGATGGAGTAGATCTCTAATGCTTGCACGGTCCTAAAGCTTGTTCTGGGTCAACAATTTAATTTAGTAACATTAGGCAGTTTTGATTTATATAATGTTTAATGTTGATGATCACGTTATTTTACATATGCATCTGCTTACATACAATCACTTGGTTCTTTCTTCTTCTCCTGTGTTTTGATCAGGAGATTATGTACTCATTCAGAAGATGCGTAATAGCACCCCCTTGCATATATAACAGTGAAAACATGGAAACAATACTTTCTTACAAATAATGGAAAATTCTGTGTTTGGCAGGGAAAGAGTTAATGCTGATCTAACTAGCAGAAGTGTTTAAATCCCAATTGCGCAGATGAGGCACGCTGTAACACTGCGTTACATTGTGCTCCTATAACAATGTATATTGTGCCCATACTTTTATGAATTCTATTGAGAAACCACAAGAAAAAGGTGAATAAAGACTGAGTTCAGATGTTCAGAAATTATTAATAATTATTATGTTTTAACTACGCTGTATAGCTGTGTTTTGCGGTGTGCTTATCAAACTCAAAATTTGTTTATTTTTAATTATTAGAAAATGCTATCATTTTATCTGAAAAAGCTAATAATTGTATTTTATTGACAAAATATTTTAGTTTGTCTTGGATATTTTTTGGATTTATCAGATAACATTTTAAGCTGTCATTTGGTCATGTTACATTGTGCCCCTCACATGTTACAATGTACCCCACCTATGGGGTATGTTGTCACATTTCACTTCCATTCTTTTGGGGTAAATCAAGATAAAAGTATACACTGTATTAATGAAACAAAACCACATAATTGCACTAGATGTGTAAAATTAATGTGGGAAAAAATACTCTGAACCCCAAGTGGATTTACACAAACTGAGAAAGTCAAAAAGTATTAGGTTGTGCCCCGCTCCCCCCTAAACCTATTATAACTGTTCATATTTTAGACCATGCAGGATGGTTTTTCGCTGGAAATTTCATACATTAGCATTTTTCGTACATACGCCACTCGCCCGTGTCTCGTCATGTCCATAAATAGAGAAAAGTTGCTCTAGCTACTTTGGTTACTTTCTCATGTATGGTGTGAGAGGGGCATAGTTGTTTCAACGAGTGAGAAAGGTCGACATGGAGCAGCTAAATCTCGAACCTCCAGGGAATCACTCGTTAAATAACGAGTTCATTATTCTTGTTGATACATTTTAAAATAAAGTATTCAAAGTCTTCCTAAGTCAGCAGACAAATGTGTCATGCTGGACCTTTTGTGTCAGTTTGAGTCACAAAAGATAGTCTCCTGAGAGCAGTGATTGTTGTGTCCATCACATAATGGTCCATATATCCAGTGTATAGCGTTAGTTCTGGCAGGGTACGTTAGTCAAGCTCGCATCAGCTGACTGTCAGCTGATCACATCTACCCATAGGAATATGATGCCTATCACAGCATGCATATATATATATATATATATATATATATATATATATAAGTTCCTTCAGTATTATCAGCTGCTATTGCGTTTCTCCGGAGCTAATTAACCTTCTCCATCCCCAGCTCCTCCTCTCGTCAATCAGGATTTGGCATCTGATTCCCCCTGAATCAGACTAAATTCCCGAATTAGGTTGTACATTTTTAATATTGACATTAATGCTATCTGCAATACTTCGTTGGTTCTGTTCTGTTTACCCTAGGGGGGTTTATCACTGCTCTCCCTGCTCTTATCCATGCTAAGCTGTTCTTGCCCAGAACAGAGCCATACCGCCAATCTAAACTATATGCTAATTGCCTTCACATATTTATTACTTGAAAATTCAAAACTAAAGATTGTTCCTTTTGAATAGAGAATGAGATTAAATCTTAAAGCTTTGATAATAGACAAACAGATTGGAGAGAGAAAGAGCCGCAGTGTTATTGAATTCTTTTTTGAGTATTTCTCAGCTAGAGTGTTATACTTCCTCAGGCTCTTTAGCTGTCTGACCTGAAGACCGTTTGCTCTTGGCGTAAATCAGACTATTCATCTGTTTCTTGTCTCTGGTGTGTTATCTTAGAGTTATCAAATCCTTTCTTCAACCTGTTCAGTGATGTTAAGCCACAGTTAAGCACAGTCATTTCTGTGAGTGGAATTTTAGAGCTTAATGCTGGTGTTTGAACTCATCACATGGTATGTGTAAATGCACAGCAGGTGCTGCTGCTCAAATACGTGTAATTGAGAATTTCCAGACCGGAGTAAAGCCATCACAGAATTTGGAAAGCACATCCCTTTCCACTGTTTTTTTTTTTTTTTTGAGTAACAGTAGCAATTATTGAGGATTCATTACTGACTGTGAAACAAATTAATAGACAATATGCACATGCTCTGATTTAATTGTGATGGCCAGCTGTTTTTTCACTGACCGCAACATGGCTGTTTGATTGGCGTCTGGTTATTCTGTGCTTTCCTGTAGCTCAAACAATAAGAGCGTGGCGCTAGCAACGCCAAGGTCATGGGTTCGATTCCCAGGGAAAGCAAGAACTGACAAAATGTAAAAATGTGTACCTTGAATGCAATGTAAGTCGCTTTGGATAAAAGCGTCTGCCAAATGCATAAATGTAAATGTAGATGATATCATCTGCTGAAAACATTCAAAACAGAGCTCTGAAATTATCTTAAATTATGGATTTTTGAAAATTACCTTTCATGTATTGTGTAACATAGTTCTAAGTGAATAAAAACATCCTGCAAAGTTTTAAATCTTCACCATATATAAAGTTATTGTCTCTCAAAAGTAAGAGTCGACTTTGAGTAAATTAAACGAATCGTTTTTCAAACGAATCGCAAGCCGTTTCATTGTGACATCAAGACGAAACATTAGCATATTGCCCGTCAACTTATTACATGCGCAGACGGGAAAACTTGAACCACCTCAAACACTGCAGCGGATACTGGATAGCATCATGTCGAGAAGACACTGTGCTCTTCATTGTGTTTATTGTGTTTCATATTGTGTCGGTATCTGGCTAACTGACGTTATCACTGTCTCACTGCAATACTACTGTAAATCAGCTTTGGGCTGCAGTATTACCTAAAACTGTGGCTATTAATGCAGATTGTCTGTCATTCTTACTACTTTGAGTAAAGATAAAGGAACTGCAAACTTTAATGTTACATCAGTCAGTCAAGTTTGTGCTGGGCCTAACGTATGCGCTATTATTGATACAGTTCCCACATGTGCACTGCAATAAATTAGAAACACACACACACACACACACACACACACACACACACACACACACACACACACACACACACGTACGTTTGTTTTTGGGACATTCCATAGGCGTAATGGTTTTTATACCATACAAACCGTATTTTCTATCCCCCTACGCTACCCCTACCCCTAAACCTACCCATCACAGGAAACTGCACATTTTTGCTTTCTCCCAAAAAAACTCATTCTGTATGATTTATAAGCCTTTTGAAAAATGGGGACATGGGTAATGTCCTCATAACTGTGCGTTCACACCGCAGGTGGTGAGAGCTTCAAGGTGGCCGGAAGTCAATCATTTTCAATGGGAGTCATTTCATTTTCAATGTGTTGAGGACGATTTGGGCGTCGAGGAGAGTTGAAATCATCTCAGCTTTATGGTAATGAGCTATGACGCGGTTCGGCGGCGACCAATTGGAATGTAGAAGTGCTCCACTTGAGAGAAATCCAGAGATAGCAGTTCTGTAAACTTTGGTTCCGACCACATTAGTTCCAAGCAAAATTGAGAAGTTGATCATTGCTGTGCGGGTTTCCCTATCATTACGATGTGATCATTCATAGTGATGTGTAATTTGTTAAGAAGGCACGCAACACTATTTTATAGGTGCTAGAACGCTTGTTTTTCAGTGGGAATGCAATTCATTCTTACTTTCACATTTAAACGATTTCATGAGGTTAACTTGTACCCTACTTGTGGTCAGTCTGCCAATCAACATGCTTGATTGCTTTGCAGCCCCTTTAAATACAGTTTAAAAAAGATCAAGCATTCGATCTACGTCAGAGTGCCAGCGCGTCCACAAATCTTTCTACAGTGTCGTTGGCAGGACGGCCTGAGCAAATTTTGACGCTCTCACCGGTGGCTGTGTGAACGCACAGTAAGTCACCCTCTCCTTGTAATACCTATGTCATACCCATATCATTATACACATTTGTGTCCTGATTTGTCACAAACACACACACAAACACACACAGGTTTGATGATGGACATACACTTGTAATGCTGACATCTCATAATATACCTCAAACTGAGTAGCATCACTGAGAATCTAGCATCTTGCTCAAGGTTTGGGTTGAATATCTAGTTCTTCTGATGTTTCATCATCGATTTGGACTCACACTGGGATTTATGTAAAATCAATATCATCTTTACTGTCTTTACAGTGTATACTATTGCTGAGCATTAGGAAGCCTCCGGGTGGAGCTGAAGATCAGTTATGGTAATGGGTGTTTATTTCCAAAATGCACGCTGTACGTGGCAGACCAATCACAATAGACTGGGCCATCTGACCAACCAAACCTTTACATTTCACTGCCGGTTGTATATTCTGTATATAACTGTGTATGTGACAAATAAGACTCTTGAATCAGAGCAGAGTAGGCTCGCGGAAAGGAGGGATTTAGAGAGATTGATTCATCCATTGAGTCGTTTGAAAATCATTGAACATTGTGGTGATGTGCAATGTATATTATGAGGAAATGAAACTTTGACCTTTAATGCATGTAAACCTGTTGTTAGAGACCTCCAAAACTAAATTAGGAAACTTTAAAATAGCATAATTGGGGCACTTTAATGCCAAGACATACTAAGACTTTACCTATCAGTTTAGAATAGGGCAGCACAATTCATTTAAATAATGTGATGTGATGTATTATACTGAGATGGCCATGCTTTTTATGATTTTTGACATGATTTTGAAATCAATTTAGAGGAATTTTTGCCCCTCAAATTGTTTTGTTTGTGGTATATTTATTTATAGTATTTTTAGTATTTATCTATTTATTTCTTAATTTTATATCATTCTGCATGTCACTGGACTCTTTCACTGGCCCTACTGTTTGATAATCCTATATCATAAGCAAAACTTCTCTCTTCCTTCTCACTTTTGCCACTGTGTAGAATTCAAGCCCACAAAATGTTATGTGGTGGCTAGTGAGTGGCTCTTTATTTAGTCACCAATAGAGACATATTTAGTTGATGAGAAGCAATGTAGTAGCAACACGTGTACGTTTGGGGGTCAGGGATTGATGCAGCAGTGCAAGGCTGTTTCTACATGCACATGGATATTGTTAAACTTTTTGTAGATGTGTTATGGGGGAGGGGGTGGAGTCTTTTGAAATCTGATGACATGTCAAACATCCCAAAGTAGTATCTCCTCTTTACTCATAGGAAAAAATTCAAGCGTATTGTTTTTAACTATGTGCTGATCATAGATCAAAGAAAGGAGAGATTAAGCCATTGCTAAGAGATGAGTCTCAAGCAGACGTTTCTTGTTTATGGGCACAATGACCAACAGGTGGAGGTCTGATGGTTGTAAGGAAATGAGTGTATAATTGTAAACAATTATATGCATTTGCAAGTAGTCAGTTAGCAGTTGCTTTGCATGATACCATGCTGGGACTGAATCGGCACCTTCATTCAACAAAGTTTCTTTTAACAATGTTTGCAACAATCAAGCTTGTTCTTGGAAAACAAAGCATTTAAACTGTAATTTATTTAGTAGCGGAGGCCACTAAAGCTTTCCGTATAGCTGATTTAGCTGTCAAACAACTTTTAGCAGGTATTTGGCTATATTCTCCTAAGCAAAACAGTCTTAGTTCAAATGTTTGTATTGGATGTCTTGCTTCATTCTGCTTCAGATCAAGTCATTTCACATCATTTTAATGGGACTGAGGTCAGGGCACTCACTTGGCCATTCAATACAGAGTTTCAGTCACGCTGTTGTTGATCTACTTCTGTGTTTTGGATCTTTTGTCAGGTTGCATTATCATACTTTTACGTTCTAGAACACAGACTTCTAGACGTTCTCATCGGATTACAGATTTGAGTCTGATAACATTAAACATTTCAGCCATTTGTTCAATAAAGATATGGCACTTTTCGTTAATAGAGTCCAAAAGGGGGTCTGAAATGTTTTTATTTATTTTCAACAAATGATCAGTAAAAGGTTCTTGACTTGAAAAAATGTGCATTGTCAACCCAGGAAGAATGAATGAATGAATGAATGAATGAATGAATAATGGAAAAATGCACTGCCATTCAAAAGTGGCATTGGTAAGACTGAAAGCAATTTATACTTCCATTCTGCAAGGATGCATTGAATTGATCAAGACATTTATATATAGAAATCTTTCTTGAGCAGCAAATCAGCATATTAGAAGAATTTCTAAAGGATCATATGACACTGAAGATGGCTACCGAATATAAAAAAAAAAAAAAAGTGTCCAAAAAAAAAAATTCTTTTAAAATGTAATATTTCACAATATTACTGTTCCCTTTCAGTCGGTCACGTTCGACGTACGTCGGAACTGACCGACGAATTGGGATCTGTTTTCAGAGACCAATCTGCTTTGAGTGTTTCTAAACGAGCCAATATCGATTGGCATGCGGTCCACGCTCCGCCCGCTGTGCGGGTATAAATACGGAAGTGGAATACCGCATCCTCGCTTTCTATCTTGCGAAGAGTGTTCTTTCAAAAAGACGAGTCGGGAAGGATCGCTCGACTTCCGGGTGCGGGTGTGACGGCGCGATTCAGCGGGTGGTCGCTTCTCGAGGGATCAGCTGTTCTCAGCCTGCCTGGGCGTCCTCTGAGTGCTCACAGCAGGCTTGCACCTTTGAACTGCTGTGAGCCGCGGCCATCTCCCCTGTGTGTTTCAGCACTATTAGAGCTTTCTTTCCCCTCTAAAAGAGCAAAACACGGTTTGACCCTGCATCTCCAAGATGTCATTCAAACCGTGTGTTTCTGGATGCAGTCGCTTCCTGTCCCCAGTTGACGGTCACGATCGTTGCCTCACGTGTTTGGGCGTTCAGCACGCTGAGGCAGCTTTGTGAATGACTCGTGTTCCCACTGCGGAACATGACCATCGCAGTCCTACGGTCTAGGCTCGATTACCTCAAAAGGGGTGGAGTCCCATTGCGCATCCCCCGATCTAGTGGTCCTCCCGCTGCAAAGCAGAGGGCTGCTACTTTGGCTGATGCCTTTGGTGGAGACCTGAGCACCCCCGACGGGACACCAAGCCCCTCGGGACCCTCCCCCCTCCGCTGCGCCGGTGGAGCTTCCAGAGGAGCGTCCTGGTCCCTCCCATGGGCCCCCCCGGGCCGCCGCGAGGGTCGGGCTCGAGTGGAACCCTCCACCGTGTCCCGAGCCCTCGCGGCTGGATGATTGGTTTCGGAGCGCGGCCCGTGCTGGTTCTCAGCGCCCCGGCCCGGTTCCATTCTTCCCGGAGGTGCATCAGGAACTCACGAGGTCGTGGCTGGCGCCCTTCAGCGCCAGACATCGATCGACTGGTTCCTCCGTCCTCACTACCCTCGATGGCGGCGCGCTAAGGGCTACGTGGGGATCCCCCAGTCGAATGGTCGGTTGCGATGCAACTGTGTCCCAAGACCGTCACCGACTGGGGGGTAACCCGTCTCCCCTCCCGGTGTAAGTTCTCGCCCGCGCTGACGGGCAAGGCTTACACAGCCTGCGGAGAGGCTGCGTCGGCTTTGCATGCCATGGCGCTCCTGCAGGTTTACCAAGCCAAGGCGGCAGGAACTGCACGAGGGTAGTTCTGACCCAGGCGTTATGCAGGAACTGCGCGACAGCGACGGACGCCGCCTCAGGGCGACGAAAGTCACCGCGTGCTCCTGGGTCGGGCGATGTCCACCTTAGTGGTCCAGAACGCCACCTGTGGCTGAACCTGGCAGACATGCGTGATACTGACAAGGTGCGGTTCCTCAACGCCCCTGTCTGCCAGGCCGGCCTCTTCGGCGACGCCATCGAGAACTTCGCCCAGCAGTTCTCGATGGCCCAGAAGCAGACAGAGGCAATCAAAAATATCCTGCCCCGACGACCTGCTGCTGCCTCCACCCAGTCGTCGGCTGCAGCGCCTCCGCCTGCTCGTCGCCGAGGGCATCCCCGCGTCCGCCTCCGCCCCTGCTAAGCCCAAGCAGCAGCCTCCACCGGGCAGCAGGGCGCGGACGAAAGGGGCGCCTAACCCGCTCAGGGCTCCGCTAAGCCTGCCGGCAAGCGTAGGGGCAAGCGGCCCTGAGACGGGCAGCCCAGGGACGAGAGGGACTGCTCGACGGGAGGTGGTGTCCGCACCTCTCCCCACCCCCCCGGGAGGAGGACCGGGGGGTCTACACACACACACAACACCCCTGCCGCTGGCTCTTTGGAGACTAGCGGTACCCACATACTCACTAAGAGAGCGGTTTCCTCCCTCCCTGGGCTCCAGGAGGCCCAGGCGGGCAGTGTGCGACGCCCCCAGGCCTTGCCACTCCTCGCCTCCCCTCCTTTCGCCAGTGGGCAGCAGTGTGGGCACCGAGGACGCCTCCAGGCCTTCTCACCCACACTCTGTCCAACCCAGGAATGCTCAGTCGATTTTCCGGGCCGCCTCCGGGCCTCCCGGTCGAACTTGAGTACTCCTCCCTCCTGCCTTCCCCAGGCAGGGGGCAGCAGAGTGGGCACCGAGGACGCAACCAAGCCTTCTCACCCACTCTCTGCCCCACCTGGGAGGCTCAGACAACACTCCGGGCCGCCGGGCCTCCCGAGTCGGGTCTGAGTCTCCCACCTCGCTGCCCCACCCCGGAATGCGTCTGTGGTGCCGATGGTCCCGCTTGTCCGGTTACTGGGGGCCTGGCTAGAGCTCCCCAGGCCGTCTCGCTGGCTCATCCGTGCCATCAGACTCGGCCACGCGATTCACCCGCTCGCCGGCCTCCCAAGTTCAAGGGCATCCTCTTCACCTCTGTGCGGAGCTGCGATGCCCATGTCTTGCGGTTAGAGATCGAAGCCCTACTGGCGAAGGGCGCGATCGAGCCGGTTCCTCCAGCCGATATGAAGTCAGGGTTCTACAGCCCTTACTTCATTGTACCCAAGAAAGGGGTGGGTTGAGACCAATCTTGGACCTGCGTGTCCTGAATCGGGCCCTGCACAAGCTCCCGTTCAGAATGTTGACGCGAGAAACGCATTTTCGAATGCATCCGTCCCCAAGATTGGTTCGCAGCGATCAACCTGAAAGACGCTGCGACTTTCATGTCTCCATTCTCCCGAGACACAGACCGTTCCTACGCTTTGCGTTCGAGGAGAGGGCATATCAGTACAAAGTCCTGCCCTTCGGCTGTCCCTGTCACCCCGTGTCTTCACGAAAGTCACGGAGGCAGCCATTGTTCCGCTCAGAGAACGCGGCGTTCGGATTCTCAACTACCTCGACGACTGGCTCATACTCGCCCAGTCCAGAGAGCAGTTGTGCGAACACAGGGACCTGGTGCTCCGTCACCTCAGCCTGTTGGGCTTCGGGTCAACCGAGAGAAGAGCAAACTCTGTCCCACACAGAGGATCTCTTATCTCGGTATGGAGCTGGATTCGGTCAATCGAACTGCGCGCCTCACAGAGGAGCGCGAGTTCGATCAGTGCTGAACTGCTTGAACACGTTCAAAGGCAGGACAGCGGTCCCACTGAAGTTCTTTCAGAGGCTCCTGGGGCATATGGCATCTGCAGCCGCGGTAACGCAGCTCGGATTGCTACATATGAGACCGCTTCAGCACTGGCTTCACGGCCGAGTCCCGAGATGGGCGTGGCAGAGCGGCAAGTACGGGTCTCAGTTACCCCTTACTGCCGCCAAACCTTCAGCCCGTGGGCGGACCCTTCGTTTCTACGGGCGGAGTGCCCCTAGAACAGGTGTCCAGGCATGCTGTGGTCTTCACGGATGCCTCATCCACCGGCTGGGGGGCCACGTACAACGGGCATGCAGTTTCAGGTCTGTGGACGGGGCCCCAACTGCATTGGCATATCAATTGCCTAGAGCTACTGGCAGTACGTCTTGCTCTGGGCTGCCTAAAAAAGCCGCTACAGGGCAAGCACGTACTGGTCCGCACGGACAGCACCGCGCCGTTGCGTGCACATCAACCGTCAGGGTGGTCACGCCCCGTTGCATGCTCCGGCTCGCCGCCATCTCCTCCTTTGGAGTCAGAAGCATCTGAGGTCGCTTCGCGCCATTCACATCCCAGGTGCGCTCAACCGGACAGCCGACGAGCTCTCACGGCAGCCGACACCTCCGGGGGAGTGGCGACTCCATCCCCAGGTGGTCCAGCTGATATGGGGCCTCTTCGGAGCCGCACAGGTAGACCTGTTTGCCTCTCCAGAGTCGACCCATTGCCAGCTGTATTACTCCTGACCGGGGCACCTCGCACGGATGCACTGGCACACAACTGGCCCGGGGCCTACGTGAAGTATGCGTTCCCCCAGTGAGCCTTCTCGCACAGACACTGTGCAAAGTCAGGGAGGATGAGGAGCAGGTCTTGCTAGTTGCGCCCTACTGGCCCAACCGGACCTGGTTCTCCGAACTAACTCTCCTCGCGACAGCACCTCCCTGGCCCATTCCTCTGAGGAAGGACCTACTTTCTCAGGGACGGGGCGCACTATGGCACCCGCGTCCAGACCTCTGGAAACTCCATGTCTGGTCCCTGGACGGGACGCGGAGGTTCTAGGTGGTCTACCACAGGCAGTGGTGGACACCATCACTTCCGCTAGAGCCCCCTCTACGAGGCGCCTCTATGCATTGAAGTGGAACCTGTTCGTTGAGTGGTGTTCTTCTCGCCGCGAAGACCCCGAAGGTGTTCGGTTAGCGCCGTGCTTTCCTTCCTGCAAGATGGGTTGGAGCGAAGGCTGTCTCCCTCCACCCTTAAAGTGTATGTCGCGGCAATAGCGGCATATCACGATGCAGTTGATGGTAAGTCCTTAGGGAAGCACGACCTAATCGTCAGGTTCCTCAGGGGTGCGAGGAGGCTGAATCCTCCTCGTCCAAACCCGGTACCCTCTTGGGACTTAGCTCTGGTGCTGAGAGCACTCCAGAGCCCTCCCTTCGAGCCTCTGCAGTCCATTGAGCTGAATATCCTGTCCATGAAGACAGTACTCTTGGTTGCATTGGCCTCCATCAAGAGGGTAGGGGACCTGCACGCACTTTCGGTCAACGAATGAATCGTGCTCTAGAATTCGGGCCAGGTAACTCTCACGTTGTCCTGAGACCCCGGCCCGGATACGTGCCCAAGGTTCCCACCACTCCTTTCCGGGACCAGGTGGTGAACCTGCAAGCGCTGCCTTCGGAGGAGGCAGACCCAGCCCTGGCTTTGCTCTGTCCCGTCCGCGCTCTCCGTGCCTACGTGGACCGAACTCGAAGCCTTAGGACCTCAGAACAGCTCTTCATCTGTTACGGAGGCCAGCAGAAGGGAAAGGCTGTCTCCAAGCAGAGGTTAGCCCACTGGATAGTGGATGCTATTGTCTTGGCGTACCAGTCCCAAGATGTGCCCTGCCCGTTCGGGTTGCGAGCGCACTCAACTAGGAGTGTAGCCTCCTCCTGGGCGCTGGCTCAGGGCGCCTCGCTAACAGATATATGTAGAGCTGCGGGCTGGGCGACACCTAACATGTTCGCTAGATTCTATAGCCTCCGTGTAGAGCCGGTATCTTCCCGTGTACTCGCCCCCAGTGGCCAGTAGCGCGAAGTGCCCGTTCTAGTGTCGGCTTGCGACGCCATTCCCGCCCCCTGGGCCGGATGCGCGCGTTATTTATCTCCAGTCGTGTTCCCAGAAAATGGCGAACCCTGTCGAGCTCCTCCGTCACCCCTTCGGTGTCAGTCGTTGCGGCCGTCTGGCGCCAGGCCTGCACCCGTATGCTTGTGGAACGTGTGTGTAGGCTGGGTTCTATATGTAGCGGTTCCCTGACGGCAACCCCATATGTGTATTCTCCACGGTACCAGCTACCCTACTCGGCTAGCCCCGTGTCTTTCCCTTGACAGAGCTCGCTCTGTCATCTCTGGCGGTGTTCTTCCCCCCTGGGATCAGGCTGGATCCACCCCAGAGACTGCCATATGTTGTACTACCCTGATAGGCTAGTCCTTATGCGTAATTTGCCACCTCTCCCTCCGTTGAGGCACGTGGCCCCCGCAGTGTTCCGTTCCCAAACGGGCACGCTTTCCCAGCGTTATCCAATAGTCACTCTGAGTGGGTCTTGCAGGAACAGCAGTGACTGGCCTTCCCTGCCTGGAGCCCTGACTTCCTCTCCAATGAAGGAGCGGTCCAGTGACCTCAAGCAGGGCGCTGGAAGGGCCAGCATCCTGGCGTTTTGGTAGGGATCCCAATTCGTCGGTCAGTTCCGACGTACGTCGAACGTGACCGACTGAAAGGGAACGTCTCGGTTACGTATGTAACCCTCGTTCCCTGAAGGAGGAACGGAGACGCACGCCCCGTCGCCAGGTGCTGTGCTTCAGCTGAAGGCCGAGCCACTTGTTTCGGCTCCTCAGTTGAAAAGCAAGGATGCGGTATTCCACTTCCGTATTTATACCCGCACAGCGGGCGGAGCGTGGACCGCATGCCAATCGATATTGGCTTAGAAACACTCGAAGCAGATTGGTCTCTGAAAACAGATCCCACCCGTCGGTCAGTTCCGACGACGCCTCCGTTCCCTCCTTCAGGGAACGAGGGTTACATACGTAACCGAGACGTTTTACTGTATATATATTTTTTTTAAAATCAAATGCACCCTTTGTAAGCATAAGAGACTCATTTCAAAAACATTTTAAAATCTTACCGACCCCAAAGTGTTTAGCTTCAGTAGTTTGGGACCAAATGATTAATAATTATTGATGCATTTATATTTGTCATAAATTAATTATTAATGAAATATTTATTTTTATAATTTTGTCTCTCAACTTAACATGTCAATTAATTATATATATTTTTAATTATGTTTTGGAAATTAAAATCAGATAATAATTAAATATAGTTATTCAAGTTATTGGATACGAATTTAACATATTTACAGGATTTCATTTTTTTTTTTTTTTTTTTTTTTGTAATGAGACACGCCAAAATCGCCATTTTCATTTTTTTATGCTAGATAATATTTTTATCTAACATATAGTTCTCACAACAAAAACAGTTGTCACAACAAAAAAAGTCCCTGTAAAGGCAATTTGTTTCTAAACACAATGAAGAGAGAAATGTTAGAAATGTATTGCTGAAACACATTACAAAGAGTGTGAACTGTGTAGTACTGAATTGTGGAGTTAGACCGTTCAGGATTTTTTGTGCGGGGCTAAAGCGGTAACTCGATGACGCACTGGAGCCATTGAGCATGGCCCCTCCCCTAACACTATCATAACTAGAGCACATTCGCATCAGTTCGCCTGCTCAAAAGCAAGTTACTGTCAGTTACTACAGCCTACAGTTTGCTAGCTAGTTATGCTTTCGTCATGCAAATGCATATTACCTGGTTGCGACGACTTACAAAGCTTACAAAACAAGAGAAGAGGTGGATTCATTTTATGAAGAGCCACCTTGATGGAGAACTGAGGTTCACCACCAACACCTGCCTCTGCAGTAACTTTACAGAGGATAGTTTTGCAAACTTTAATGAGAGACAACTGGGATTCACTGATAATCCGTTGCAGAATGGGCCTGAACTGACTATCTCCCTCCCCGACCTTCATCCTCCTGTCCCGCCGACAACTGGTGCCATCGTTGGCAGTACGTGCCCACCAATGAGTATTGTCTTTGTGTGCTTACGGCAGCTTTCCCGTGAGTGGGCGTGGTTTCAGCGCCGACAGCGTACACGCCCCCAGCGTTTGAGAGCAGAGAATACTGCTTCTTTTTTTCAAGATTTTGTTTTATTTACTTGGGGGTATTTTTGTCATTTAAATTTGGCTGGGTAGTTAATAACACATTTTTCTGTGGTGTGACAAACTAAGAACACATTTAATTAAAACATTTGATGTAGTGAAAAACGCCATATGACCAATGCCAGTCGTTTCCTTAACAAGTGTATTGTTGACTTAAGCCCTATTCGGACGGTAATTGTTTTTCATGTGGATGTCCGTAAAAATACATTTGCATGCCACCTCAGTGATAAAACTCCATGCTATGTTTTGAGTTTTGTGATCCTGCGCACCTGGGAACGCACTGCTCACGTGGTCAATAACATGGTTGTATGCTGTAAATAAAATGTTATATGCTTGGTATAAGAAGAATAAATGCATATTTAATTTGGTAATTGGTAATTATTATTTCATCATTTAAATCTGTATACAAATAGGAAGATATAGGCTATAGACGCACATTATGTTCTGTCTTGTGTTTTATCTCAAATAAAGGATGTAATTTTATTCCACATGGAAATGAGCGGAAATAAGTTAATACAGCCTCTTATTTACATGAGGCAAACAATGCTGCTTGGTTATTTTAACATATATAATTGCTGCCATAATAACAGCCCATTTCAAATGTTTACGTGCTTTTCTTCTTTTGTATTTTTTGCGCAGTGATGAAATATATTGTTCTTTCTAAATACTTGCCAGCATTTCAGTAATAAAAGTCTAGATCTTTAAAGTGCATCCAAATTACAGCGAAACACAACCGTATGGTGCTCTGCAGTGGTCAAAAAGGATATAAACAGTAAATTTTAAAGTGATATATTCTTGAAAACTCAGAGATGTGGATTCAGACGGCAATTAAATTCCCACATGACCTTGGTGTTTGTCAAAAAAAAAAACTGTTGGTAATTCGTCTGGGGATTTTTACATGGGTGGTGGGAGAAAAACACTGACATTCTGGATACGGAGCGGCAATAAAATCACTGACTAGCCCCTGTCAAGATTCAAGATTCAAGAGTTTTATTTGTCACATACACAGTTATATACAGAATATACAACCGGCAGTGAAATGTAAACAGGTCCGCTCCATGGACAGTGCAAATCAATGATGAAAATACCGTACAACCCCACGAGAAACAATTACCATCCGAATAGGGCTTTAGATGAATGTCAGGTGATATTTTAGCAGCGTTTCATGCAGAAATCATGCTCTTTTTTTTTTTAAGTGTATGTCAAAATATGCACTCAATTGACAGTAAATTACCAGAAGTTCCTCTTTCCCTATCTACAGTTGTGGCTAACATGATAGGACAGCTAATGATAAAACTGCAAGATTTTTCACCAAGTCATTGCTCTTTTTTTTTTTTTCTCAAGTGCCGTCCCTTGGTAATGCAGGCTCCAGACTTGTATAACAAGAAGCTCTGTGTGAAAATGCCAGACAGAGGTGGCTTTATTGGTGAAATCATTTCATAATGGCTAAACAAACAAGACTGCAGTTTCTCTAGTACAGTTATCAGTTGTGGGAGAGACGCGAGTGTTTTTACTGGAGGAAACAATGGGAAGGGGAGGGTGAGGTGGAGCATGAAGCCATTGTGAACAAACAGCAAAAGTGTTTTATGCCAACATGATTAATCTTTACACCCTGAGCAACTAGCCAATGGCGTTCGGTGGGAACATGTCCAAGCAGAGGGGAGGCTCCGGAGTAAAATCTACAGGGAATAAAGATATTCTTTAAAAATGGGGGAAATGAGGTTTGTTTACTCATCCTAACCGTTTTGTTTGCGATTCACCTCTGAAGATTTATTACAGGGTTTTTATTGTTGTTGTGGTTTTTGTCACATTCCATTCATTTTTTTCCCAGACTCAGAGGCTCTGAATTTTCTCTTGTACTTCCCTCCCAGGAGTTTCTCATAAGCCGAAAGATTCTTCTTTAAAGTAGAGAATGAGCTAAAAATATTTATGCAATAACCATGTCTCTTTTTAGCTTGTCCTTCATTATTGCAAGTTCATCTCCGGACACACGCTTAGCTTAGCACAGTCCTCTGTATGTCTTCCAAGACCTACATATCATCACTTCAAGCACATGTTCTCATTTCACTGCTAGTTCTGTTCATTTTCCCCCCTTCTTGCCATAATTACGGGTTGTTTAATGATGTGAAAAAGACTTGATGCCTCTCTCAGTCTCTTTTCAGTTGGCACTTACAACGTGAACTGTCATAATATTGACGCCTGCTTTGGCAAGTCTTAACAACCTTATCTGACCAGGTCAGTCCAATTCACAATTTAAGCTTTTTGCTCACGTACTTAATAATGTAAGCAAAGGGACAGCACTGACGTCGAGCATAAGGGCTCCATAAAGGGGGACAGATGTTTTGAATCCAGGTTTGGAAGATTAAGGGCTTTGTAACTTCATCAAAGGATCTTAATCAACAGGACTTGGAAGCAAAACTATATATTTTTCTGGTTTGTTTTAAATAAGACCAGCACAGTGGTGTTCCAACAATCTCCACGTATCTCTAATCTGAGTAGAATAAAATAATATACTAGATTTCGTCCTTTGGTGAGTGTTACACTAATGCCTTACTTTGCTTTGAAGTGTAAGTATAGCCATAATTTTAACAAAATGCACAATATATCGCTGACTGATCAGCATATGGGAGTCAGTCCGTTTGCTTTTCAAATCATGTCGCTCTTTGATGTGGCAGTAATTGTTGAATGCAGGTTTTGCCAAATGAATTAAATTAACATAAAAATATTATGCGATTAGTTGTTTGATTTGGCAACACTTTACAATTTGTTAACATCAATGTATTTGTTAACATTAACTCAGAGTAATATATTGTTACAGCCTGTATTGACGCATGAATGTTAGCATGCAACTTTTGATTTTAAAAATGTACTAGTGTTGAAATTAATATTAACAAAGATTGATAAATGCTGTAGAAGTATTGTTTATTGTTCATGTTAACCAATGTTAACAGTTGAATCCTAATCCTTGAGTACAATTTGAAATTAAATTAAACTAAGTTCACACTTGTAGTTCGGTTCGTTTGGGTCGTATGGTCTGGACCAAAAAAAACAAAACATAGTCCTGGTCCACTTAGCGTTCACACTGGCATTTTTAACAGCGCACCTAAAGTTACCGAACCAAAGGCATAGGGATATGGTCTCAGCCTGATTGGTCGGCTTTTATGACGTATATTTCTCGACGGAGCTTGCTTACCGAACATTCAAAACAATGCTGTGTGCTGGATTAAACGCGATCATTTTATGCGTGTACATATGGTTTTATTTTTACCAGCTGAGAACTCACGAAGAGCTCATAAAATGTTCAAACCATGCAAAACAGCACCAGGATTTCCTCCGTTGTATGCAGAAACGAAGATCTGCTGCAAAGAGACACTTTACCTCCTCGTTGCTCCACGTTTGCCCTCTACTCATTTTGGATACGCCGATCTTTCCACGTCGTCAAATCAGCTGACTTGTAGCGTCGCATCTTGTGACATCACGTCCTGTTTTTGGTTCGTTCACATGTCTTTGGTCCGTGTTGCGTTTATCAGTCGAACCGCACCAGAGTTTGTTTGGAAGCGGACCGAGACGCATATTTCTCGGCCCGTTTGTTTGGTGCGCACCAGGTTTCAGATGGCAGCGTTCACATATGTTCAAATGAACTGCACTAACCGAGCAGTCACACCAGGGTTCATTCTAATCGAACCAAACATGACAAGTGTGAACACACCCTAAATGTTTATCTTTAAATAAGTTGAGCTTTCAGCTAACAGTAAATGCAGCAACAAGTAATCTGATTTCCTCTAATAATAATAATAATAATAATAATAATAATAATAATAATTTTCTGTTTATATCACTTATTGTTTCTATATCACTTCATATATTTTCTCCTGCCTTTCTGAAGACCTGATTAGTTCATCCGAGTTCTTCATTCTCAATTCTTTCAGGTTATGGCAATTCAGGGAATTTAGGGATTCCATTTTTTTTTTTTTCTGGCTATTTTAAGGTTTCTTTACAATATATTAATGATATATGACATACCTTGACAAGCAGTAGTATACACAGCCTAATCCCCTTTATTCAAGTGTTTCATGTTCAGCTGATAAACAGTGAAAAAGAGACACACACACACACACATATATATGACACAGCCATGTCTACAGTGTTCATTGCATTCAATTGCACCATTTTCACTGAAGAAAAAAAAAAAAATCTGGTTTGACTTGGAAAGACACATTACACCCAAAATTATCAGAATTTGTAGATTAGCATATCAAACATGTTATCAGACCAAAGAACCGGTACTTTAGTTGAGCTGTGTGATTCGTGTTTGGATCTAACATAAGATAAGACATTGATGTCAAATGTTTTGCTCTCTCTCTTCCTCACTGTCTATTATGTCATCATTTTGCTTGCCATATCATATTAAACTACTTCTCTTTGCTGTAAAAACAACAACAAAAAAACAAAAAAAATTTAAATCATGTTAACAAATAATCTTAAATCGGAGAAATGGTATAAAAATAACAGTTACACTTTATTTTGCGGTGCCATTGTGTCATAGTGTAATCATATATTTAAGTACTGAGTAATATTAATTAACATTTACTATAGGGTTATGGTAGGACTAGGGTTTGGTTGAGGTTAGTTGCATGTAATTATGCATAATTTACTGCTATTACTATGGTCACAAGTACATGTAACATATGTAACAAGGACACTGTAAAATAAAGTGTTACCAAAATAACTATTTATAAATGACAGCACTTGACATGTTTTCAAAGTAAATCTTTTTCCCCCTCCAGTTTTTCATTTGGCAAATTACCCTGGGTTTAAGCATAAAACCATAATCTGAAGATTATAGAGCAGTCCAATAAAACATTGAAAATTGAGACAGACTGAAAAATGAAGCCAATTTTGTGTGTATGTTTAAGGGAATTGCAGCTCACAATTCTAAGCTGCCAATTCTGTACAGAAATGTGTATTTTTAAACTTAAACATACACTTTTACATATAGAATATTTATATAAAACCAATTCCAACCAATATAAAACAGTTTTTAACATTGATAGTAATAAGAAATGTTTTTTGAACACCAGATCAGCATATTAGAATGATCACTGAAGACTGGAGTAATAATGCTGAAAATGCAGCTTTACCATAACTGGCATAAATTGTATATTTGCATATTAAAATAGAAAAAAAATGATATTGTAAAAATATTTCACAATATTACAGTTTTTACTGTATTTTAACCAAAGAAATCCAGTGAGTGTAAGTGACTTATTTAAAAATAATAATAATCTGATACAGACCTCAAACTTTTTTTTTTAATTAATCTTTTTAATTCTAAATATTTTTTTATGCATAAACAGTGATATTTTGGAGGTGCGGGATAAACATTACTTGAGTGAGGTAGAGATCTCTCCAATGTCCTGATTTTAATGGTGCAGAATTTGAATAATTTTAAAAGCACAACGCTAAATAAATCTAAAACAGCTCGAAAACATCCATTTCAGTAAGATCAAACAACAGTGCCCTCAGAAACCATCAACTCTAAACACACTTAAAGTGTTTTATTTATGTGCTCCATTTCTCTTTCCCTTTGTCTCGCTTTCTCTCTGCGTCTTATTTGTGCACATCCAAGTGGTTTTTTTTTTTTTTTTTTTTTCTCCCAGTGTGAGGTAATTAGCACTCATTGTGTTTTAATAGCCACTTCCTTTGCCACAAACCACAATAGTTCCCCAAGGGCTGTGTGAGAGATTAGAAAAGGTAAAATTCAGCAGGATTTCCTGTTCACAAATCATGTCACAGTGTGCTAGCTGACACTTTAAGCATCCTTGATTAAATCTTAATTGGAGTCATTGGGCAAAATTTGATAAAGCCAGGATAGACAGAGCACCAATGGAGTTCTGCAATGTATCATAATGAAGTATGAAGCAAACTGGAAATGGAAATGAAAAAAAAAAAAATTATTGGTAACACTTTAGAATAATGGTCATTAGTTAACATTAGTTAACATGAACTAATAATGAACTGCACTTTATAAAGCATTTATTTATCTTTGTTAATGTTAATTTCAACATTTACTAATACACTATTAAAATCTTGTTAACATTAGTTAAGGCACTGTGAACTAACAAAACAAAACATGAACAGCTGGATTTTTATTAACTAATGTTAACAAAGATGAACAAATACAGTATCAAATGTATTGCTCATGATTAGCTCATGTTAGTTAATACATTGACTAATGTTAACTAATGACCATTATTCTAAAGTTCATTATTCTCATTGATAGCAGTTTTTTTCTTTCTTTTTCTGACCAACATCCCCCCACCCCCATAAATGGACCTCTCCTTTAGAGTTTCAGAATATATCCTAACAATATCACAGACTGCACTCAGATTTGCCAAAATACCAAAATACCTACCATAATGAACTCAAATTCTTCCAATAGCCTACTGAATTATCAGTAGGGTGTTTTAGGGTTAGGTTAGGAGCCGCTGGATCTGAAGTAGTGGAGAGAGGGAGCACAGCGGTAGGCTCACAAGTCCGTGGCACAGGCAGGGTGACGACTGACCAAAGTGGAGCCATAAGGACGAGGGAACCCGGTGGAGCCGCAAGGCAGAGGGTCTCTGGTAGAACCAAGGGCAGGAGGGAGCCGACAGGTATACGGGCCAAGGTGGAGCGAAGGGATCAGCGGCCGGTGGCAGAGCCAGGGGATTCACTTGCTTGGGCAAAGCTGGTGACCAAAGGGCTTGAGGCTTCTCCACACAGCAAGATGTTCAGAGAGAAGATGAGGGACTGAAGGGAATCAGCTGAGGCGTGACTGAAGGATTGGCTGAATCTTGCAGTGGAGGTGGGAGAGGGAGGCTGGGCGGGACCAGTGGTGATTGAAGATACAGATACAGGGTGAGGCAGGGTGGGAAACAATACCTCGGTGTCCCAATTGATCAGCCAGTCCTCAGTGTTGTGTCCACCAAGACTCCCACAGGCACGGATGTTACTAGCTCACACCCCTGGTCAGACTCACAGTTGACTTTTGGTTCTGGGGTGATCATTGGCACTATAGTTTCAAGTTTCAAGTTTATTTGTCATTACACATGTACAAGTACAGTATAACGAAATTAAGTTTGGAGCAAGCCTCCGGGCCGCAGCCTTTTCAGGCGCCGCCACACGCTCTCCAGAAATACAAGAATGCAGTTGGCAAGCATTACATAGCAAACACAACAAAACATAACATAACACAGTACACGTGGTCACGTGATGGGATTTTTTGTATGGAGTGGGAGAGGAGATAGATAAGGACAGGCAGACGGATGGAGGGGGGCTGGGATCGGGATCGGTTGTGTATGGTGCGAGTGAGTCTGAGATTGTGTTGTGTGAGAATGTTAGCCATAACTTCAGATGTTTTCGAGTTCAGTTCTATGGTTTGTCCTTGAAGGGAGATAAGGCAGTGCACAGGGAAAGATAGCAGACCAAGCTGTCAGGCTGACCTCCCAACCGAGAGATAGGGACAAGTGAGGTTCAGTGGGGTAGTTGATTAGGTCAGGCAAATACAATTTTTTAATCCATTTGATGATCTTCGGTTATTTGTCCAGATCATAATCAATCAATCAGTTCTGGTCCTCAGCATTCGCGTCCGGTCTGTGCACTTTCCCTAGACATTACGTCCAGCCTCATGGCCAGACCGGTTACAGTCCGTAAAAGTTCACCAATCTGACCCCCGATGGAGCCCACTCTTCCCTGCGTATCCGCAGTCCGGACTGCGTTGTTACAGTTCAGTTCCTCAATTCGTATCACTCTCTGATCTAATTCCTTCAAACGGTCACACACAGCCCCGAAGCATTCCTTAATTTCCACAGACAGCGGCTGGGTGAATTTGCTTGCAGCTGTCTTACCAATCTTCCGATAGGTCAGGGCAATCCCAAAGCCAAAGAATAGGAACCCCGCCATCAATAATCCAATCATGTATAAATCTTCCGCATCCTCCACGGACAGAGCCTCCAGGCACAGGACTTGCCAGTTGTTCCATGCATCCCTCACGTACCCTGCAGCAAAGGTCCTGTCCGGGCAGGTGGGTTCTCCCGGGGCACCCTTCCTTTGTGAGAAAATCCTATCGATCGCGCTGATTGACCAGTTAATCAATTCCATTTCAGTATTTTCAGGAGTCCAGCAAGCAGCGGGTCAGAGAGAAAAAGAAAGACAAAGAAACTGTACTCCTTATAGGCTCCTTTGTTGCGGCAGGCAGAAGCTCTCCGTCTGCAGGGGGCTCTGGTGTAGTCTCCGTGTTGCAGGGTGATAGTAGGATGAGCTCTGGGCTAGATGACATGGATCCCAGTGTAGACTGGGAGTAGAGACTCTCTAGACAGTGTAGTATGGCCTCCCTCCATGTACCTTTTTCGACATGACTGGAAGGTCTCCATGTTGGTAATAGTTCACCCTAATCCAAAATAATGTTTTTGTTTTGTTTTTTTGCCATCAAAGGCCGACTGTTGGGCAAGTTGGTAAAAATGGATGGAATATTCCAAAAATTTACTTTTTAGGTCTGGTATTCTGTCACGTCAGTGGCGTGCACAGAGCTCTGCTGGGCAGGGGCAATAGCGTTCCTCTCCCCCTCGTAGAAATTGCGTTCGGGGCGGGTTCCGCCTCGGTGGAAATCGCCATCGCAGGGGCACTACGGTGCAATCGAAAAGTGCACTTTCACTTTCAAAGGGGCTCAAGATAGGCTCAAACTATAAGTCCATGATAGTGAAACTGAACAAACAAATAGCACAATATCCCTGACACAGATATTTCCTAACATTAGTTCAGTGTAACATACATTTTCACTAATATAACTTAAATTATTCATAGAATATACCTTGTTAAAGATTTATATGATCAAAATATGTAAAAGTATTTTTTTTTTATGTGTATTCTGTAAAAATGAACCCAAAACATTAGCCCATCTGTTTTGAAACGTCCATCTTCCACTTATGTCTCTCAATTTGTATATAGAAAAACTGATTCTAATCTGTCGCTTGAAGAAAACAACCCATCAACCTTGTTTGTATTATACATTACAAATTATATTTGGGAGTTTATTTCTTCATAAGTTGTTAAATAATTATTTAAGACAGCGTTACAAAGTTATTATAGGATGGTAAAACCCTGTAAAAACAGTAAAGCAAATAGATATTTGTTGTAATCTTAATTTATATAATTTAACACCGTAAAAGTTATTGAATGTTTTTTTTTTTACTCTTTTTCTTTTGCTGTACACTTCTTTTATTACTGTATATTGTACTTTATCTTCAACATATTTAACATCCCTGTTGTTTCAATTAAAAAAATAATAATAATAAATTCTAACATTCTGTTACATGTCTGCACTACACTTCCCAGCACCCTCCTTGATTCTCACCTGTATGCACTTCGTTATCACCTGCACCTGCACCTCATCACTACAGGCAGCCTATCAGCACACACCTCACACAGTCACTTTGTCTGGTCTAGTTTAAGGAAGGACTCACTTACCTTGTGTTATTTACCTGATCCCAGCAAATGTTACTTGTCTCTGTTCCGTGTCTCCATCGTCTTCCTGGTCCTCCGTGTCTGCGGTTTGTCTCTATCTCCAAGTCTCCCTCCATTCACAAGCCCCTTCACCGAGGTGTGTGCTCCAGCTTCCAACTTCTCTGCCGTCCACGACCTCCTCACCCATCTTCAGCGATAAAGACTGTTAGTATTCCTGTTCTTCAACTTCACGTTTCTTCAGATCCAACTTCTGCTGTCAGTAAATCTTCCTTGTTGTGAGTCTCTGTTCCATAACACATTTATTGCCACCCAAGGCAACACTGTAGTCAAGTCAATTAACTTTTATTTATAAAGCGCTTTATACAATACAGGTTTATAACATAAATTATTCAGTGACGCGACCGGTTAATTTTTTTAGCTCTACAGCAGCTTTAAACGAAAACGGTGTCATTGTTCAGCTGAAGTCAGTTCACTGTTTCAGTTCCGCTGTAAGGATCATTAATTAGGGGCCAAGCATCGAAGGTGCGGAGGCACCTATTGAAATCATTAGATTTCTTATTCCACCATGGGAGTGTATGGCAGCCCATAGAACCGCTTGTGGGAAAGTTATTTGGTACACTGCTAGAGGTCAATCTGAATTGTCACCATAGCAAATTCGGAGTCTCTAACTCAATCCCTGTAGCGCCACCACCTGTCCAAAGTTTTACTAACGTTTATGCTAATAACTTTTTAACCATAGTGGCTAGAAACAAATTTCCTTTAATTCCTTGGCTCAAGCCGATTCGATTGCACCCTATGATGTAATTTTCTGTTATGTAAATTTTCCCACCATTTAGAATTTTCAGGAAAAACCTACTTTTTTCTCTTTAGAAAACTCCTAGACCGTTGCGCTGATTTTCGCAAAAATTGAAACCGAACATCACCAGGCCATGCTGACAAACAGTTATGGAATTCAAGTTGATTCGTGAAATCGTTTTTGATAAAAGCGCAAACAAATTTTGCGTGGCTCTTGCGAAAACAGATATTAAGGATGTATCTCTGCAACGCTTTATCGTATTCAGACCAAACTTGGTATGTGTCTTCACAAGCAAGATCTGAAGTGACCTGCACCGTTTCAGCACAGTGCCACCTACTGGTCCAGAGATACAAAAAAATTGCTATTTTTGCTTATAACGTCTGAACCGTTTGTCCAAAAATCATAAAACTGGTCTCGTTAGATTCGGGACGTCATGTCAAGTTTAATGTTATCCAATTTTACCATATCGGCTATTTTGTCATTTTGAATTGTGATAAAATGCTGTTTTATGAACACATGAACAGATTATGAAACTCGGAGCCTGATAAGTTTAAAAACAGTGCAACCTAGTGGATAATGTTTTTACCCCACATGCTTATAGCTTTATAACTTTGGGTGTGGTTGACTTATTTTCATGGGAGTAACTTTTTTTTTTTGTCTCCTGAATCGTTGCCGAGTCCAACGATACCAGACTTGCCAGGTGTTGGTGTATGGTTTGTGCAGCATGGTAATTTAGCACTTAAAAAGCGTTAGCTGATATCTTCAGAACTGCTAGTCCGATCGAGATGAAACCAGCATCAGAAGTTCAAAAACATAGGTCAATGGCTAAATAAATATGCCCAAATTTCAAAATATTGATAGTAAGGGGTAGTAAAATCCAATCAAAGTCAGGTGTCAGTCATTATTTACGTGTTTTTTGATATAAATGTCTATAACTCCAAAACGAAATGAGAGATTTTCACCACAATTGACGCACACATGTATGGGCTCACTCTGAGGACATTTAAAAAAGTGGTATTATTGTGCCTCTTGGTGGTGCTATAATAGAACAAAACATTAAATTCCCACAGGCTACAATGCATTTTTCAGCCTTTTTGCCTAAAATCATCTTAAAATGTGTTTAATTGCTGCAGTTGATCTGACACTCCCAGCCATTTTGGCATGGCTTGGCCCTGATAATGGCTGCTTGCAGCTATATATTTTTTTAAATTCATTTTATCTATAAAGCAGTTCTACAGAAAAAGTGATATCGTTATCTAGTTCAGATCTCATCTAATTGTGTCAGTGCAGTCAAATCAATAAAACTGTTGAATATTAAAGGGGTCATCTGATGCGATTTTTCTTTTTCTTTGGTGTGTTCTGTAGCTGTTTGTGCAAGATCTGCGGAGTTACAAATACAAAGCCTCAAACCCAAAGAGATATTCTTTGTAAAAGTTAAGGCTCAGCCATGCCTTCCTAACACGCACAATTAGAAAACATTGGTTAAGCTTTATATATTTATTACAACACTGTTCCAGAACAGTACAACCCAAATATTCTAAATTTTTAAAGGCCGGCTGTGCACAAAGGCTGATTCTAAAAAGTGGGGCAATTCTATCTTTGCAAGTACAGTCTGGCACTTCTGACTCATAGACGTGAGTATGTTTTCATTTTTTTTAAGAATTTATTCAAATGGAAGTTTTGAGCAGTATAGAGTAGCTTTTGTTTGTCGCTTCTACGTTCACACAAATGCAGACATGGTTTTGTGTTACGTAGACTGGTGTGACACGTAAAAAGACAGCAAGTCATTATTATCAGTAATTATGTCCCCAATGGATGCAACAAATGCTTCGTTTATAATGGGTTATAATGTCTCTCTGAGACACTGTGTCATGCTGTCAATATTGCTTTGGGAGCTGATGTTCCAAATATGGTAAGGGGCATGACATTTGTCACACGCTTATGGTATTCTGGCCAATCACAATGCACTGCATCGCTGGCCAATCAGAGCACACCTCGCTTTTCAGAACGATGAGCTGTGAAAAAAATCTATGTTTCAGAAAGGAAGAGGGCATAGAGGAGCAACAATAATGTAAGTAAACATTGCATTAAACCAAATACACAAAATAATGTTATTTTTAGAACCGTCATATGACCCCTTTAAGTATTATGTAACACATCAGTCCTCCCATCTGGGTAAAAAGCCTGCACTACTTTCATGTAAAACACAAATTTCCATTTATTAAAATTACTTCAGTATTAATACTACTGTAACATTGTTTTATCATTTCTTATTTTTTTGCAGAAACATTAAGTAAATATACAGGTAAGGTTATGAAATAAATTTCACTCAATATTGATTGGTTGTGGTAACACATTTTATTCTTTAGGATAAAGCCCTTGAGATATATCTCACTTTTCAATGGGGTCCTAATACACGATTGATTGATTGAGCGAGCGCATATAAGTGAGACAATATTTGGTTATTTGGCCATAATTTATGTATGAGATTATGCAAAAAAGTATTGTTTTTATATTTCTACAAGAAGTTTGAGAAATGAAAATCCTATTAATCATTTAATACAATGCACTTATTGTGTACAAACATGCTTTTACATCATACATCTATTTAATGTAT
Source organism: Paracanthobrama guichenoti (assembly GCA_018749465.1). Classification (NCBI taxonomy): domain Eukaryota; kingdom Metazoa; phylum Chordata; class Actinopteri; order Cypriniformes; family Gobionidae; genus Paracanthobrama; species Paracanthobrama guichenoti. The sequence continues at coordinate 28,994,777 of CM031950.1, read as the reverse complement.
GTAGATACAGCTGTAGTTAATTTCTGTAATTACATCTATAATTACACCATTGACCCTTTCCTTACCCCTTAACCTACCACTAAACCTGTCCCAAACCTTACCCTTATCCCACCTCAATAGCAGCAATTTTTATTTACTTTTTTCAGTACAACATGAACACAATAAGTACATTGTACCTAACATTTTTATGTAAGTGCACAGTAGTTAAAGTACCTAATGTAAAGTGTGACTAAACTCCATTACAGCTTACTTTTACTGCACATAAAAAGAACTTTAACACATTTCACATCTCCTCAGTTTAAAGCTCGTAAACAGCTGCTCTCCGTCAACTAAAAGATAGAGATTGCATTTGATTGCTGCGCTAGCTTAGTTCAGGGGGAAAAAAAAGCTGGAAGTCAGTGCATGCTTGCTGTTGAGTGTAACGTTGACCATAATGACAGGAGATCCATGTGTGAAGCATTCAGGCTGTGCAGTTTTTCTGAGCAGCATCTAACATTACATCAATATCAGTCTCCTCTAGTACACAGGTGTTGGGCTGCTCTATCCAGACGTGTTAAACTCTTCAGTACGTGAGAAAACACAGACCCGCATTATTACACAGACTCATTTAGTGCTGCGCAGAAGCACATGGAAAAGGAAAAAGGGGGAATTTTCTTTGCTTTTCTCAATTCATGTATACCGCAACAAAATCCCCAACCCTCAGATTACGTAAGGGATTTTGGAGTATAATTGAGAGGCATTATCTTGGAGGGAAATGTCTTGCTATGTGGGACTTCAACTGTGTCCTCTCAGCTTTAGGTTCCCAGGGGCCCCTTGCTTCCCCCTTGCTAATGGATATAATCAAGGGGACAATTAGACGTTCTGTCCTGGCGCGGAAAATAACAGTCAGGGTATTTGCGGTATCTAAGAAATGTCCTGAAACAGGGCTGCTTTTGTCATCTGCAATATTTTAATAATAACATTATCAAACCAGTGTTTATCAGTACAGCGTTCAGTTAGCAAGCCAGTGATTAAGATGGTTCTGAAGAGGACTTCTATCCAGAAACAAGAAACAATGGAAAACTTTCATTCCAGGTTTCGTCTAGTCAAACCTAAGGATACAAATATGCATACGAGGAACATTTCTGTTTAATTGGAGGATTTTTTATTTATTTATTTTTTTAACATTATTCAAATTAATTAAAAATGTATATTATTAATATTGAAAACATATATTTTTAAAACAATCTTTCCTTTTTTAAGAGTAAGAAATCTGAAATGTGTAAGTTTCTTTATTTTGAGCTCGTTGTAATTCCTACAGCACCGCATGTGCAGTTTTCCCTAAGGAGATTGTACTATGTTCACATTTCTTCTACTTTGTGCTATGGTACATGATTCGAGAAATGTACCAAAGCGACTGAGAAAAACTGTAATTAATCAAAATGGAATGCTAACTCTGAATTTGTGACAGTATAAGGCATTCACCGTGTGCCCAGCACACAGCTCCTGGTTGGAGTTTGTCAAAGCCTGGAGCCGAGCCTCAAACCTCATTAATCCTTTCCCAGGACAGACTTTCAACCGCATGATGAATTGCTGCAGTAATTTGGTGTAGTCTCCTCTTCATAAACCCATGTGATTCTGACTGATTGTGACTCTTCATAAACCCATGTGGTCATTAATAAAGCGTCCCCTTAAAAAGACCAAAGCAGCCAAATTATTGACATATGTGTCCTTGTCAGTTTACTTTACAAAAGATCATATACACGTTGGAACATCTTTATAGTAAAATACAAATTTTCTCGCAGCATAGCCTTATATCGATAGAAATGTCAAAACATCACATTCAGCAACGGAAAACTGAATTCATGAACATGCTCGTTACTGAGATTGGAAAAAGAAGAGCAGTTTATAATCCGTTTAGCTGGTGGTGCTGAAAAAAATCAAGCAACTGCAGATAAAAATGTAATAACATCATTAAAAAGGGATGTAGTCAGCAGGAATATCCACATATCTGTAAGACCATATGTAAACAACAGAGAACCATGTGGAAAAATGTAGCTTTATGTGACAATATTCTTCTGCTGGTAAATGTCACAGCAATGCCACTAGGACATGGGAACAAAATGTTTGGCATGTAGTACTCTGAGAGACACCATACAGTGTGAGAAATGGATAAACTATAGTACAGTGCCATTCAATCCCTAGGACTAGTCAGTTTTGATCTTAAACGACCTCTTTTTAGAAAATGACAGCAAATATTATTTTATTATTAGTATTATTATATTAGTCATATGTTGTTATTTCTCTTAATAGTATGATTTTTAGCAATCTTTTTTTTTTTTTTTATAATTTAGAGTTTTTATGAATTAGAGTTTGCACATTACGAGGGTGAAATACACCACAACAGAAACTGCAGCAGCTGTGGAATATTGGCATCTTGGCTAACTGGAAGTGAACTTTTAGGAATAGTTCACCCAAAAATGAAAATTAGCCCATGATTTATTCACCCTCACGTCATCTTAGGTGTATATGATATTCTTCTTTCAGACAAATACAATCTGAGTTATATTAAAGTCCTGGCTCTTCCCAGCTTTATAATGGCATTTACTTGATGGTTCGTTTTTGAAGTCCATAAAAGTGCATCTATCCATCATATAACTGCTCCACACGGCTCCAGGGGGTTAATAAAGGCTTTCTGAAGCGAAGTGGTGCGTTTGTGTAAGAAAAATATCCATATTTAAAACTTTAGAGACTAAAATAACTAGCTTCCGGTGGTCAGTGGTATGCAAGTTGACTTGTGCTAAAAGAGTAACACCTTGACGCGATGTACAGGAGCATCACAAGCTTTGACGCCTCTCGCAGAAAGGGGTGGGCAACAAACTCAAGCCCCTATTCCCTTATATCAAAATCTCTGCCATTTCTCTTTAAAAATTCTTGTTTTAGACTCTTTGTTTCGTTTTGCTCTATCCTGTGCACATCTGCGTTCGTCAATACGCATGCGTCAAGGGTTCAAGGATCAAGGGTTACTCTTTACCCATAAGTTGACTTGCGTACCGCTGACCGCCGGAAGCTAGTTATTTTAGTCTATAAAGTTTTAAATATGGATATTTAATTCAAAAGGCCTTTATTAACCCCCCAGAGCCATGTGAAGCAGTTATATGATGGATAGATGCACTTTTATGGACTTCAAAACAGAACTACCCTTTCACTGCCATTATAAAGCTTGGAAGAGCCGGGATATATATATTTTTTTTATATAACTCCAATTGTATTCGTCTGAAAGAAGAATGTCATATACACCTTGGATGATTCGAGGGTGAGTAAATCATGACTAAACCAACTATTCCTTTAATCAAATGCACTTAAATTTTACAGCTTTTTTTTATCACTCATAGCCTCAGTGAATTGGTCAAGTAAATGATTTTTGTTCCTGTAGCTTGGCAGGTAAAAGTGGGTTGCAGTGCTGATGGAGCACAGTTTTGGCTGGATGGGCAGTATGTTCAGTGGGGAAGATTTGTGGTTGGACCACTAAATCATGAAAGTTTTGTGTGAGATCAGTTGCCTGTGAGATCATGAAAGCCTGTCTGCACCCTGTCTGTGTTCCACACTGATTTTCTTTTACAGAAATAACAGAACAGAAACAGAAAATATTTTCAGTTCCAGTTGTTCTTGAGCTGGATGCATTATAATAAATACTTTTCCTCGAGTTTCTCCTACACTGTTTAAAGACATGCAGGTTAGGTGGATCAGGCGTGCTAAATTGGCCGTAGGAGTGTGTCTGAGTATGAGTTGCGATAGGAAGGGCATCTGGAGTAAAACCTGTGCCAAATCCAACGTGTCTGTGTGGATCATTTTGATGAAGTGGACCCTGCAAGTGAGCGAGAACAAAAAAAAAAAAAAACTGAATTAATCGCAAATTGTTTTTCTGTAATCACATTTTAGTTTTTAATATTTTTATATTGTGATCATTTGACAGTTACTCGCCAAATTAATATAGAAACAACTTATAGACAGTATATTTTAAATATCATGCATAATGGCATGTTTTTATTTATGAAGGTATCACTGATACTAGCTACTGGTGTCTCTGTTTTATAGACATTAATGATAGGAATTCAACATTACAAATCAAATCCCCTTTATTTATATAGCGCTTTTAACAAGTCCAATTGTTTCAAAGCAGCTTCACATTGTTAACAGGAAAATAATGCAACAGAATTTGTACAGCTGTTCTGGTGAAACGGTGATGTTATCCAGCTAATTTCAAGTATCATATAGTGTCAATGCGGGCAGATCGGTAATATAGATGAAATTTAGGTGTCCCCAACTGAGCAAGCCAGTCAGAGGCAACGGTATAATTGAAAGCTATATCAATGTCAACATTTATTAGGCTTTAAAAAAATAACTTGAGTAACTTAAAACCATCTTTACATAAACCTGTTATAACAAATGTCATATTTACCTGTGGCCTTCCTGCCCGTCTAACAGGTAGAAAATATACAGAAATTGAATAAAGTTATCAAACAGTCTGCATTGCATATATAATAAAATAAATATAGATTAATCCTTATTAAAGCTACAATTTTATCTCTACCTGTGTTCTTTGATTTAACATTGACAGACATCATGAGTTGCTTCTGTCACTTTAAGATCTGCCTCTGCCAAACATGACACGCTGTCACGTGCATCTCATTTTCTCACAGCTCTTTAAGCTCATTTAAGATTGCCATTTTGTCGAGTATAGGAGCATTTTGGCACCCTGTGTGTTTTTGTTCGTTCAGGCGTGAAAGAGAACTTGATTCTGGCAAGTGTCTTTCTGTGTGTGTGTGTGTGTCACCATTCACCCAGCGCGTTCTCTTCTGTCTTGTCTCACTTGAATGGTTTAAAAGCTTTTGCATGAATAAGAGCGTGATCATATAATGTAACGCTAGGCAAAAGGATGACAGAAAAAAAACAGATGTTGCATTATTTCCGTTAAATAATTTTGAATGCGTTAAACTGAAATTAATTGCATGCCTTAAGACGCTAATTTTGACTGCACAAGTTTTTATATAAATATTATATGAAAAATATTGGAAGTCTATGTCATCTGTCACACATGTCGATCAACAAGCAAGTGCGACGAAGAACCACATTGCACCAACACCCACCCCACATATTCAGCAAAACTCCCTCGAGGACCTTCCCCAGACAACTTAGCCTAAGTCGAGGTGCTGAGTCCGGTGTAATAAAAAGTGTACAGGCAGTATTCTGGGTAGTGGGATCAAATAATCAAATAAGCCAGATCTAAAACTTGGGTATGATACTCGAGGGAGCAAGGAGCGGCGACACTGAACATACACACACACACACACACACACAATGTATATATGTATATGTGTATATATATATGTGTGTGTTCAGTGTCGCCGCTCCTTGCTCCCTCGAGTATATAAATGGCTACTTTATTTTAAGGTAACATAACGTTACATTATACTTTAAGTACTGAGTAATATTAATTAACTACACTTACTTATAAGGTTAGGATTTGATTTAGCGTTGGTTACTTGTAACTTGCATATTTTACTGTTATTACTATAGTAAGTACATGTAGTAACATGTAACTACAGCACCTTAAAATATAAAGTAATATTTTCACCAGATTACACTGACTTTGCGAACAAAATACTAAACCAACTTTATGCATTGCTTTTGTTCAATGATGTCTTTATCCAAAACCAACATTTCTCAAAGTTTGTCATGACTTTCTAGTGAAATAATCAGAAATTTGGAATAAAAAGACTTGAGGTTTGCGTTAAAGAAAAAAAAAAAAAATACTTGGCTTTATTTGAAAAGTTCTACAGCCAAGGCAAGGCCACACACAACTGTACCAGTCTCTTCAAACATTTGGATAACCTGTCTGAGATGTTTGCACAGATCCACTCAAGGATACAGGTCAAATCCAGTGTGGACTGATAAGAGATTGTATTGGCTTTCCTCTCGCAAGATATAAATATTTATTTTCTTGTACAGTGTCAAATAAAATAGGCTGTGCCTCCTAACTGCAGGCAAGTCCAGTGTCATTAAACTTTTGCTGACAGTAATAATGAGAACTTTCGCTGTGTTTTTTTTTTTTTTTTTTTCTGTCTTGCTCTGACCATACACTAATTATTTCCAGATTGTTGGACATGCATAATTGGAAGTGATATCATGACGATTCATTTGGGCCATGGGTTTCCTCTGGGTCATCTGCATCTGCATTCACCACTTAAATCTGTCCATTTGGAGTCAAAAACACACAGCTGGCCATTTGAGGAGGTCGTCCCTGTGAATCTGTCTATTATGGATGAGGTTCTCAAACATCTGAATTGACAGCCTATGGCCCTGCAGACCAGAGGGAAGCATCAGTGCACATCCCCTGAGAGTTTTGTAGAGCTGAAAGACAAAAGCCTCTGCTGATGCTTTCCATCTGGCTAATACTAAAAATCTGACTTCTAAAATGAGGCAAAGAGTTCTTTTTTAAATTAGTTTTTTTATTTATTTATTTTTTAATGTAATGTAGTTACATTTGTAGTTACAACCCGCCAAGTGGCGCGTTAGAGGAAATTACTCAGAGCAGCAACAATCACGTGATCTCTGTCTCGGAGGATGAAGTTCGGAGAGCACTCAAGCGTGTGGGCGTCCAGAAAGCTGCTGGGCGGATGGTATTTCAGGTCGTGTTCTGCGGTCCTGTGCTGATCAGCTCACCGGGTTGTTTACATCTATCTTTAATGAGTCCCTCGCTACATCTGTGGTCCCCACCTCCTTCAAAAATCCACCATCATCCCTGTCCCTAAGAACAGTAAACCCTCTTGCCTAAATGACTATCGTCCAGTGGCTCTCACGTCTATAGTCATGAAAGGTCTTTGAGAGACTCATTAAAAACACCATTTGCGCCTTCATTCCTGACACTTTGGACCCTCTTCAGTTTGCCTATCGTCCCAATAGATCGACTGAAGATGCCATCTCTCATGTCCTCCACTCCTCCTCACTCACATCGACAGCAAAAGTGGGAACTACGTAAGACTGCTATTTATTGACTATAGCTCAGCCTTTAACACCATAGTTCCCACCAAGCTAACCTCCAAACTCCTGGATCTCGGCCTGAATCCTTCTCTCTGCCACTGGATTGAGGACTTCCTCACTGGCAGGCCTCAGGTGGTGAGAATAGGCCAGTCCACCTCCACCTCCATCACCCTGAGTGTGGGAGCTCCACAGGGCTGTGTCCTGAGCCCCTGCTCTACTCTCTCTACACGCATGACTGTTTGTCCACACACAGCTCCACCTCTATCATCAAATTTGCTGATGATACTGTTGTCCTGGGCCTCATTTCCAACAACAATGAGGCGGCATACTTGGACGAGGTGGAGCATCTAACATCATGGTGCCAGGACAACTGTCTCTCTCTGAATGTTGGCAAGACCAAAGAAATGATTGTGGACTTCAGGAAGAGACAGCAACGGACATACTCCCCCCTCATGATCAGCGGGTCACCAGTAGAGAGAGTGAGCAGCAAGTACCTGGGAGTAAACATCTCCGAGGACCTGACCTGGACTGCTCACATTCAGACACAGGTGAAAAAAGCCAGGCAAAGACTGTACCACCTGCGCCAGCTGAGGAAATTCAGGGTTTCACCAGCTATCCTGAAAACTCTCTATTTAGGGGCGATAGAAAGTGTTTTAACTCAGTGCATCACAGCGTGGTATGGGAACAGCACCAGTCATGACCGCAAAGCCCTGCAAAGAGTAGTGCGCTTATCGGCGTATCTCAGGGTCAGCTCTCCCGTCTCTGCAGGACGTCTACACCAAGCGCTGCAAAGGTAGAGCTACCAAGATCATCAAGGACTCTAATCACCCTGCAAACCCTCATTTCACGCTGCTGCCATCTGGTAAGCGCTTCCAAGCCTGATGGCCAAAACTAAGAGACTCAGGAGGAGCTTCTTCCCCAGGCCATCAGACTCCTGAACTCAATCACTTAACATCACGTGACTTCACTTCAGGATAAACATCGACATACTGACATTGCACTGCACTTTCTGTTCTCGTTGTTACTGTGTAACAACCTGTCATAAACCTGTTTGCACATTATACTCTTTATACATTTGTTAACCACATATTTATAAGTCTACAGTTTACTCACTGCAAAGTCTACTTCAATTATTTTATTCCACTTTATCCTTATTTGTTACCTTTTTTTCTCTTGACTTGATTTTTTATAATTCTACAGATTAGACTATATATATATATATATATATATATATACAGATATATATATATATATATATATATATATATATATATATATATATATATATATATATATATATATATATATATATATATATATATATATATATATATATATATATATATATATATATATATATATATATATATATATATATATATATATATATATATATATATTTTTTTTTTATTTTTTTTTTTTTTTTTTTTTTATCCTATATCCTATTTCTATTATAATTTCTTCCTTGTGTTTTTAACTGTGAATTTGCACTGTCCATGGAGCGGACCTGTTTACATTTCACTGCCGGTTGTATATTCTGTATATAACTGTGTATGTGACAAATAAAACTCTTGAATCTTGATCTTGAATCTACATTTGATGTTTACATGGTTTCTGGGTTGAAGGCAAATTAATCGGCATGTATCTTTCACTATCAGCAACCAACCAACCAAAACGATACTATTTGTTTGTTTATATTAACATTTAAAGGTCCCATATTGTGGATTTTTTTAAATTATTTTATCTTTCCCAAGGTTCACTTATATTGCTAGTATGATTTTTACATCATAAAATATCATAATTTAGAAATTAAAGGTTATTTTTCTATCCTGATGTTAGCCCTTTGGTTTAAACTCTCTGTTTGAAGGTGCGTGTCTGCTGTGAGACTTCAGTGTAAACGCCCACTGCTGTGACTGGCTGCTGTGAGACTTCAGTGTAAACGTCCACTGCTGTGACTGGCTGCTGTGAGACTTCAGTGTAAACGCCCACTGCTGTGATTGGCTGACATGTTTGCATTTGAAATGCCTATTACATATGGAACACTTTTACTATTAAAGCTGTTGAGATTAACGAACAGTGAAAAGTGTTGATTTATAGCATTATTTTTTAGATCTTTTCCCATCACATGAAAGGTTGCAGTGACGAGCATGCAGCAGATGACAGATAGTGTGTTTATCACATGAATGCAGTGATCTTGTCATTGCAACACGTTTTCTCTCACAATATGCTTTCACCACAACCAACAAAAAAACATATTGATATGAATATAGTAAGCGCTTCGTTGTGCAGTGTAACAGTGTCATTATAATGGCAGTTTGGCCAAGTGTCCAGAAACTCACGCAGTGTGATTAACAGCTTAAGTCATTATAAAGAGAGCATTCCTTAATCATTTTCTGTAGTTTAAGCACAATTTCACAAACCCGATTCCAAAAAAGTTGGGACACTGTACAAATTGTGAATAAAAACAGAATGCAATGATGTGGAAGTTTCAAATTTCAATATTTTATTCAGAATACAACATAGAGGACATATCAAACGTTTAAACTGAGAAAAATAAGTTGATTTTTAAATTTCATGGCATCAACACATCTCAAAAAAGTTGGGACAAGGCCATGTTTCCCACAAACATGTGCAAACGTCTGGGGACTGAGGAGACAAGTTGCTCAAGTTTAGGAATGGAAATGTTGTCCCATTCTTGTCTAATACAGGCTTCTAGTTGCTCAACTGTCTTAGGTCTTCTTTGTCGCATCTTCCTCTTTATGATGCTCCAAATGTTTTCTATGGGTGAAAGATCTGGACTGCAGGCTGGCCATTTCAGTACCCGGATCCTCCTTCTACGCAGCCATGATGTTGTAATTGATGCAGTATGTGGTCTGGCATTGTCATGTTGGAAAATGCAAGGTCTTCCCTGAAAGAGACTTCTGAACTGAGCGCTGATAACAACTTGGGTTGTCCTTGTCCTCTTTAGTCCGGATGACATGGCGTCCCAGTTTTCCAAAAAGAACTTCAAATTTTGATTTGTTTGAACACAGAACAGTTTTCCACTTTATCACAGTCCATTTTAAATGAGCCTTGGCCCAGAGAATACACCTGCGCTTCTGGATCATGTTTAGATATGGCTTCTTTTTTGACCTATAGAGTTTTAGCCGGCAACGGCGAATGGCACGGTGGATTGTGTTCACCGACAATGTTTTCTGGAAGTATTCCTGAGCCCATGTTGTGATTTCCATTACAGTAGCATTCCTGTATGTGATGCAGTGCCGTCTAAGGGCCCGAAGATTACGGGCATCCAGTATGGTTTTCGGCCTTGACCCTACGCGCACAGAGATTGTTCCAGATTCTCTGAATCTTTGGATGATATTATGCACTGTAGATGATGATAACTTCAAACTCTTTGCAATTTTTCTCTGAGAAACTCCTTTCTGATATTGCTCCACTATTTTTGGCCGCAGCATTGGGGGAATTGGTGATCCTCTGCCCATCTTGACTTCTGAGAGACACTGCCACTCTGAGAGGCTCTTTTATACCCAATCATGTTGCCAATTGACCTAATAAGTTGTGAATTGGTCCTCCAGCTGTTCCTTATATGTACATTTAACTTTTCTGGCCTCTTATTGCTACCTGTCCCAACTTTTTTGGAATGTGTAGCTCTCATGAAATCCAAAATGAGCCAATATTTGGCATGACATTTCAAAATGTCTCACTTTCAACATTTGATATGTTATCTATATTCTTTTTTTTCTTTTTTTGTGAATAAAATATAAGTTTATGAGATTCGTAAATTATTTCATTCTTTTTTTATTCACAATTTGTACAGTGTCCCAACTTTTTTAGAATTGGGTTTGTACATAACAGATTATTATTCTATTATTCAGATTATTATATATTATTTTCATGCTACTATGGGAAACAATTAGACTGGGTAATCCCAACCTGATCTGCCAGCGATTTGATTTCGCCCTGCAGCTCAGGCTGGAAACCTGTATATAATTCTGTCCTGCTTCTGTTACAAATTTGCGGGGACCAATCACAAACTGCTTTTCCACCTGGCGCGCTATTGGCGGATTTAACACAATGTCAGATAGACAAGTGATGGATTGTTGGTCTGATTGGTTGAAGGAGTGTCCAATTGCGTACAGAGTCATTTGAACTATGCCTGTTGATCACACCTCTTGTGGTCTGATTTGTTGAAGGATTATCCAATTGCGTACAGAGTCATTTGAATTATGCCCGTTGATCACACCTCTTGCAGTAGAAAATACAGAGCAGACTCCCCAGACCAATGTTCAATCTTAAAACTGAAGCTTGGTCTGGTGATAGCCAGACAAGGAAACAATGTGAAGTTGATCGTTTAGTCACTGGCTTGATTCACTGATGCATAAATGGTATTAAATGATTTAGAAAGAAAATCTGTCTGAACTTGAATAATTAGCTACACATCAGAAATCATGTTCAGATGCTGTTTTTTTCACAGCCAGGAACAGCATCACAATATTGTAAACAACTACTTCTACGCTTTTCATCAACTGAGCACCAGTGGGCGGGGACACCAATTATATGAGGCAGGCGGTGGGCAGTGTTCCGGGTGGTGAATGTTTATCATTCTTATGAAGTTCTTATGAAGCTTTTTATAACATTGCTTTACAAGCCTTCAAAAATGAAAAGCTATCCACTTATTTTGCAACACAGAAGCAAGCTATTTTCTACAGAGCCATATGGTAATGGTAAAAAAATTGAGATGGGAGGAAAATTTACGTCAACGTATTTGCGTTTCCCCCAAAAAACGTAGGATTCGCTCACCAAATGTTTGCATACTTTTCATTCGCACACAAAACTTTTGAGTTCTTTGAGAGTTTCTCAGTGGAACGCAAACATTTTGCGAGCGAATGCAAGGTTTCTCTGAGGAACGCAACATTTTTGTGAGGGAAGTTTTTCCTCCCTTCCCATATTTTCCCATCACCATGTCCCTTTAGAGGCTCCGTAATTTTTTGTTTTATACAGCTACAGTAAAAATAACTGAAAGTTGATGACACCGGAAGACTTGCACATTAGAATTAAAAATGGTCGTTTCCGCTCTTACATTAAAAATAAGGTGGATTATAATAAACTAAAAGCGTTGTGTGTGTGTGTGTGTGTGTGTAGATTTTATTTGTTAATACTAGCTGTTTTCAACTATTATTATTATTATTAATCACTTTTTCCTACTTTTTTCACAACTGCAGTTCATTTACATTATAATTAAGAAAATAAGGCAGAATTCAGTTCATGCCGTTAGAATTCAACCCAATTTTAACCCATTTTTCTGTAGCTGAATGTGGAAAAATGATTAGCTACTAGCATTTTTCAGCAGTTGGTTTGAATGAAATTGATAAATACTCCCTTGCAGTAGGAAAACACTGGCACTGGAAATGCATTATGCAGTGGAAACTTTTCAAGAGTTTATATATTTGACTAATGAGGTGGAGAGAAAGAGAAATAAAAAGTGCTTGTGTAAAATGAAAGGGAAAGCAAAGACATCAAAAACTCATTATCATTGTTTTTTTCTTATTATTGTGGAGCAATGCTCTGGCTGTGTTAGTATATTCTCTCTTTCGTATTGTTCGTTGTAGTCAAGTCACTCATGTTTGAGTTTGGCAGGTAATATAGTTCCCAGATGCATCATGGACTTTCAAAATGTTGACAAGATCGGAGCATAATGGGACATTTGGTTTTGTTAAAAGTTGACCTTTCACTCTCATCTGAGACAATTCTCTCAATCGCTTCACAATTGTCAAGATTGGTACTTGGGTGAGGAAAGCTGGACCAGTGTCAAAGTACCAATAACATCTGCCCAGACTAATTTGTTCATGCGCCAACCAGGCTCACATGGCCAGGGTCCAAGAGCAACTCAGACAGTGGAAGATTCATTTATTTCTACGTTTAGACTGTTGTGAACGGTTCTCTCCTTTGAAATAATAAATAGCCAAATGAGAAGGAAAAAATGACACTTAATATAATTATCATCATATTTGGGAATGGGATCCATCTATTAGAACTTTAGTAGCAATACATCTCTCAGTTTGATGCACATTATCTTAATAGAAAATCTGTTTAGTGCGTTGTGAAACATTATGCAACCCTAATCAGTCATTAAAACTAATTATTGTTGTTTGTTCAATGTCATTTTTTCCCATACATGACTAGCTGCTGGCCTTTATGATACAGTTGCTTTAACTGCCAGCTGCTGCAAAGGGAGCATGACCATTTGAAATTTTCCTCTTCAGTTTCAACCACACAGCTCAGCTTGAAGCATGTTGACACTTACAGTGGTCTGGGGTGGAAAACATAATGCCATGACCTTTTCTGATCAGAGAAATCCGTAAACAGTTAAGCTGTTTGTAAAAAATGGCAGAATGGGGCACTTATTTTCCAAAACGAAATAAATAAATGATAATAATAAAATAATTTTGCCTGAATCTTGGTTACTAATCTAATCCTAAACAATTGTAATAATTGTATGTTATGTTATATTAAATTATATTAGTTTTATTATATATTATTCAAATTATATTATATATTATTCAGAGTTCTGCTTTGAATGATTGTCGGTATCAGAAATGTGTGAGGAACAAATACTTAACAACTAATTAAATGTTTTTAAATAGTTGTTAATGTATAAAATGCTTAGTGCTCTATCACATAACAGTTTTCAAAAACTTTTAATCACTCACTTCTGTTATTTTTCCATCTCTCATGGACATAATTGACTTAAAAGGCAATTTCTGCTTTTGTATTTATTTAGATTTTTACTCATCTTCCACTCAGTCTGGGCAAATCATTCACTTTTATTTGGCAGTCAAACATAAATATCTGCTTCCCTGCCCTTGGCTCACTTAACACTTGGAACACGAATAGCAGAGCAATTATTTCTATCCGGAACATGTTCAAAATGGTCCCCAACACTTCACCCATCACGTAGCATTCAGCGGATGTGATAACGAGCAGCTGTAACTATGTCTTTGCATCACATATGAGCATATGATTTTCTGACAGCACAATGTGAGAACTGTCTCTAATGCTTATGTTGTCACAATTACAACATGTTGTCAGTCATGATAGCAAACATTATATTACTGAAACTATGTTAATCCACAACAATTTTAGTCAGGATTTTTTTATTTTTTTTACTTTGTTCTGGCCGTGTTTAAATGCAAGTAGTCCATTCATAAATTATTTCCCCCATAAAGTGTAAACACTATGGCACTATCATGCTTTGTTTGTTTGAAGTTTGAGTGATTTTAGGGTGGGGAAACCTGTTTGGTGACCAATGGCAGACATGGGAGTGTTTGAAAACAGCCTTTATTTTTGCAATTCTGTTTAGAGACTAGTTGTTTATAAATTAACCTCTTTGCTTTTAATGCTAAATTAATTTTCTTAAAAACATAAATATTCAGTTAATCATTAAATAATTTCAAATACCTCCTTACCTTACTACATAAACATTTACATTACATTTATATTTATGCATTTGGCAGATCCAAAGGGAATTTCATTTTATCACTTGCATGCATTACCTGGGAATCAGACACATGATGTTATCATTGCTAGCGCCATGTTTTACTGTTTGAGCTACAGGAGCAAAATAAAATAAAATTGAATAGTGCTTTAAAGGTTTTAAATCATGGCCAAGGGCAGTTATGTATGAAACCATTATTGAGTCAGCACTAGTCTATCTCTGAAGTCCATTGGGATTCTCTGGTTATGCAAGACTTATCATTTGGTTCTTGTTAGTTCTTGTTCGCCTCCTTTTTTTTTTTTTTTTTTTTTTTTTTTTTTTACTTGCTTCTGACTGTTTTCCAGTCAGACTCCAGCAGAACTAGTCAGAGAGGGTTAATATCTGCTTCAAAGTGGTGCCACATTATAAGAATATCTGCCTATTTTAAGATCTTACAAAAATACATTATCCTGCAATTAAAAATGTGTTTTGAAAATGCTTTTCTTATTGCAAAATGTTAGGCTGTATCTATAGTTAGTCTGAAAGTGTTTATAGTTCCCTTTCAAGGGAACTCGACACTGCATCATGGTATTGATGCTATGGAAATGCATCCAGGTATGACCGGTGTCTGAAGCACGTGTAGAACATGCCAGCAATGGAGTCAATCAAGGATTGCCCGTGCATATAAAAGGGTGCTTGCATTAGACATTATCAGCTTTTTTTGTCTTCAGGAGCTGCTTTGAATGTATGTGTAAGACAAGATCCTGGTGGAGCGTGTTCGAGACTCGAGGGAGCTGGAAGTGCTCATTGTGATGTGTTCTCTGTAAGAGCTTTTGTTCTGGCTAGATTTTCTATCGAGGGATCAAATCTAGAGTTTGCAACGAGGCATGTTTGGTTCTTGAGGACACTTATAGCAATGCATTTGGAGTAGAAAGCTCTGTTCTTGCTTGATGAGTGATGAGAATCAAGCGTTTGCATGGAAATGCAAAATTCCACAGTGAAACCAGTGTGATGAGAGACCAAGGCGAAGCTGGAAAGACTGACAGGCTGAGCTTGAGACATGGGACTAAAGGCTGAGGTGCAGCCAGGAGATCCACCTCACAAAGCCGAACAGGTGGTGAAGTGGCCTGAGGTGGTGCCAAAGAGCTGGCGGTAGTCAGCGGTGAAGGTGGAGTCGAAGAGCTGCAAGACACTAGCGAAGCAGTTGAGTGACTGACTTGACGAAGCCAGTGGAGATAGAGACAACGGAATATAATTGGGTGGGACCAGATCATCAAACAGGTGACTTGGAACGAATTCACACAACAAGGGTGGGAGGTGGCTCTGCAGTTAAATTTAATGAGCCAGCACTCTTCTACTTGCTCGGGAGTGGACTGCCCCCACGGTGTGGACTCCAGAAAGGACCTGGTAATAGGCTCCGACCTCCAGGATGGACACATTGGCTGGCTCTGGCTCCATGGAGAGGCGCCTTTTGCACATGGTCTGTGACGGGCATTGGCTCAGGTTTTATATCCATGGCGGAAGATCTCTCATGTTGTCCGGGACTCTCCAGGCTAGGATGATGAATCCTATCTCGAGTGGGCAGAGAATTGACTGCTGGTGATGAAATATGTGCCGGGGAGTCTGAGTTGATGATGGTGTCATAATCATTAACTCCCACAGTGATGGAAGATCCACAGGTGTAATCCCTGAGCTCAGTGAAAGAATGGTGATCCTCCCCCAGCAGCAGCATCTGGCCGGGAAGATCGTCTATCCCACAGCAGAAGAGCTCTTTCAGAGTCTCATCATCCCAGCACACCTCATTGTAAAGCTATAGCTGTATTTCTTTTGCGGTCAGTTCTTCTGTCACGTTCACGGTGGTATTAAGTAAACAAATGAAAATCCAATGGATATTCATTTGGATATACTTTAATAGTCACAGAGAATACACACAGGAGAATAATAGCGCAAACTAAATGGGAGACAGGTGAACATAATTAACTCATGATTAACCAAGAAAACTAACAAGAGTAAGGAGAATGCTACACTTAAAGCATATACAAGAAACCAAAATGTATGTTTGTTGTTTATAATGAATGACACTATAGCCTAATTTGTGTTTTATTTTATAATGTAATAGCTACTTATTTTTCATTTTTCATTTTTAAACTTAAAGGATTTGTTTTGGAGTTAAGGGAAATATAATAGCCTAGGATATACACTCACCTAAAGGATTATTAGGAACACCATACTAATACTGTGTTTGACCCCCTTTCGCCTTTAGAACTGCCTTAATTCTACGTGGCATTGATTCAACAAGGTGCTGAAAGCATTCTTTAGAAATGTTAGCCTATATTGATAGGATAGCATCTTGCAGTTGATGGAGATTTGTGGGATGCACATCCAGGGCACGAAGCTCCTGTTCCACCACATCCCAAAGATGCTCTATTGGGTTGAGATCTGGTGACTGTGGGGACCATTTTAGTACAGTGAACTCATTGTCATGTTCAAGAAACCAATTTGAAATGATTTGAGCTTTGTGACATGGTGCATTACCCTGCTGGAAGTAGCCATCAGAGAATGGGTACATGGTGGTCATAAAGGGATGGACATGGTCAGAAACAATGCTCAGGTAGGCCGTGGCATTTAAACAATGCCCAATTGGCACTAAGGGGCCTAAAGTGTGCCAAGAAAACATCCCCCACACCATTACACCACCACCACCACCAGCCTGCACAGTGGTAACAAGGCATGATGGATCCATGTTCTCATTCTGTTTACGCCAAATTCTGACTCTACCATCTGAATGTCTCAACAGAAATCGAGACTCATTAGACCAGGCAACATTTTTCCAGTCTCCAACTGTCCAATTTTGGTGAGCTTGTGCAAACTGTAGCCTCTTTTTCCTATTTGTATTGGAGATGAGTGGTACCCGGTGGGGTCTTCTGCTGTTGTAGCCCATCCGCCTCAAGGTTGTGCGCGTTGTGGCTTCACAAATGCTTTGCTGCATACCTCGGTTGTAACGAGTGGTTATTTCAGTCAAAGTTGCTCTTCTATCAGCTTGAATCAATCGGCCCATTCTCTTTTGACCTCTAGCATCAACCAGGCATTTTCACCCACAGGACTGCCGCATACTGGATGTTTTTCCCTTTTCACACCATTCTTTGTAAAACCTAGAAATGGTTGTGCGTGAAAATCCCAGTAACTGAGCAGATTGTGAAATACTCAGACCGGCCCGTCTGGCACCAACAACCATGCCACGCTCAAAATTGCTTAAATCACCTTTCTTTCCCATTCTGACATTCAGTTTGGAGCTCAGGAGATTGTCTTGACCAGGACCACACCCCTAAATGCATTGAAGCAACTGCCATGTGATTGGTTGATTAGATAATTGCATTGAGAAATTGAACAGGTGTTCCTAATAATCCTTTAGGTGAGTGTATATGCTTATAGTGTTTATAAATGTCTTGTTTTATTTACCGGTATTTAATATTCATATAAATATAATTGTTTGCCATTATAACTGGTTAACGGGTGTTTTTGGTGTAAGAGAATTTTCTCTTTCATGAGATTACTCGCTCTTCTTGGCCCAGTATGATTTTTCATGGCTGATTTAGATTTACAATTTTTTACAAGCAAATGGGCCAATTTCAATACCTATTGCAGATTTGTTTTCTTTTGTTGAAACAAATGTATTTGTTGTTTCTTTGCTCTATTAAAGTGGTGCCAAACTGGGGTACGTGAGGTGACAGAGGGGGTATGTGGGGGTACGTGTTGCTAATTTAATTGTACCCCACCTTAACATAACATTAAAACCGAGCATGTATTTCTAACAGGAAAAATGCCTCTTGTAGTGTAAAAATAATAAAATATTAATGCTAAATATCAAATAAATGACATAAAGTCAAATTACCTGTCTGGTAATTTGATCTGTGTAAAAACTACCTGGCTCCAATTTATGGCTGGTCAACCAGTGAATCTTTAGTGACGTCAAGTTCTGAGGAAATAGATACTTAGAGGGAGTTAAGGCAGTTGTTATTTATAATCCGCCTCCTATGTTGCCCTGCAAGTCTGTGAGCCTTTTATTTCTCTGAGATCTCCACATTGAGGTGTCGAGATCATGGAGGAATCTCTCCCATGTAGAGAACTATTTGCGTGTGGATGGGCTACGTGAGCAGCGGAATGTGAGAATGCCCAGGTTAATGAGTTGCTTGCATGCTATCTCTCCCTTGACAAGGCAAGGCATATGTGGTGGCAAGACAGGCCTGTGGTGCCCTACAGTCCACCTAGCAGTGCTGCGGCTGGTAATTCCTAAGGGACAACCGTTTATGGAAGGAGAGATCACAGAGATGTGACCCCTTCATTTTTGGTTGCCCTCCCTCCAGTATTACTGGATGTATTAGTAGTGAACTGCTGAATCTGCAACCTAGTGAAGGAGTGGTTGCGGTGAGATGATGCTACCCCTTCACTTTTTAGTTGCCATGCTGAGGGGCGAACGTTGAGAAGGGAACGAGGCACTGTGTCACGATACCATGCCTCAGGCACACCTGTGCATCTCCTTCAGAGTCAGACATTGAAGTTAATGACTTCTAATGCAGCCACCCTTTTATGTGCACAGGCACTCCATGTGATGTCATACTATTGCTCTCAGCCAATCAAGATTGGCATGTTCCACCCATGCTTCAGACACCGGCCTGGATGCGTTCCCATAGCGTCAACATCATGACGCAGCATTGAGTTCCCTTCTCATGGAACCGGGGTTACATACGTAACCCTAAAACGTTTCATGGCCACAAGTGACCACAAATATTGATTTATATGTTTACTGTTATTACTGCTTTAATAATGTGTCTCCCGGTGGGTCAAAGAGCCTGGCAGATTTCTCTACATGACTCATAAATACTTTATAAAGTGTAAATGTATTACATCCACTAGATGTTTCACTTTTAATCAAACACTATCACCTTGTTTTCAGGATGAAGAAAAAGATTTTACTGGTTGATTTGCCATCTCATAATACAAAAATAATAATAATAATAATAATAATTGTATTAATCAGTGCTAATGTCTTGATTTTATCTTGAGAAAAAACATTTTTCTTTTAAACTGTGCAATTAAGATAAGATAATTCAATAGAAAAGTTCTATATTATTATTATTATTATTATTATTATTATTATTATTATTATTATTATTTAGATGACCTGAAATGTAATTTTTATGCAGTTTTGTTTCTCAAGTAAAAAGTGTTTAGCTATTTTTACTTAATAAATAAATTAAAAAGAAATTAAACTGGTCATTTTGTTTTTGACTCCACTGAGTAATTGAATCATTCAACTCTTGATTATCAGCTATAAAAAGTGACCAGGTGCGCAAGGAGTTCATGTTTGTAACTCTCCTTACTTCATCTTGTTGTTTGAAGTCTGTTAAAAAAAACACAGTTTTTAAACTTTGCTCTGAGTTGAGTTGAGACTATATTAGGTGCCTTTTTGATGCTGGCAGGGAAGGCATTTGTTATTTGTTAGAGAGCATTCCTTAATTGTAAGTCTTTAGAAAGCATTCTTTGTCAGGACTCTCTGATTGCAACCTGCGTGTGTGTGTGTGTGTGTGTGTGTGTGTGTGTGTGTGTGTGTGTGTGTGTGTGTGTGTGTGTGTGTGTGTGTGTGTGTGTGTGTGTGTGTGTGTGTGTGTGTGTGTGTGTGTGTGTGTGTGTGTGTGTGCGTGTGTGTGACCGGTGACAAAAATGGTGGAAATAGATTGCATTTGGCCCATTACATGCCTCACAAGTGATTTAATAATGATAGAATGATGATAAATGATTGATAGAACACTAATATTCATGATCCCCAACTAACCTTAACATACCTCTTGATTTTACAAGCAATGCTGTCACATCCTTGATTGCTTTAATGTAAATACAGATACCAAAATACCCCATGGTGTGGTCAGGATCCCTTTGTTACGTTCAACAACCCTAATGCTGCTACAGCTGTAAAGTTGTGAACAAAACAGCAGTTTGGCATCAAAGAAAACAAGCATTAAACTAGTTAGGCACATGCATTTCAAAAATGCATAAATAAAAATAAATTATAAAAATGTCATTTGTAGTAATCTAATTAGTGTTGCAGTGCATCTGTTATACATTACTTTTAAAAGGGTCTAACTTTTAATGCATGTTTTAAGACAAGATATTAAATGCAGTTCATTAATATGTTATATGTTATTATCAAATAGTATATTGTTTATTCTAAAGCTTCTCATTAAATGTATTATTATAATATGATTTGATATGATATTATTTCTTTATATGTGAACCTGGACCACAAAACATAAGGGTCCATTTTTTTTATTTTTTTTTTAGATGCATACACCATCTGAAAGCCGAATAAATAAGCTTTCCAGTGACGTATGGTTTGTTAGGATAGGACCATGTAAAAATCTGGAATCTGAGGGTGCAAAAAAATCTAAATATTGAGAAAATCGCCTTTAAAGTCATTGGCAATGCATATTGCTAAGAGAAGTTAATTCATAAATAAAAGCTATTTATGTTATTTTTGACAGCATTCTCACTTTAAAGCATTCTGACAAGTGCCTAAACTTTTCACAGTACGGTAGTTCTGCAGGAAGGTTTCCTCAAGTGTCTGGGAGACGCTGCCTTAGTTTTTCTGGATTTAGTCGGTCTCAGTTTTTCTTCAGTGTTTCTTCATGTAATCACAGACAGACTCGATGATGGTGAGATCAGATCATACCGGCTGCTGTCAGACTTCTTTTACATAAAAATAATAATAATAATTCTGAATGAATGTTGAATGTTGAAATGAATGTTTGGAAATGTAAACTGATATTTCCTACTGACACACTACAGTAAAAGATATAAATAACTGGCTTAAAAACATTTTTCGTGTGAAAATACCAACGTGCCTAAGACTTCTGCACAGTACCGTATATGATAATGTTGACCCATACAATGTATTGTTGGCTATTGCCACAAATATACCCGTGCAACGGTTTTGTGGTCCAGGGTCACATATTATCATTCCTATTTCTATAATTTTATAAAGCAGGATGGAATGGTTTAAAGAGCTACAAACCAACAAATACCACAAGATCACAGAACAATGTCATTGAAGAGCTGCTAGTTAAAGTGATATATTTCAAAAGGACAATGAAAAGTGAAATTGATAATCAATGTAAATCATATTCTCAAGAAAAAAAAAAAAAAAAGAAAAAGTTTAGTTTGAATTTTGATTTGACTTTTTTTTTGTTGAAGAACTATTTAAAATTCAGTTAAGTTCACTTAATTGTAATGTTTTGAAATAAGAAAATTAATACAACTCATATAATTTAAAAAGTTACTTAATATGTTATCCATTAACATTTAAAATGGGGACATCACAATGTGCTGCAAAGCATGAGTGACCCACCAGCAGCTACTAAAAGTAAAAAGTAAAAGTAAAGTGTATTTATTTTTCAGAAGGGTCCATGAACTTAACTCCAATGCTGTGACATTTGTTTCTTATAGTAAAATCGAATGGCCAAATATATTTGCAATTACGTAAAATTGAAGAAAAAAAACGAAGACAGAGAGCTCTGTGTTCACAAAACAATAAATAAATAAATAGATAAATAAATAAAACAGTTAAGTTAGAGTATATTCAGAAGCCAAAACTGTTTGTCACCTAGAGTCTGACAGAAAGTATATATGAGTGGAAATGACTGTTTTTGCACCATTTATGACAACGAAAGCAGTATGAATTGGTACTGGATAAATGCATGCTTATTTCTCACCCACATCGTCTCAGCTGTGCGAACACTCTCCCCACTCTCACACACTCCATCAACAAAACACTAGACTTGCCAGAAACAGCAAAGAGTGCTGAAGCTGCCCGGTATAGGGTAATTTAAATAAGATAAACACCGCATTGCCCACTAGAGGACTACTTTTATGGATGACAAGTAAAAATTAGTAGTTATACAGGCTTGTGGATGAAAGGAACAGGTGCATTCGGGAAGGTGTGGATTCACATCTCTCTCCCTAACTTATCCAAAACCCCAACACACACACACACACACACACACACACACACACACACACACACACACACACACACACACACACACACACACATGCAAACAATGCACAAACTTCATGTAAAGATATTAGAAACATTCCACAGGAAGCTTACACATCGCTCCTTCCTCTTTGCCTCTTATCCTCACTGATCTAAGCTGATTGCTGTGGCCTGGGAAGAATGATAATAATGCTTTTTGTCATATATTTTCACCAACAGTGTTTTAAATAAAATAATTTAATTATTGTTACATTGCAGCATTTTCATCTCATCTTCATTATCGTATCATATCTTTTTTTTTTTTTTTTTTTTTATGAAAATGAAAATCAAATTAACACTGATGTCCATTTGCCATGAGTGATCAACATTCTCTTAGCAGAATTTACTATCGTAATCTGTCCAAAATGTTTGAGCCTTTCCATTGTTCTTATTAAGGCCTATGTGCCTTTCTCTGAACAGTGGAAATTGTGGGCTGGGCTAAGCATTGTGGGAAAGAGACAGTGAGATGTGACTCGGGAGCAAAGCCATGCCAACATTGCTGTAAAACGAGAGCATCAAGTGAAAACACCATTCCTTTAGAGACAAACAGTGAGTGGAGCTATAAGAGAAAAGTCTGCCTTCAATTTTCTACATGACCGATTTTGGCATTGCGTTCAATGTGTTCTTTCTCTTTTGGAAAAGAAACCGCAAATTGTTCAGACCCAAGAGTTGTCAAATGTCTGAGGAGTCATTTCCTGAGGCTATTGAAAATGGGCAACTATCAGACAACAAGCTACCAATGGCTTTAGCTTTTACATTGATGCTTTGTTTCAATTTGCAGCTTTATCCTTTACGATGTATGTGCTCTTCAAAAAAGGACAATAGTAAGAGGGACATTTGTGACCACAGACCTTCAAATTGTTTGTGTTTTTTTGGTGGGTTTATTTTTGACAGCTGTTATTGTTTTGTATAATTTACCTGTAATAGTTATACAACACACACTAGCATTCAAAAACATTTTTAAATAAAGATGCAGTTGATGCCATTAATCTGATATATATTTGGTAAATCCAGTGATTATTTTGTGCTCAAATCAATTGTTGTATGAACTTGGCTCCATCTTACTCCCAGAAGTTGCATAAAACCAGGCAATCATATTAGAACAGTGCTTCTCAAACCTGTTCTGGACCACTGCACATTTTGTATGTTTGTGCTTATGTACAAACCCGATTCCAAAAAAGTTGGGACACTGTACAAATTGTGAATAAAAACAGAATGCAATGTTTCAAATTTCAATATTTTATTCAGAATACAACATAGATGACATATCAAATGCTTAAACTGAGAAAATGTATCATTTTAAGGGAAAAATAAGTTCATTTTCAATTTCATGGCATCAACACATCTCAAAAAAGTTGGGACAAGGCCATGTTTCCCACAAACATGTGCAAACGTCTGGGGACTGAGGAGACAAGTTGCTCAAGTTTAGGAATAGGAATGTTGTCCCATTCTTGTCTAATACAGGCTTCTAGTTGCTCAACTGTCTTAGGTCTTCTTTGTCGCATCTTCTTCTTTATGATGCTCCAAATGTTTTCTATGGGTGAAAGATCTGGACTACAGGCTGGCCATTTCAGTACCCGGATCCTTCTTCTACACAGCCATGATGTTGTAATTGATGCAGTATGTGGTCTGGCATTGTCATGTTGGAAAAGGCAAGGTCTTCCCTGAAAGAGACGACGTCTGGATGGGAGCATATGTTGTTCTAGAACTTGGATATACCTTTCAGCATTGATGGTGCCTTTCCAGATGTGTAAGCTGCCCATGCCACACGCACTCATGCAACCCCATACCATCAGAGATGCAGGCTTCTGAACTGAGTGCTGATAACAACTAGGGTTGTCCTTGTCCTCTTTAGTCCGGATGACATGGCGTCCCAGTTTTCCAGAAAGAACTTCAAATTTTGATTCCTCTGAACACAGAACAGTTTTCCACTTTGCCACAGTCCATTTTAAATGAGCCTTGGCCCAGAGAAAAGGCCTGCGCTTCTGGATCATGTTTAGATATGGCTTCTTTTTTGACCTATAGAGTTTTAGCTGGCAAAGGCGAATGGCACGGTGGATTGTGTTCACCGACAATGTTTTCTGGAAGTATTCCTGAGCCCATGTTGTGATTTCCATTACAGTAGCATTCCTGTATGTGATGCAGTGCCGTCTAAGGGCCCGAAGATCACAGGCATCCAGTATGGTTTTCTGGCCTTGACCCTTACGCACAGAGATTGTTCCAGATTCTCTGAATCTTTGGATGATATTATGCACTGTAGATGATAACTCTTTGCATTTTTTTTTTCTCTGAGAAACTCCTTTCTGATATTGCTCCACTATTTTTGGCTGCAGCATTGGGGGAATTGGTAATCCTCTGCCCATTTTGACTTCTGAGAGACACTGCCACTCTGAGAGGCTCTTTTTATACCCAATCATGTTGCCAATTGACCTAATAAGTTGCAAATTGGTCCTCCAGCTGTTCCTTATATGTACATTTAACTTTTCCGGCCTCTTATTGCTACCTGTCCCAACTTTTTTGGAATTTCAAAATGTCTCACTTTCAACATTTGATATGTTATCTATATTCTATTGTGAATAAAATATAAGTTTATGAGATTTATAAATTATTGCATTCCTTTTTTATTCACAATTTGTACAGTGTCCCAGCTTTTTTGGAATCGGGTTTGTACATGAACAGTATTTTTACAGCACTTACCTCTTAACCTGCACCACTATTTTTTTTTTTTTTTTTTTTTCTGAAAACGACATACCCAAATAAAAATGTCTGCAGCTCTTAAACCCTATGGTCTATATTCATAAATCTGGTCTTATTTTAAACTAAACACTTGAAATTGTGTTATCCAAGAGTGATAATAACTCAAAGTAGTATAGGAGCAGAGTAAAACAAGGGGAAAATATACATGTATGTGACTCTCTTTTTTTTTTCTTTTTTCACTCAAATACGTTCAAACGTTCAAATACGTTTGAATTTCTCATTCAAATATGAGACTTTAATGTTAAGGGCCTGAAAATAACCTAAATATAAAACTGAATGTCCGATCATGTTTTGATTTCAACTTTGAGGATGATTCTCTCAAAAATGTAGCTTCTGTAGCTTTTATGTCAAGAAAAGACTAGGTGTCCTTTCAAAAAGGCCCTTTATATCAGAACATTTGTAATTGTAATTAGTTTATTCAAATAAAACTGCAATAAACTGCTAATTATAATGGATATACAGCTACTGAAAACTAAAGCAACTATTTACAGAATTTACTAAGTGTAAAAACTCATTTAGTGGATAAAAACAGTCTGTCATAGTCTATGCGCTCCACTGTGGTGTGTGCGTAACTGGTAATCATGCTCCCGTGTGTCCTGCACGAGTAGTATTCACCAATAATGCTTACAAACACTGCGCAAGATAATGCCTTTTGATTGGTTACTACGTCCATCAATCAAACCTTTGTTGGTAAGGCATTAGCCTGGCATTGACTGCTGATATCCAATGAAAACCATGAGTGCTTTGATTGACAGCTCGCGAGCCAGTAATGCGCTTCCTGTATATAAAGAGTGGCCAGAAAGCCTGTGATTGAAGGAGAGAGACCTGGGAGGGTTAAACTTGAGAGGAAGAATCCAAAGTACAGGGGAGATTGTTAGAATAATGATTAGAATCGATGTTTCACTGAAAATGGACATGATTGATTACTCAAACTCAAAACGCTCATGCAAACAAAGAAGGATTTCTTGTTTTTTCCCCTATATTTTTGTTGTTTTGGATTAAAAAGTGAGATGCATTTTGAAGAGTGGACCCTTATAGTGACATGTATGCTGTTGTTTTTTGGCTTCGTCCGATCTGATCTGAATGACAGGAGATGAACGATGAGTACTGCATTTATTATGCTAATGTTTAAATAGCTAGTGCTTCAGCATTTCATTTAAACCTTTCCTCTCTGGTGTATTTATTGCAGAAACAAGTGCAGAACACAACTCTTGAGTGTTTTAGCTTTCAAATGATACATAGTTTGTGACAGCTGAAGGAGACGTGGCATGGCAATGAGACACAATGTCTCATTCCCCTTTTCTGGGAACCATGGTTAAAGTTCATGGTTAAAGGGTTTGTCATTCCAAACCCGAAAGACCTTGGCTCATCTTCGGAACACAAATGAATATATTTTGGAATCCAAGAACTCTCTGACCCAAGAAAAAAAAAAAAAAAAAAAAAAACTAAACAAAATAAATACTTTATTCATCAATTTATCCTCTTCCGTGTCAGTCTCTAATGCTGTTATCTATGTTTTATCTAATTGCACTTGCAGGGTTGTTTATTATTATTATTATTATTATTATTATTATTATGAGACATGTGCGACCATGCCAAAGGAACAGTTTCCAGGAGAATTCAACAGTGGCCCATATAAGAAGAGTTCTTCCGGAATTTATGACTCACCTGTGACACTTACCAAAGTTTTTACGTTGCTAGAATGTTCTGTACTGTAATCAGAACCTGTAGGCATGAGGTCAACTGATTACCCATTTGACTTTAACCTAAAACAGGCAACGTAACCCACGAGTTACATACTCTTTAGTGTTAGTGTTTAGTGTAGTTTGGGGCTTAAGAAAGATATTTTCATCAAATCCTTTTATCATTTATCATAGCCTGGTCTGTCTTGAGTATGCTGGTCACATGATTTGTTTCAAGTTTTCTGCGATCAATTAGTCAGCCTGACCTAAATCCAACATGGGTGCCATTGGTGCAGGACATTTAGATTTTGTGATTATTTATATATATATTCATATATATTCATATATATGTATATGTATATATATATTCATATATATGTATGTATGTATATATATATATATATATATATTTATTTATTTATTTATTTATATATATATATTCATATATATATATTCATATATATATATTCATATATATATATATCATCATATATATATATATATATATATATATATATATATATATATATATATATATATATATATATATATATATATATATATTCATCAGAAAGCAAAACAACTGCTAGAATTATGAACATTTGTCTTTAAAAGAAAATTAAGTTATATGTTGCTCATGCTGTTATTTACCACATTTTGACAAGTATGTAACTCCCAGTACACGTTGCCTGGTTAGGGTATAAAAAGGATTATCCACAGCATTGACAATGAATGGTGTTTCAAGGTAAACTGCGCTCCCTTTACTGGTCATTGCATTATTGTGAATTCCGGGGTTACTAGTGAGGGGTCGGTTGTGGGTGATGGGAGGGCCAGTAGAAATCTTGTTCCAGGACCGGGGCCCTTAGGGAAGACCCTTATAGGCCCTCTGGGCCCACTGTACACGGTCCCACTTCTCAATCAAGCAGAAGATATTTTTGATGAAATCTGAGAGCTCTCTGACCCCTCCATAGACAGCAATGTAATTACCACATTTCAAGGCCCAGAAAGTTAGGAAAGACATTGTTAAAATAGTCCATGTGACTACAGTGGTTCAACCTTAATGTAACAAAGCGCTGAGAATACTTTGTGCGCAAAAAAACAAAAATAACAAATAACAAAAATAACAACTATATTCAACAATATCTTCTTGTCCGTGCTAGTCTCCTACACAGTTTATGTTGTAAATACAATACATTGCTTTCAAGGAGCTATGGCAGAACGCCGGCTTACCATTGGCCGATGCTGTTTAAGTGAGCACCACGGTGCATGCGTGTGATGCTGACGCAGGAGCTAGCCAATGGTGAACCGCCATTCTGCCGCAGCATTTTGAAAGCACTGCACTGTATTTACAGCATAAACTGTGTAGGAGACTCTAAACACATTTACAATTTATTATTGATTTAGTTTATATATGTTTTGGATGAATATTTCGGTGGAGCCCCATCTGCCCTTGTATGAGCTGTGGCTGGAAAACACTCCAATATCATCAAGACTCTACATCTCTTTTGGTATGATATTCAGGTTTGGGTCCTTGCTTGTGGAAATCATTAGCGTTCTGATAGATAGTGTGCATATTTAGAGCTGCAACTGAGAGACTTGAGGAAACTGCCCACTCAGGTATTCACCCCTGACTGTGTCCAACACGCGGATGGGATCCAGATGTTCAGTGTGTGCTATTTCACTGATGTTTCCTCATTGATTTGAGTGAGATCAGTGTTGCCATCTGGAACAGTGCAGGAGAAAAACACGCATTTACATATATCTACCCCACGCTGTGCTGTCATAGAAAATACAAGATTTAGTGTTGCTATGAAACAGCCCATGGCTGAGACCACATTCATCAATTTGAATACAAATTTTGCTGATTAAAATAATAGACTTGTGTCAGAAAGAAAGAGGTATCATACAATGCTTGAGTTGATCTGTATTTGCATTTGGCTTAAAGGTGCTGTATGTAAGAATGACAGTTAGTGATTGAAATGGGTTCTGTAGTTCAAATTCAAAATATAGTTTGCCCCGCCCCCTCCTCCCTAGACTAGACACTCACGCGGGTTGCCAGTTTGAGGACATTCAACATGAACAAGCGCAATTGACAATGCAAGGCGAAGAGACATACTATAAGTTGATGTGTTGATTTATCTGCGTTTTAATGTGCTTCCATTCATAGATTTTAGATGGATGCTGAGGCTGTGATCTCCGACCCAGTTTGTTCACTGGCTTCCATAGCAGCAATTCAATGTGTTTTCCGCCAAATGTCAACCTGTGGTGTCAAAATACTATTGGATAAACTGGCAACGTGCGCTTTCTCACAGACCAAAACAAAAACAGTCATTCTGACACGGAAAGCAGAATAACTGGCTGTTTCTCAGCATGTTTCCTAAATATCTGCAAACATATTGTGGTATTTTTATGCTTTAGTACAGTAAAAAAAAAAAAAAAAATTTTTTTAAACTTACATACAGCACTTTTAAGGATGTGATGCTTAAAAGAAATGTAAATGGCAAGAAACTGGCTGCCATATTGCCTAGACATTATCAGGCATGAGGTGCCCCACCAACATGAACACAATTCCTCATGTTAACACCTTTTTATTATAGTACTGAGTATGTCATGTTATGGGAGTGACTTTAAAGTCAACATATCAAAATTGACCCTATTTACTTTCTTAATGCACTTTACTGGTCTTATTGTGACTGATCCATTGGTGTTATTTCAAAGAAAAAAAAATGTTTGTCTTTGTAATCTTTAATCAAAATGTAATAACGTGCTCTTCCTATGAAACAGCTTTCCTTTTCCGCTGACGCTAATCTGACGGCATGGATGAAGACCAGCAGGTCATGGTTTGGCTAGTCTTGCATAGCCAGACCTTCTGCCGTCTATAGCAGCTTTCATTTGCCAGGGACCGCCTAAGAGGCCGTCTGACTGACATGTAAAGCAACCAGTCATAGTTAGTTTTGTTCCGTGTAATGTTTAGGGGTGTGAAAATGTGAAATCATTCATCCAAGAATGTTGTGCAAATGTACTGCAACAATGGTATATCAGTCTGCAAAAATTTTGAAAATCCAGCATTTATTTCATCCTGATAAGCACTCATTGTCACAGTTATAAACACAACAGCTTTCTTCTTCCATAAGAAGCGGCCCCACGATGGCTTTGTTTCCAGGTGGGCCGTTAAAGAACGTGACCCACATCTACCAGAAATTCTGTAAAATTCAACCAATTAGATCACATCTTTGAAACTCACAAACGTTGTAAGTGCAATGGAGTAAGTGACGTATGTTGAGCGACGCACAGTTGTCAACTACGCTGGAAGAAGTAGTAGAAGAAGATGAGTGTAAACGATCTTTGCCGGTGTTGTAATAAGAATTTTATGGATACACAGAGTACTTATTGTTGATCATCTGTCCATCATCGTATAAAGCCTGCTCTACAATTTGACTGGTCCAAACAGCTCTGGTTCGAGCATAGTTGCTCCACAACGGATAAAATCAAGAGCGAACTTCCCGACCACAAATGTTGCTTAGTTTGGCTGGCATCCAGGCTAATACGCCCTAACTACACGTTATATATATATATATATATATATATATATAGCTCCATTAACAGACTTTAAAAATATCTGTTTATTCTGACATAATCAATAATTTAAAAAAAGTACATTTTTATGTAAAGTACACTTTTTTATGACAGATTACTTTAGGAGGGCTCTTAAAAGTGTGACACACTTTAACAGTTTTATTATGTCAATTAAAATAATAATGATTTGGGTTTTTAATGCCATTTCTCTTTTTATTTTAACAACAAAAAGTTAATTGAAAAATAATCCCCATATATATAAAAAAATCACCCTTTTAGTAAAGAAAATGTACTGTATAACATTTTAGATTTTATGTCTTATTGTAACTATTGTTGTCTAATAGTTATTGTTGTGAATTGCATGGACATGTGTAGTATACTTTAAATCTTAAGTTTATTTTTAAAAACCTGTACTTGCAGATAATATAATATTAATGGAATAAAAAGGAGTTCAATTTCATCACTATTAAGTGTTTTTTTTTGGTCAAATTTTGTGAAATTAAAAGTTTGTATATACATTTTATATCATTATATTTCATAATGTAAATAATTAAACACATACACATTTTGATTTGTAATCTAACATGTAAAGCACATGACATTAAAGTATATTTTATATAAAGTCCTACTTAAGTGGGTCAAACAAAGCGCTCTCAAGTTCAACTAAGTGCATTTAAGATGCATTTAATTTCATTTAATTGTAAATAATGAAATGAAGTGTCCAAAAACATTACATAAGTTCATACTTCAGTATATTGTTTTATTTCTTTTATATTCTTAAGTTGAACTCTCTTTAAAACTATGCTAAAGTGTACCTTTTCATAATGAAGGGTGTTTCTGCAGGCACAGATTATTCCATGTGATCCAGCTCAAGATCCCTATATCACTAAATGAGGTGAAATAATACTAATTCATCATAGAATTTCACGGAATATTAAAAAAATCATCATTATGAAAGATTTAAACTACTACACTGACAACAACAATGTAAAAATGATACAGATAAGCAAAGAGGTTATTAATTAGACAGTTCACACAACAGTGAACCCAAAGTTCTCGACATTTCATTGCCTTTATCAAGTTTCTTTTTTGATCATTACAGAAGAATGGAGATAATACCTTCATTAAACATTCTTCACTGTGACTACATGCCACATCTACTTTGTGGTGCTCCTTCATATCCAGGATCATCTCTACCACGGGACTCACTCTCCATTGATAGGATCCTGTTCTATCTCCCATTTTAGCCCTCTCACGAAGGTTTCCTGTCATCTACGATAACCCATCTTCCTATCTTCCACCCTGACCTTATACAAAAGATACTTCACTTCAAAGAGTCTGGGAGAAGGAACTTGGTAGCTGTGGAGGTCCAGAGTAGGGAACGAACATTTCTGGGACAGTCAGTGAAAAATCATCTTTGAAAACAGAAGCTTCTCTAATGAGGCATTTAGACCAAACCCAAACACATCAGAGCTCATCTCTCTCTTATTTTCCATTTGTTGACACAGTGCTGAACACTGTCCATGACCCCTGAGCTTGTGATTGTGAAAACAAACATGCAATATTAGAAGATTTTCTGATTACATGCCCCTCTGAAACTGTCTTTTCTATGAAAAAAAAAAAAAAAAAAAAGCAAAACCAACTTTTATTTATTACTGAAGCTGACATTTTGATCTAAGTTAATTCAATCGTAATGGGGTGAAGCTGAGGTGAGTCCTTTTTATTTTCGGACGAGAAGCTTAATTTCAATACCTTTTCATACCAACGGAAATTAAATCTTAAACGGGGACATCATACTAGATTGTGTGTGTGTGTGTGTGTGTGTGTGTGTGTGTGTGTGTGTGTGTGTGTGTGTGTGTGTGTGTGTGTGTGTGTGTGTGTGTGTGTGTGTGTGTGTGTGTGTGTGTGTGAGATTGAGATGAGATGGGCTTTCTTGGAGAAGCTTCAGACTAGGATATTTCATTCCATGATTGAGGTTTAGTACAATAACTTCCACTACAACAGCCCCATCTAGTGTTTAAGTGGCGCTAGAACAACTTAAGTTAAGGCGTTCATTTGTAAATACTTGGCTGACCAACATTTTACAAATTTTGTAACAGTTTACACATTCGAGCCTTTGAGGGCAAAACAGCCATAGAACTGCAGCACAAGGCGATCTCAAAAGCAAAAATATGTGAACAAGATACAAGTATTGGCTTGCTGCAGTATTTCAATCACTAAAAACAGCAGAACGTTCTAAAATGCGTAATGTGAAAAAAAAAAAAAAAAAATGTAGTATTTGCATCAATAAGGATTAAATTAAGCAAAATTTAACACTAATTTGTTGATCTGGGATTTATTTTTTATAGAGTTGGGTTTTTTAAAAACCGATTAACAAATCAGGGAATACAATTCTAACCTGTGATTAGAACCTAGATTAGATTTTCTTTAGGATTCATTTTCTGAGATTTGCAAATCTCGTTTTATTTATTTGTGAATTTCTTTACATTTATTTGTTAATCTCAATCTACAGTATTTATTTTGAATAATGCAACAATTATTAGTACTACCATTTTGAATGTGGTAACTAACTACCATAGGCTGCCAGATGTGCAAGTGAGAAACACTTTACTGAGCAACTAGCAACAAGATGTGCAAAGTGAGATTCCATGTATGAAGCTAAAAGATGTGCAAAGTGAGTAAAGCTGGGCTCGGACTAGAGGAGTTTTTAAATCCTAGCCGATTATGAAATCTGGTGGAATCACTCACATAAAGAGAATCTTCACCGATTCTTTTTCTCTCAAATCTCAAATATGCACACACTACAAGATTTTAAAATTGTTGTGCATCACACACTACAAGTGTACTGGTGGCTGTTTCAGAGGAACAAGAGTAGGATCCATATGCAGCAAACATTTATTCAAACAAACATAATAAAAGTAAAACCAGGTAAAACTGATAAATCCAGACACGATCAAAGAAAGCAAACACAACTGACAACAAGCACATGCACACACACACACATCCATAGAAGGACAAGACCTGACAAAGAACACAGGAACCACAGAGGTTTAGATACACAGGGGCAAACAAACTTAACAAATTAACAAGACACACCTGGGGAGACTAATCAACATGAAAAAAGAACTAGAAAATAAAGTACAGGAAACACTTTAACGTAAAAGTCCAAGGACAGACATTGACCCCCATCCCCACCTTGTAGGGGAATATGACTAGGACTTGCCATGGTGAGCCTAGGCCATGGAGCATGGACGGACCTGGGCCCTGGAGCATAGACAAACCTGGGCCATGGAGCATGGATGGACCTGGGCCCTGGAGCATAGACGGACCTGGGCCCTGGAGCATAGACAAACCTGGGCCTTGGAGCATGGATGGACCTGGCAGTTCCGGAAGCCATGGAGGTGCAGGCTGTTCAAGGGACCACAGAGGTGCCGGAAGCTCAGGGGACCACGGAGGCTCGGGCAGTTCAGGGAGCCATGGCGGCACAGCTTCAGGGCCAGCCTCCGTGGATGGGTACTAATGGTGCGTTCAAGTCCTCCTGGGATGCTTGTATTTATGAGGTGAGAAGTCATATGTACGACATCATGTGCGTTCAAGTCTCTTTGGTCAGAACAAGATGGCGGTGTACCTTCTTTTAATGAATTTTACGAAAATACAGCAAGGTTTGTTGACTCTGCTTATAGAAAATGAAGAACAAAGAATGCACATCCGGTTAGTTTTAATCTTTTACATTTTTAATTAATCTATGAAGCCACTGTAAACGCTCTTGTTATATATTAGGCTAATTGTTATATTACAATGCTAGCTTAGTTTGTTGTAAATGACAAAGCTGGACAGTGTCACTGCTTAATACCCGTTATATTCAACTACATATGTTGCATCCATTGATTCCTCCATGTTTCTCACTGACACACCCCCAACTCGTACAGATTGGGGCTTAAAAAAAATCCCAAACTTCTTACTCGTAAATACGACTTCGTGGTGGCGTTCATGTGCGTTCACATGAACTGTGAACTGTGAACTGATGTAGACTGGGACATGTTCCGAGCGAGTTCAGCTGACGTAAACGAGTTCACAGACATGGCGCTTTGCTTCATCAACACGCTTACAGAGCAAGCCACGCAAACAATAACAATAACGTCCTTCTCAAATCAGAAACCGTGGGTGGACAATTCAATCCGCGCGGCAGTGAACGCACGCACTGCTGCTTACAACGCCGGTCTCCATTCAGGGAATATGAATGAATACAGATCGTCCTGCTATGCTCTCAGACGAGCAGTTAAAGCCGCAAAACTCCGTTATAAAGACTGAGTGGAGTCTCATTTCCAACTCAACGACTCGCGGCGCATGTGGCAAGGTCTGAGGTCCATCTGCTCCTTTGGATCTAAATCCTCTGCAGAGGCAAGCGTTGATCCGTTGCTCGTGAACGAGTTAAACTCTTTCTACGCTCGCTTTGACTGTAACCGCAGCAGCAGCGACGACTCGCCAAGTGGCGCGTTAGAGAAATTAC
Organism: Paracanthobrama guichenoti; assembly: GCA_018749465.1. NCBI lineage: Eukaryota > Metazoa > Chordata > Actinopteri > Cypriniformes > Gobionidae > Paracanthobrama > Paracanthobrama guichenoti. The sequence goes on along the minus strand of CM031950.1, from coordinate 28,959,666 downwards.
TCAGAGCAGCAACAATCACGTGATCTCTGTCTCAGAGGATGAAGTTCGGAGAGCACTCAAGCGTGTGGACGTCAGGAAAGCTGCCGGGCCGGATGGTATTTCAGGTCGTGTTCTGCGGTCCTGTGCTGATCAGCTCGCCGGGTTGTTTACATCTATCTTTAATGAGTCCCTCGCTACATCTGTGGTCCCCACCTCCTTCAAAAATCCACCATCATCCCTGTCCTAAGAACAGTAAACCCTCTTGCCTAAATGACTATCGTCCAGTGGCTCTCACGTCTATAGTCATGAAGGTCTTTAAAAACACCATTTGCGCCTTCATTCCTGGCACTTTGGACCCTCTTCAGTTTGCCTATCGTCCCAATAGATCGACTGAAGATGCCATCTCTCATGTCCTCCACTCCTCCCTCACTCACATCGACAGCAAAAGTGGGAACTACACGTAAGACTGCTATTTATTGACTATAGCTCAGCCTTTAACACCATAGTTCCCACCAAGCTAACCACCAAACTCCTGGATCTCGGCCTGAATCCTTCTCTCTGCCACTGGATTGAGGACTTCCTCACTGGCAGGCCTCAGGTGGTGAGAATAGGCCAGTCCACCTCCTCCTCCATCACCCTGAGTGTGGGAGCTCCACAGGGCTGTGTCCTGAGCCCCTGCTCTACTCTCTCTACACACATGACTGTTTGTCCACACACAGCTCCACCTCTATCATCAAATTTGCTGATGATACTGTTGTCCTGGGCCTCATTTCCAACAACAATGAGGACGGCATACTTGGACGAGGTGGAGCATCTAACATCATGGTGCCAGGACAACTGTCTCTCTCTGAATGTTGGCAAGACCAAAGAAATGATTGTGGACTTCAGGAAGAGACAGCAACGGACATACCCCCTCATGATCAGCGGGTCACCAGTAGAGAGAGTGAGCAGCTTCAAGTACCTGGGAGTAAACATCTCCGAGGACCTGACCTGGACTGCTCACATTCAGACACAGGTGAAAAAGCCAGGCAAAGACTGTACCACCTGCGCCAGCTGAGGAAATTCAGGGTTTCACCAGCTATCCTGAAAACTTTCTATTTAGGGGCGATAGAAAGTGTTTTAACTCAGTGCATCACAGCATGGTATGGGAACAGCACCAGTCATGACCGCAAAGCCCTGCAAAGAGTCGATGCGCTTATCCGGCGTATCTCAGGGTCAGCTCTCCGTCTCTGCAGGACGTCTACACCAAACGCTGCAAAGGTAGCGCTACCAAGATCATCAAGGACTCTAATCACCCTGCAAACCCTCATTTCACGCTGCTGCCATCTGGTAGCGCTTCCGAAAGCCTGATGGCCAAAACTGAGAGACTCAGGAGAAGCTTCTTCCCCCAGGCCATCAGACTCCTGAACTTAACGTCACGTGACTTCACTTCAGGATAAACATCGATACACTGTCATTGCACTGCACTTTCTGTTCTCGTTGTTGCTGTGTAACAACCTGTTATAAACTTGTTTGCACATTATACTCTTATACATTTGTTAACCACATATTTATAAGTCTACAGTTTACTCACTGCAAAGTCTACTTCAATTATTTTATTCCACTTTATCCTTATTTGTTACCTTTTTTTTTTTTTTTTTTTTTTCTTGACTTGATTATTTATAATTCTACAGATATATATATATATATATATATATATATATATATATATATATATATATATATATATATATATATATATATATTAGTACTTTTTTTTATCCTATTTCTATTATAATTTCTTCCTTGTGTTTTTAACTGTGAATTTGCACTGTCCATGGAGCGGACCTGTTTACATTTCACTGCCGGTTGTATATTCTGTATATAACTGTGTATGTGACAAATAAAAGTCTTGAATCTTAAATCTTGAAATCAACTTGTAAATACGATCTTTACGACATGACTTGAACGCACCATAAGGACAGACATAGAGCACATGTGAATATATTATGAAGATATTATTAAGATTATCATGCCAGGACGAGAACCTCACGTGATCTCATGGGGAAGCGGATATAAACATGTACCTAGCAGATCATCATTGTCTCATCAGATAATGTTTACATTTGCTAGCAACTTTCTACACTCACCCAGTATGTTCAAAACCAAGGCGATTTCTCTCCAGCTCTTCTCTTTGTACATGTTTTTGAAGACAAGTTATACAAATAGATGTGTTGTTGCAACACTTCACACGCTGTTCCACCATCTCTGCTGTTCAACAGACACACACAGCAGCTTGTTTTGCGGTCTTGACTTCAAAAGTGCTTTCATTCACTTCTTTCATTGGTTATTGTGAAAGAAGTGACGTAATCATTGGCCCCGATTTGCGTGAGAGCAGATCGGGAGGTGCAATATTCAATCTGTGAATGCCTCACATTACCAGATAATCTGCACCGAACATCAGAACCGATCGAGGTCCTCAATAAGATTTTTTTTCTTTGATTCTCAGGAGGGGAAAATTGGGGATAAATCGGCCTAAAACTCCTGTAGTGTGAGCCCGGCTTAACACTAGAATGGGCAATTAACTGCAAGTGATGCAGATTGAGCAAAGTGAGCCTGCTAATACAAGCATATTACTGATGTCACATTCCAAATGACATTCCAGTGCTGCTCCCAAAGAGCTGTCAGTGAGTTCCTGCATGATTGGTCCATTTTTCGATATGGGCGGGGCTTGCTTAGCCACTTAGTAACTCGTAGCATGTAGGTGAGTTCATGCTATGCCAATAACCGTAATATCGCGTTTCGACTTGTAAAAAGCGTTCACGTCCTTGTAGAGCTTGTAATTATTAAAGTTTGTAATTGAGCTCCTACTTGTACCCATGTGTGCCACACGAGTCCTGAAAATTGAAGCCAAAGCATCTCGATCGCCCCCAGGTGACTGGAAGCAGTATAGGTCATAAAGCCCACCCTCTCCATGAAATGTAATGGGACATATACCATCTTTGGAAAAAAATTAATTTGAAGTGTAATTTGATTGTTTAGTTTGTCTGTCATTTTAGGCTGTTTTTATCACACTGATGTTAGTTCAAGTGTTTGTTCGTTAGTTATTTGATGCTATAAAAAATGGGGGTGTGACATTATGAGTGACAGCTGAGATTGACAGCGAAGTATTCACTGAGGTGCCAACAGACATTTTTTGGGAACTTCAAGAGGAGATTGGAGCTTTAGCTTTAACAAAAAGTTGTTGATTAGGGGGGAGTGTGGACGGGACGCTAATATCGGCTCATCTTTGCTCTCACTACTGTGGAGACTCTGGCTCCAAGTTGCCACTGCACAGACTCAAGAACCAAGATGTCAGCGCCATATTTGAACACTGGCGGCTTCAGTTACGTCAGCGGAAGAAAGTGAAGGCGTGTCGTCCATCTTTTTTTATAGTTTATGCTTGTACCACGTAACAGCTGTACAACCTAACCACTGCGGATTGATAGTGTCGCCATAGAAATGCATAATTCTCAGTCTGAGGACGTGAGAAGCTCAGAATAAAACATCACGTGTTGTCATCATTATTATGCATTGCAGCAGCAGAAAACAGAAAAAGTGCCAAGAACGTGAAGTAAAAGAGCAAGAAGTGATACAAAAACCATGAAACCTATTAATAAAAAGAAATACTCCATATTCAGTATTAGTTGTGCTATTAGTGCATTCTACTGTGCTATTGTAGTATCTTTGAAATAGTATTATAGATGTTGATATTTTGAATATTAATAATGTTTTATTTTTCTGTTTTCATTTTCATTTTAGTTCAAGTTTTAGTCATTCTTTTATTGTATTTTATTTGATGTGTCCATATAGTTTTTGTATGTATTTTTATTTATTCGTTTTAGTTAATTTAGTTTTAGATATTCAATTACCTTGGCTGTCAGCTACGGAGAGATGGCATCATCCGGCTGGCCTCTCGTTCCCTCGCTCAAAAGGCATTTTGGGACTTTTCCATCCATCCATCCATCCATCCATCCATCCATCCATCCATCCATCCATCCATCCATCCATCCATCCATCCATCCATTATCTTCCACTTATCTGGGGCCGGGTCGCCGGGGCAACAGTCTAAGCAGAGACGCCCAGACTTCCCTCTCCCTAGCCACTTCCTCCAGCTCTTCTGGGGGAACCCCGAGGCGTTCCCAAGCCAGCCGGGAGACGTAATCCCTCCAGCGTGTCCTAGATCTTCCCCGGGGCCTCCTCCCGGTGGGACATGCCCGAAACACCTCCCCGGGCAGGCGTCCAGGAGGCATCCGAAATAGATGCCCGAGCCACCTCAACTGGCTCCTCTCGATGTGGAGGAGCAACGGCTCTACTCTGAGCTCCTCCCAAATAACTGAGCTTCTCACCCTATCTCTAAGGGAGCGCCCAGCAACCCTGCAGAGAAAGCTCATTTCGGCCGCCTGTATCCGGGATCTTGTCCTTTCGGTCATGACCCACAGCTCATGACCATAGGTGAGAGTAGGAACGTAGATTGACCGGTAAATCGAGAGCTTCGCCTTACAGCTCAGCTCCTTCTTCACCACGACAGACCGGTACATCGACCGCATTACTGCAGAAGCTGCACCGATCCGTCTGTCAATCTCCCGTTCCATCCTTCCCTCACTCGTGAACAAGACCCCAAGATACCTGAACTCCTCCACCTGAGGCAGAAACCGAGAACCATGGCCTCGGATTTGGAGGTGCTGATTCTCTTCCCGGCCGCTTCACACTCGGCTGCAAACTGCCCTAGTGCACGATGAAGGTCCTGGTCTGAGGAGGCCAACATGACAACGTCATCCGCAAAAAGCAGCGACGAAATCATGTGGTTCCCAAACCAGACACCCTCCGGCCCTTGGCTGCGCCTAGAAATTCTGTCCATAAAAATTATGAACAGAACCGGTGACAAAGGGCAGCCCTGCCGGAGTCCAACATGCACCGGGAACAAGTCCGACTTGCTGCGGCAATGCGGACCAAGCTCCTGCTCCGGTCGTACAGGGACCAAACAGCCCTAAGCAAGGGGCCCCGGACCCCGTACTCCCAGAGCACCCTCCACAGGACGCCACGAGGGACATAGTCAAATGCCTTCTCCAAATCCACAAAACACATGTGGATTGGTTGGGCAAACTCCCATGAACCCTCCAGCACCCTGGAATGGGTACAGAGCTGGTCCAGTGTTCCACCAAGGTCTTGTGGTCAGCCAAGACAGCCCCACAACCTCCAGAGACTTGAGGTACTCAGGGCAGATCTCATCGACCCCCGGTGCCTTGCCACCGAGGAGCTTTTTAACTACCTCGATGACTTCAGCCCGGGTGATGGATGAATCCACCTCTGAGCCCTCAGCCACTGCTTCCTCAATGGAAGACGTGTTGGTGGGATTGAGGAGATCCTCAAAGTATTCCTTCCACCGTCCAACGATATCCCCAGTTGAGGTCAACAGCTACCCATCTCCACTGTAAACAGTGTTGGTAGGGCACTGCTTCCCCCTCCTGAGGCAGCGAACGGTTTGCCAGAATCTCTTCGAGGCCAACCGATAGTCTTTCTCCATGGCCTCACCGAACTACTCCCAGGCCCGATTTTTTTGCCTCCACAACTATCCGGGCTGCAGTCTGCTTGGTCTGCCTGTACCCATCAGCTGCCTCAGGAGTCCCACAAGCCAACCAGGCCCGATAGGACTCCTTCTTCAGCTTGACGGCATCCCTTACTTCCGGTGTCCACCACTGGGTTTGGGGATTTCCGCTGCGACAGGCACCGGAGACCTTACGGCCACAGCTCCGAGCAGCCGCATCGACAAGGGAGGTGGAGAACATGGTCCACTCGGACTCAATATCTCCAGACTCCCTCGGGATCCGGTCGAAGCTCTGTCGGAGGTGGGAGTTGAAGATCTCTCTGACAGGGGGCTCGGCCAAACGTTCCCAACAGACCCTCACAGTACGTTTGGGTCTCCCGAGTCTGTCTAGCTTCCTCCCCCACCATCGGATCCAACTCACCACCAGGTGGTGATCAGTTGACAGCTCCGCCCCTCTCTTCACCCGAGTGTCCAAGACATACGGCCGGAGGTCAGATGAGACGACCACAAAGTCAATCATCGACCTCCGGTCTAGGGTGTCCTGGTGCCATGTGCACTGATGGACACCCTTATGCTTGAACATGGTGGAGGTCTCCCTCCACCCTCAAAGTTTATGTTGCCGCTAATCATGATTTGGTATGTGGAAAGTCTTTAGGGAAGCACAATCTGATCATCAGGTTCCTGAGGGGGGTGAGGAAGCTAAATCTGCCTCGTCCTCCCTCTATACCCTCTTGGGACCTGCCTCTGGTGCTGAAACTGCACCTCAGAGACCTCCCTTCGAGCCTTTGCAGTCAGCTGAGTTAAAAATTATGTCTCTGAAGACAGTACTCCTGTACTCCTGTACAGCACTGCATTGGCCTCCATCAAGAGGGTAGGGGACCTGCAGGCATTTTCGGTTGATGAATCGTGCCTGGAATTCGGGGCAGGTAACTCTCACATAATCCTGAGACCCCATCCCGGATATATGTGCCCAAGGTTCCCACCACTCCCTTCCGAGACCAGGTGGTGAGCCTGCAAGCGCTGCCTTTGGAGGAGGCAGACCCAGCCCTAGCTTTTCTCTGTCCCGTTCACACTATGTGGACTTACGTGGACAGAACGCAAAGCTTCAGGATCTCAGAGCAGCTCTTCGTCTGTTACGGAGGCCAGCAGAAGGGAAAGGCTGTCTCCAAGTAGAGGATGGCTCACTGGATAGTGGATGCCATCGTCTTGGTGTATGAAACCCAAGATGTGCCCTGCCTGCTCGGGTTAAGAGCCCACTCCAATAGGGGTGTATCTTCTTCCTGGGCACTGGCTCATGGCACCTCACTGACAGATATCTGTAGAGCTGCGGGCTGGGCGACACCCAACATGTTTGCTAGATTCTATAGCCTACGTGTAGAGCCGGTATCTTCCTGTGTGCTCACTTCCCATAGTCAGTAACACCGAAGTGCCCATTCTAAGTGTCGGCTTGCTGTGCCATTCCCTTCCCCATGGAACAGATACGTGCGCTTATATGCTCCAGTCAAGTTCCCCAGAATGGCGAACCCTGTCGAGTCCTCTGCAACCCACGTCTAACACTCGTCTAACACTCGTATGCATTGGTGGAACTTAGGTGTTAGGCTGGGTTCCATATGTTGTGACCCCCACGGCGGTCCCGTGTGTATTCTTCCATGGTACAGCTCCCTACAGCGAGCCCGTGTCTTTCCCTTGGCAGAGCCTGCTCTGCCTTCTCAGTGTGTGTTGCTCCCCCGCCTACAATGGCCGGGGCCACCCCTGGGACTTCCGTATGTTGCACTGCCCACGGCCAGTCCATACGTGTATTCTCCACATGGTAACTCCCTCCAAGCATGATGTAGCTTCTGCAGCGTTCCCAATAGTCTGCTGAGTCTTGCAGAACAGCGGCAGTGACTCTCCCTGCGTGAATTTCCCCCATCCGGAACAGACGGGGTCTGAGGGGCTCTCTCACTTCTCTGAAAGTGGTAGTAACTGTGGCGTTTTCCAAAGGGATCCGAATTCGTCGGTGATGTCCGACGTACGTCGAACGTGACTAACTGAAAGGGAATGTCTCAGTTACGTATGGTAACCCTCGTCCCCTGAAGGAGGGAACGGAGACGTACATCCCATCGCCACAGTTGCTGTACCATCACTGCAGGCCGAGTCATTAGTTCGGCTCCTCAGTGAAAAACAACAGTGCGTTGCAATTGCTTCTGCTTTATAGCAAGATGCAATATATTTGTTCCGCGAAGAGCAAGATGCAATTTTCATTGTTCTCTATATCTCTAAGCTGATAGGGAGCTCCCTGAAGTGATCCCAATTTGTTGATGTCCGACGTACGTCTCCGTTCCCTCCTTCAGGGAACGAGGGTTACCATACGTAACCGAGATGTTTCCGACCAAAATTACTTGATCTCAGCACCTGGGCGGAAAAGACACACACAATTGTGCCATGTTAACTTGTTAAAACCCTTTTATTCCCATTCGTTGGTATCGGAGAAGGCTCCTGTAGCAGTTGCTGTAGCTTCATCTGTGATGGAAGTTGCTGAGGATGTTAAAGTACATTGCAGCCCCGACTTAACAACTCTGAAACACTTAATAACTTGGAGGATTTGGTACAATATTTGCCTACAGAGAACTGAAGTGTGTGAATTGTATTTTCCTATGTTGTTTTCAGATTCACCTTCATGCACTCATTTGATAGAGCATGATATAGATGTTGGCACTATAGAGATTGCTTCATTTATTACCCCTTCTGGGCTATATTCTTATTCTCTAATGAGCTTTGGCCTTAGAAATTTGTACGCTACTTTTCAACGCTTTATGAACCATGTAACCTCTGGTTTAAATGGTTGTGCTGTCTATTTAGATGATGTGGTTGAATATAGTGACACGTGGGAGCAGAATCTTTTACGTATCCGAGCACTTTTTGAGCATTTGACAGAGGCTAGGCTCACAATCAACTTGGCAAAGTGTGAGTTTGCCAAGACGACTGTGACCTATTCGGGGACGGTAGTTGGGCAGGGTCATGTGTGTCTGGTTCGTGCTAAGGTCTCGGCCATTGATCATTTTCCTTCACCTAACACAAAACGAGAGCTGCGGTTTCTGGGTATAGAAACTTTTTCCCAATTTTTCCTTCAGTGGTAGCTCCTTTGACTGATTTATTGAAGAAAAACGTGGACCTTGCAGTGTAAACAAGCTTTTGACAATGTGAAGCTGTTGCTTAGCACTGCCCCTGTGCTGGTTACCCCATGCATTGGTCAGCCTTTTCAGATCCAGGTTGACGCCAGTCAAGTTGGGGCTGGAGCTGTACTGTTACAAACTCATGAACCTGGTATAAAGACCAGTTTCCTATTTTTCTAGAAAGTTTAAATCTCACTAGTTGCATTACTCTACTATTGAAAAGGAGGCATTGGCGTTGATTTTGGCTTTGCAGTTTTTTGAAGTCTATTTAACAAGTGGTACTGTTAACTGTGGTATTTTCATATCACAATCCACTTACTTTCTTGCACTCTTTGCAGAGCCTAAACCAGCTTCTTATTCAACTGTCTCTTTTTTTACAACCCTATCCTTTAGATATTATGTAACAAACCTTATTCATTATATCAATCTTTTGTTTTGACTTCCCTTTATTGTTGCAGCCAAAAGCCAACCGTAACACAAAGGAGGGACCTGTGCAACCTTGTCAAAGATGGCCAAAAAAGTGTAAGACATGTGTGATGGCAATGGACAGATTGAGAAGAGGACAATGGATAGGGGGCAGAAGACAGTTCATTTTAGATGAGTCACTTTTGACATAAAAGTATGATAATAATAATAATAATAATAATAATAATAATAATAATAATTATTATTATTATTATTATTATTATTATTATTATTATTATTATTATTATTATTATTACTACAAGTAAAACTTTTAATATTACATAACTATTTAAATGAGAAACTATCCACCATAATTAAACACTGTTTGAACCATGATCTATCTATTTAAAATTCCTTTTTTATTATTATTTTATTTTTATTTTTATTTATTTTTATGTTTTTCAGTATGGGCAAGGCAGAATGGATGGTGGATGGAAAAGGAGGAAGTAGGTGCATCCTGGGGGTGAAATACCACGGACACCAATCTGCAAAACCAGTTCTCTGCTTAGTTGAAAGGAGGACCAGAAGGGAACTGATAACACGCATTGCTCACCATGCCAAGAGAGGGTCTATCATCATCAGTGATGAGTGGAGGGCTTGCAGACATGCTCTACCCCAGCTCGGTTACAGGCATTATACTGTGAACCACAGGCATTGGATAGATTATGTTGCAATTTTAGTGTTATTTCCAGCAATTATATCAAAGGTAGATCATTTGAAAAAGAATGGAAAGCTTCTCCCCATAATGTGGTAAAAATAATGAAAGTAAAAAGTAGGGTGGGGTGTCAGTTTGGCAAGGTTATAGGTTTTCATACTAATTTGGGGGGAACATATTCTCCTTAAACTGCTGAGAGAAAGAGTTAACAGTTTTTACCAAAGTTATCATTTGTTATATCATTTTCACAATTCGTTACAGCAATTAGGGGATGCAGAAAGTGTTGTTAATGCCTTGTGTACATGTACAGATAATTTGTAACAGCTAAGAAAGATCTATGAATGATGTGTAAAACATTAACAAGTGATAAATAGTTTACTTTAGATTAGGGGATACAGAAAGCTTTGCATAAGAGTTTTATTCATGCGTTTACACATAATCTAGAACAGATGTTGAACACTGTAGTGTGTACGTACTGACTGACCGCTGTCTTTTCTCTGATGTGAGTTTCAGTAGAAGGTGAAACTGGTTCACATTATCAGATACCACACAGAACACATGTTTGTGCTGATAAATGTAAAATTATTTATCATAACCCACTGGAATCCCCTGACTGTAAGGCATTTACAAATGTTTATTCACTTGACAACAAATTATTTTTTTATTGTTAAAAAAAAAAATAGCTTTAGCGTAATTGTGCCTTTTTGTGCTTTTTAACAGACCAGCTTATCACTTAATGATACATCAATATTATATAATGATCATTTACTAATGGTTTGATCATCATTTGTTCATGATTAACAATTGTTTATTAAGATGGTATGTTGACATTTCAATGATTATTATTATAAGTGATTAACATATGAACTAGTAACATATTAACTAGTAACATTTGTTTAGAGTCTAGTAACTATTTACTAGACTCTAAACAAAAATGGTGATAAAAAGCCCTAAAAGTGGTCATTGGCTTGTAATCATAGGGGAACCACTTTTAGTGCTAACTTTAAAGGTGCTATACAGCAGTTTACCCATTCTCCTCCTAAGAGTTTAGATCTGTTACTCCACTCATATGTTTGCTATGAATGGGAATTTACTACAATGGCAAAAGCTGTTTTTAATCACTTTTATGCTTTTCTGAGGTCAAGAAGTCGTGTGGGGGCCCTGGAATATTTCCTAATAAGGGAGCCTTGTAGGCAAAATGTTGAGAACCACGTTTTCTTCAGGAAATACACTGTATTTTAATGTAGTTTTTTAACCCTTTCCCCGACTAAACTAAGAGAGAGTTAGAGAACTGTTAAATAACTATACAGGGGCTTAACAGATTCTTTGTTGCCCTTTTTCCACCAAGACAGTTTGAGTGCTGGTTTGGAGCCAGAGTCTAGTTTCAAATTTTTCAAATCTTTCAACACCCAAAGCACCAGCTCTGAACCAGGAAAAGTGGTTCTTAAGTAGCACCAAAACATTGCTGGTCTAGAAGAAAGAACCGTTTGCGTCAGCTTTAAATGTTTAGAACAGTATGTAACGTAGTTCAAAAATCAGGGAAGAAGGAGGCGGGAACCGGCGAACATTTAAAAACATGAATCAAAAATAAACAAGCCAAAACAAACGGCAGCAGCCTCTCACGGACGACTGCCGCCTATAAACAAAACAAAAATACAACATAATAACGTCAGGAGCCCCTCACGGACGACTGCCGCCTACATACAAAACAAAACGCAACATAAAGTTCAGGCCTGGTCCTCTCTCGTCTTGCACTGTCGTCACTCCTCCTTTTATGCTCCCGTCACTCCTCCTCCAAAAAAAAAACCGGACACACTGCCGCTCGGTCCTCAGCCCACCGAGAGGCTCTTCCTCACGGTGCCATGCGATGGCACTGGATACTTGGTGGACGGCTCAATCCTCCTCCGCCCCCTGGTGGCCAGCGGTGGCTCCTCCTACTGAGGGAGCCGGCAGCGAGCCCTGCGCTCCCTGCTCCTCCCCTACATAGCGGACGGCAGCAGGCTTTGGCCAGCGACTCCTCCGCTCCCTCTCGGACGGCAGCCACTCCACCTCGACCCAGGGGCACAGCAGCGAGCTCTCCGTCCCACCCCGATCTTCATTTGCTCCAGCACCACCGCCTCGGGCAGCCACTCGGTTCATTGTGATTCAGGATCAGATTCGGACATGTATGGGCCAGGGCTCGCAAAGCCCAACGTCCCGGGGCTATGTGTTTTCCAGAGAGGCTACCAAAACGTAAGCCCAGCCTGCCGACGGGCTATCTTAAATAGTAAAATAATATTCCTTTCTTGATGTGAATTGTTCACTCTCTTGACTTTATATTTGAAGGAAAAATACAAAAGTTTTGATCATGCTGTCCTGTCTGCAACATACTTGGCATGTGTGTGTGCATGTGTTTTTGTGACACATCAGGACACAAATGTGTATAATGACATGGGTATGACATAGGTATTATAAGGAGAGGGTGACTTATGAGGACATTACCCATGTACCCATTTTTCAAAAGGCTTATAAATCATACAGAATTAGTTTTTTTGGGAGAAATTAAAAATGTGCTGTTTCCTGTGATGGGTAGGTTTAGGGGTAAGGGGTAGTGTAGGGGGATAGAAAATACGATTTGTACGGTATTAAAACCATTACGCCTATGGAATGTTCCCACAATTCACCAAAAACAAACATGTGTGAGAGAGTGATGCATGGTTCATACTTATATACACTGATCAGGCGGGCCAAGTAATAACATTCCAATCAATTGCGGGTGGATGAGATATAAATCATTGTGTTTGTTTGATAAAGACGTTTTGTGAGCCCTGTGGGCAATTCATTGCAGTTGCCGTTTTCCCAAACGCTTTCAAAACAATTCCCACATGTACTGACGAGGGAGCTGAAGCTCATTAATTATGCAGATCTTATCCAATCCTAGCCGTGGGTGTTTACTTCTAAGTCTTCAGTACGTCATGCCCATAAAAGCTGAGCGTTCAGGAGAGAGCCTCAAAACCAGGGTAGAAAATAGCCTATTACTTATTCATTATGATGTTTTTGAATGTAAAATCCATGTGGATGTCATAAGTTGACCTCAGACAACAGTATAAAAAAGACACCTTTAAATAAACTATGCATATATAAATTAGACATATATTGTTTACATATATGGCATTAACATACAGTACCATATAAAAGGCATCATATAAATAATTTTAATATATGTATATATAATAATTCTTCTATAAGTATTTCATGGTGTAAACCATGTCTTCATTTATTGTGAGGATGTATATATGTGCTATTAATGTAGTGCCTTATTTGAAACATTTATGACATTACTAAGCGGATATAGAGACATATATGTACATTATTTCCGTATGGAATGTGATGAATGTCATGCCTTTTATTGTTTTCCCTGTTTGCTATTTCAAAGTCATATTGCTAAAGTATTGTGGGCAACGACACAGAAGGTAAATTAAACAATGCAGTTTATATTGAGACGATCACTTTTGCTTCACTTTTCCCACATTTTGTTATGTAAAAGCCTTATTGCAAAATGGATTAAATTAATTATTTTCCTAAAAATTCTATACCCCATAAATTAACATACGCACAAAAAAAAAAACGTGCGTAAGCCTCTTTTTCACGTGAAATCTATAAATCGCAAATTATCTTGAATTTGTGTGCAGCTGAATGGTTTCAGATCTCAGCCTTGTAAACGCCCCCTAATTAATATAATTTTATAGTCAATATTAGTCTAAATAATGTACACGTGTGGAATAAAGTAGGCCTATACATGCTAAATTATTTAACTTTAATGCCGTGTAATTATGCTAAGAGGGTTTTGAAAACCCATGCAGGCTATATGTTTTATTTTGAACAAATAGTCTAGGGTATTATTTTAATTGATTAATTTGTAATGTTATTTTTTCAAGCTGTTTTTGAAATGTTTGCTGCATGATTAAGGTACACTTAAAAACTCCTGGATTATTTCTTCAGAGAGTAACCATTTTCTGGGTTATAGGTGTGACATACAGAGAGACATAGAGAACAGGAGATGGTAATGATGACAGTTCCCCTTTGAGGGAACTCACACTGCGTCGTCGAGTGATGACACTCTGGGAACACCCTTAGCATAGTGCATCTGAAGCATGAATGAAATCTATCCAACCCTGATTGGTGCTGCGTCATGACATAGTAGATGACGGCATAAGCGGAAGCTACAAAGGGCTACAAAGGGGCTGCCTGCATTGAAACAGACAATCAGCAATTGGATTGTCCAGGCTATAGCCACGGCTTATCAGGTGTGCAATTTGCCTTCACCGATGGCCGTGAGGGCTCATTCCACCAGGGGCGTGGCCTCCTTGGTGGCCCTCCTTTCTGGCATCTCGCGTCAGGAGATTTGCGAGGCAGCTGGCTGGGCCACCCCGCACACCTTCATAAGATTCTACAGTTTGCAACTCCCGGTGACGCCTGGTACCAGGGTGCTCGCGTCTAAGTGTGCCTGGTCTCCCAGCTTCACACTAGGATGGGCATGATTACGGTGTGGCATAGTGGGTAGTTAGTTCCCAGAATGTTGTCACTCGACGACGCAATGTGAGTTCCCTCGAAGGGGAACGTCTCGGATTACGACTGTAACCCTTGTTCCCAGAGAAGGGAACGAGACACTGCATCTCGTCGCCACACCTATCATGGGCAGAGCGCTCTCTTCATTGCAAATAAGCTAATGTGTTTGTGTGCCAACGTCCCCTTTGTAGCTTCCGCTTATGCCGCCATCTACTATGTCATGACGCAGCACCAATCAGGGTTGGATTGATTTCATTCATGCTTCAGATACGCTACGCTGAGGGCGTTCCCAGAGTGTCATCACTCGACAACGCAGTGTCTCATTCCCTTCTCGGGGAACAAGGGTTACAGTTGTAACCTGAGATGTTTATTGAGTGACCAGAGTGCAAAGCAGATCAGGTGAGCAGTCAGAGTGATGAATGGCAGGATAGTGCAGATAACTGGATGATGATACTCAATGTCTTTCGTAGGAGAACCAGGACGACGGAACACTGGAGCTGGAGAGACGATGGAGACAGGAGACGAGGAGATACACTGGAGACAGGGAAGCAGGTAAGTAGCACGGGAGAGTCCTGGAGGTAAGCCAACAGGTAAGTGTTGTGCAAACAAGACCGGACAGTGACTGTGTGTGTGCGTGGGGCTTAAGTGCAGGCAGTGATGAGGTACAGGTGTGCATGATCAATACTCGGGAGAGGCTGTGCGTAGTGCTTGGGAGTGGGTGGAGCCTGGCGTGCTTGTGACATTACCCCCCCTCCACGGCCCGCTCCTGAGGGCCAAGGACCCCGACGACGTGGTGGTCTCACCCTGACTGGTGCATGGAAGGTTTGAGCAGGTTGGGGTCAAGGATGTCGTTTCTGGGTACCCATGAGTGTTCCTTGGGACCATACCCCTCCCAATCCACCAGGTACTCAAGAAGGCCACCACGCCGCCGGGATACGTGGTGCCGTCCTCCACGATGAGCTCTGGGGAAACAGAAACAGAAGGGTGGTGAGGTTTGAGTAGGGAGACATGGAATGTGGGATGAATCCGGTAGTGAGGTGGCAATTGGAGCTTGTAGGTGACCGGGTTGATCTCCTGGATGATGGGAAACGGGCCAATGAACCTGGGACTCAGCTTCTTGCATGGCTGACATAGGCGGATGTCCCGAGTGGACAGCCAGAGCTCCTGCCTGACTTGAAAGGGTGGAGCTTCTGAACGGTGGAGGTCGGCTGTCATTCTATGTTGGCGAAGGGCGCGCTGCAGTTGATGGTGAGCTGAGTCCCAGACCTTCACACTCTCCCGGAACCAGTAGTCAACAGCCAGGACATCAGATGGCTCTCCAGACCACGGGAACAGTGGTGGTTGGTAGCTGAGCACACACTGAAATGGACAGAAGGTACGGAGGAAGCGGACGATCTCTTGGATCTTCCTCTGTCTGCCCGTTCGACTAGGGGTGGTATCCCGATGAGAGGCTGACGGTCACACCTAGGAGCTGATGAAAAGCTTTCCAAACCCTAGAGATGATCTGAGACAATATCCTCAGGAATACTGAAGTAACGGAAGACGTGGTTAAACATGAGCTCATGGCGGTGGGCAACCCTCTCAAGGGGATCAGACAGCAGGATTTTAAGAATCTATCAACCATGACCAGGATGCATGTATGGTTCTCGGAGACGGGAAGATCCGTGATGAAGTCCACTCCTAGGTGTGACCAGGGTCTGTTAGGAACGGGCAGAGGATGGAGTTTGCCGTAGGGAAGATGGCGGGGGCTCTTGGACATAGCGCATTCCTTGCACCCCTGCACGTACCTTCTGACATCGGATGCCATGCGTGGCCACCAGAAGCACTGTTTTAGCAGCGAGAGGGTTTCATTGACCCCAGGGTGGCCAGTGCCCAGAGAAGAGGGAATTACTCAGAGCAGCAACAACCACGTGATCTCTGTCTCGGAGGATGAAGTTCGAGGGGGGAAAAAGGGTGTGGACGTCAGGAAAGCTGCCGGGCCAGATGGTATTTCAGGCCATGTTCTGCGGTCCTGTGCTGATCAGCTCGTCGGGTTGTTTACATCTATCTTTAATGAGTCCCTCGCTACATCTGTGGTCCCCACCTCCTTCAAAAAATCCACCATCATCCCTGTCCCTAAGAACAGTAAACCCTATTGCCTAAATGACTATCGTCCAGTGGCTCTCACGTTTATAGTCATGAAGGTCTTTGAGAGACTCATTAAAAACACCATTTGCTCCTTCATTCCTGACACTTTGGACCCTCTTCAGTTTGCCTATCATCCCAATAGATCGACTGAAGATGCCATCTCTCATGTCCTCCACTCCTCCCTCACTCACATCGACAGCAAAAGTGGGAACTACGTAAGGCTGCTATTTATTGACTATAGCTCAGCCTTTAACACCATAGTTCCCATTAAGCTAACCGCCAAACTCCTGGATCTCGGCCTGAATTCTTCTCTCTGCCACTGGATTGAGGACTTCCTCACTGGCAGGCCTCAGGTGGTGAGAATAGGCCAGTCCACCTCCACCTCCATCACCCTGAGTGTGGGAGCTCCACAGGGCTGTGTCCTGAGTCCCCTGCTCTACTCTCTCTACACACATGACTGTTTGTCCACACACAGCCCCACCTCAATCATCAAAATTGCTGATGATACTGTTGTCCTGGGCCTCATTTGCAACAACGAGACGGCATACTTGGCCGAGGTGGAGCATCTAACATCTCCGAGCCAGGACAACTGTCTCTCTCTGAATGTTGGCAAGACCAAAGAAATGATCGTGGACTTCAGGAAGAGACAGCAACGGACATACTCCCCCCTCATGATCAGCGGGTCACCAGTAGAGAGAGTGAGCAGCTTCAAGTACCTGGGTGTAAACATCTCCGAGGACCTGACCTGGACTGCTCACATTCAGACACAGGTGAAAAAAGCCAGGCAAAGACTGTACCACCTGTGCCAGCTGAGGAAATTCAGGGTTTCACCAGCTATCCTGAAAACTTTTTATTTAGGGGTGATAGAAAGTGTATTAACTCATCACAGTGCATCACAGCATGGTATGGGAACAGCACCAGTCATGACTGCAAAGAGTCGTGCACTTATCCGACCGTATCTCAGGGTCAGTTCTCCCATCTCTGCAGAACGTCTACACCAAACGCTGCAAAGGTAGAGCTACTAAGATCATCAAGGACTCTAATCACCCTGCAAACCCTCATTTCACGCTGCTGCCATCTGGTAAGCGCTTCCCGAAGCCTGATGGCCAAAACTGAGAGACTCAGGAGGAGCTTCTTCCCCCAGGCCATCAGACTCCTGAACTCAGTCACTTAACATCACGTGACCATCGACATACTGACATTGAACTGCACTTTCTGTTCTGTTCTCGTTGTGACAGCAGTATTACAAGCAGTATTACAAGTTATTTATTTGTCATTACACATGTACAAGTACAGTATAACGAAATGAAGTTTGGAGCAAGCCTCCGGGCCGCAGCCGATTAGTCAGGCGCCGCCACACGCTCTCCAGAAATACAAGAATGCAGTTTAGCAAGCATTACATAGCAAAACACAACAAAACATCAACAAAACATAAACATAAACATGACACAGTACACGTGGTCACGTGATGGGATTTTTTGTATGGACTGGGGGAGGAGATAGATAAAGACAGGCAGACGGTTGTAGTGGGGGCGGGGGTAGGTAGTGTATGGTGCGAGTGAGTCTGAGATTGTGTTGTGTGAGAATGTTAGCCATAACTTCAGATGTTTTCGAGGTCAGTTCTATGGTTTGTCCTTGAAGGGAGATAAGGCAGTGCACAGGGGAAGATAGCAGACAGCTGCCCGGCTGACCTCCCAACCGAGAGATAGGGACAAGTGAGGTTCGTTGGGCTAGTTGATTAGGTCAGGCAAATACAATTTATTATTTTTAATCCATTTGATGATCTTGGTAATTTGTCGGATCATAATCAATCAATCAGATCTGGTCCTCAGCGCCGCGTCCGGTCTGTGCAGTTTCCCTAGACATTACGTCCAGCCTCATGGCCAGACCGGTTACAGTCCGTAAAAGTTCACTGATCTGACCCCCGATGGAGCCCACTCTCCCCTGCGTATCCGCAGTCCGGACTGCGTTGTTACGGTTCAGTTCCTCAATTCCTATCACTTTCTGATCTAATTCCTTCAAACGGTCACACACAACCCCGAAGCATTCTTTAATTGCCACAGACAGCGGCTGGGTGAATTTGCTTGCAGCTGTCTTACCAATCTTCCGATAGGTCAGGGCAATCCCAAAGCCAAAGAATAGGAACCCCGCCATCAATAATCCAATCATGTATAAATCTTCCGCATCCTCCACGGACAGAGCCTCCAGGCACAGGACTTGCCAGTTGTTCCATGCGTCCCTCACGTACCCTGCGGCAAAGGTCCCGTCCGGGCAGGTGGGCTCTCCCGGGGCACCCTTCCTTAGTGAGAAAATCTTGTCAATCGCGCTGATTGACCAGTTAATCAATTCCATTTCAGTATTTTCAGGAGTCCAGCAAAGCAGCAGTCAGAGAGAAAGAGAAGAGACGAAACACTAGACAAAACAAAACAGCGCAAGAGCACAGCGGGAGCAGAGAGAAAACACGTCTGCACGGATTGAAGGACAGAACAGGAACGTGTGTTACTGTGTAACAACCTGTTATAAACTTGTTTGCACATTATACTCTTTGTACACATGTTAACCACATATTTATAAGTCTACAGTTTACGCACTGCACAGTTTACTCCACTTACTTTATTCCACTTCTTTTTTTTCTTTTTTTACTTTTTTTCTACTTGACTAGATTATTTATAATTCTACAGAGACGTGAGCGGGTGACCTACTGCAAGCCCGGTGGGCAGCCCGGCAGGGTTTTGGTGGAGGCATTGAAGGAGGGCAGGGTTTCCTCAGAACAGACGATGGGGCTGACGAACAACTGCTCCGGGAGGATGGGCTCGGGGGCTTCTACCTTCTCTTCCGGACTGTAGATGCGGGACAGGGCATCCGCCTTGACATTCTTGGACCCAGGACGATACGAGATGGTGAAGTGAAACCGGGTGAAGAACAGCACCCATCAAGCCTGGCGCGGGTTCAATCGTTTAGCCTCACGGAGATAGCCCAGGTTTTGATGATCGGTGAGAACGAGAAAGGGGAGTTGAGCACCCTCCAACCAATGCCTCCACTCCTCAAGGGCAAGCTTGATGGCGAGAAGTTCCCTGTTCCCGATGTTGTAATTTACCTCCGGCAGGCTGAGCTTGCGGGAGAAGAAGGCACATGGATAGAGTCTACTGGGGTTCCCCTGCTGCTGGGATAGAACCGCTCCCACTCCGGTGGTAGAAGCATCCACCTCCACGATGAAAGGGAGTTCTGGGTTGGGATGGACAAGGAGGGGAGCGGTGGTGAAAGTGGTCTTCAGGGCTTTGAAGGCCTTCATGGCTGCTGGGGACCAGGACAGAGACTTGGGCTGATTACGAAGGAGATGGGTGAGAGGACTGGTGATGGAGCTGTAGTTTTGAATGAAGCATTGATAGAAGTTGGTGAAACCTAAGAACCATTGGAGTTGCTTGATGTTTGTGGGAGTGGGCCAGGACCGGATGGCTTCCATTTTCCTCTCGTCCATCCGGATGCCACTGCAATCGATGATCTATCCCAGAACCTGCACTGAGGGCTGGTGGAACAAGCATTTCTCAGCTTTCAGGAGATGGAAGCTCCTCAGACATTGGACGACCTCTGCAACATGAAGGCGATGGTTGGCCAGGCTCCAGGGGTAGGTCAAGATGTCATCGATATAGACCAGGACGAACTCCCAGAGCACCTCATGGATGAAATCCTGGAATATGGAGGGGGCATTGGTCAATCCGTACGGCATGACGAGATACTCGTAGTGGCCAGTAGGTGTCACAAAGGTGGTCTTCCATTCGTCCCCCTCACATATCCGGATGAGGTTGTACGCGCTGCGGAGGTCCAACTTCATGAACACAGTGGCACCACGGAGATGTTCCAGCGCAGCAGGGACGAGAGGAAGTGGATAGCGGAACTTGACAGTTATGTTATTGAGTGCTCGATAGTCAATACAGGGCCACAAGCCTCCGTCCTTCTTAGCCACGAAGAAAAAGCTGGAAGCAGCAGGGGAAGTAGACAGACAGATGTAACCCTAGTCTAGCGCCTCCTGGATGTATTCCACCATGGCCTTCTCCTCCGGACATGACAGTGGGTAAATTTTCCCAAGGGGCACTGGCTCACCTGGCAGCAGATCAATAGCACAGTTCCATGGCCAGTGTGGAGGTAGCTTGGAGGCACGTGTGGGGCAGAAGACATCGCTGAAGGGGTCGTAACAGGCTGGGATGTCCACCGAGCGTTTCTCTACCGGACTGGAAATGGACAGGTTTGCAGGATGTGGAGAGACTGGAGCATTCGGGAAGTTTCCAGAGGACCGGGAAACAGTCAGGGACCGGGAAGTTTCCCGGCCAGAGAGAAGCATTCGATCAACAGGAAAGGCAACAACTGTGTGAGTACTATAACATTTTTCTCATGGTTTTCTAGATCAGCTGTTATTTAGAATATGTGTCTGTGTAGTGTAGTGTGCTGTGTGGTGAAGTAGCATTTGTTCACGTGTTGGTCACATGGACTCGCACGAGGGAACAGTTTCGACGAGGCATGGCCTGCTGTATTCAATAACGTGTGTATATAAATAGAGTGGTACTCCGCGGCAGCTCTGGTGAGAAGCCCTCATCGTGTGAAGACTGAAGAGTGTAAAGACCAGCGACTCTACTCGAGCAAGGACACCAACAAGGCACTTGAGTATAGCTTTCCTTTCACTTTAACCCCTTTTGTGTTTAGCTTGTTTTCATCTGTTTATTTCTCTGACCCGTATTCACCATGTGCTTTCAAATCTCTACTATTACTACTACCACCCAGAAATCACGCTCTGTGTATTCAAGACGCTGTAATCCTAATAATCTGCTTATGGTACTGATTTCCTCTGCCACTTTACTGTCCGTTCCAATTGGTCTCTGGAATTGCCAGTCTGCTGTAAACAAAGCAGACTTTATTTCATCTATCTCCGCTCATTCAAATCTCAGTCTCATGGCCCTAACTAAGACCTGGATCAAACCAGAGGACACGGCCACTCCTGCGGCCCTCTCAAATAATTTCACTTTTTCTCACACCCCTCGCCTGATTGGGAGGGGTGGAGGTACTGGTTTGCTCATGTCAAATGATTGGAAATTTGAGTCCATAACATCTCTACTGGCAACAGTTCATTTGAATCACACTCAATCTCTATCACTCACTCTGCTAAAATCCATGTTGTAGTTGTTTATCGCCCGCCAGGTCAACTAGGTAACTTCCTGGAGGAGTTGAATATGTTACTCTCCAACTTTCCTGAAGATGGCACTCCCCTGGTACTACTTGGTGACTTCAACATCCACCTTGAGAAACACCAGGCTGCAGATTTCACCTCTCTACTCACCTCATTTGCGAGGGTCTACTACGAGGGTCTTAAGCGAGGGTCTACTACGGCTACTCACAAATCAGGTAACCATTTGGACCTTATCTACACACGCTACTGCTCCACAGACAACACTTTAGTTACTTCATTGCACACCTTCGACCACTTCCTCATCACTCTTAACCTCATACTGACTCCTGACACAACACGCACTAATTCGCAGATCACCTTTCGGCGTAATCTACGTTCGCTCTCCCCCTCTTGCCTATCCACTAGGGTTTCATCCTCACTTGCTCCACTGTCTCAGTTCTCAGCACTGGACACTAACAGTGCTACTGACACTCTTTGCTCCACTCTAATATCTTGCTTAGACAGCTTTTGCCCCCTTTCATCCAGACCAGCCCGCACCTCCCCCTCTGCCCCCTGGCTGTCTGATGTTCTCCATGAACATCGCTCTGGACTCAGGGCGGCAGAGAGGAACTGGCACAAATCTAAGAACTCTACTGACCTTATCTTATATCAGTCTCTTCTCGCTTCTTTCTCTGCAAATGTCTCCACTGCCAAAACTACATACTATCATAACAAAATCAACAACTGCTCTGACTCTCGCACACTTTTCAAAACTTTCTCCTCTCTTCTTTGTCCTCTTCCCTTCACTCCGTCATCAACTTTTACAGTTGATGACTTTGCATCATTCTTCACAAACAAAACCTCATCCATCAGCAGCCAATTCTCCACACCACAAACTGACACACACATCTCAACAACCAACACACACATGCTCCCCTCCTTCTCTATGCTCTCTGAAGCAGAAATCTCCCAACTCATCCTTTCCAACCACCCCACTACCTGTCCGCTTGATCCTATCACCACTCACCTGCTTCAGGCCATTTCTTCTTCAATTACTCCTGCACTCACTCACATTGTCAATACCTCTCTTCACACCGGGACCTTTCCCACAGCATTTAAGCAGGCTCGGGTAACCCCACTGCTTAAGAAACTCTCTCTGAATCCAGCACTTATAGAAAACTACAGACCGGTGTCCCTTCTTGCTTTTATTGCAAAAACACTCGAGCGAGTTGTATTCAACCAACTCTCTATGTTTCTTGAACAGAACAACCTCCTGGACAACAACCAATCCGACTTCAAAAGCGGCCACTCGACTGAGACTGCCCTGCTCTCGGTTACTGAAGCACTGAGACAGGCAAGGGCAGCTTCCAAATCCACAGTACTCATCCTACTGGATTTGTCTGCAGCTTTTGACACAGTTAACCACCAGATCCTCCTGTCAACTCTCGTGAAGATGGGCATCTCAGGAACTGCTCTCCAGTGAATCGAGTCTTATCTCTCAGGTAGGTCCTTCAGGGTGTCATGGAGAGGTGAAGTGTCACATCATCTAGCTACTGGAGTTCCCCAGGACCTTGCTTGGGCCACATCTCTTCTCCATCTACATGTCATCACTGGGATCTGTCATTCAGAAACATGGCTTTTCCTATCGCTGCTATGCTGATGATACTCAACTCTACTTCTCATTTCAACCAGATGATCCCGCAGTTTGTGTTCATATCGCTGCCTGCCTGACAGATATTTCTGCCTGGATGAAGGAACAACACCTTCAACTCAATCTGGCAAAGACAGAACTCCTTGTGGTCTCAGCCAACTTCACCACACTCTCTCCATTCAGCTTGGTTCATCATCCATAACTCCGTCCAGGACAGCCAGGAACCTTGGAGTTCTGATTGATCAGCTAAAATTCACTGACCACATCACTGCAACAACCCGGTCCTGCCGATTTGCTTTATACAACATTAGGAAGATTAGACCCTTCCTATCAGAGCAGGCCACACAACTCCTGGTACAAGCTCTTGTTCTCTCCAGACTGGACTACTGTAATGCTCTTTTAGCGGGCCTTCCAGCATGCACTATCAAACCCGTGCAACTGATCCAGAATGCAGTGGCGAGAGTGGTCTTTAATGAGCCAAAGAGAGTGCACGTCACACCTCTCTTCATCAGTCTGCACTGGCTGCCAATAGCCGCTCAAATCAAATTCAAGGCACTGGTGCCCGCCTACAAGGCAACCGCTGGCTTTGCACCAACATACCTAAACTCGCTTGTTCAGACTTACACACTCTCCAGAAGCTCTGCAAGTGAACGACGCCTTGGCGCCATCACAAAGAGGCATGAAATCCCTCACAAGGACCTCTTCCTGGACCGTTCCCACCTGGTGGAATGACCTGCCTGTCTCAATTCGAGCAGCCGAGTCGGTAGCCATTTTCAAAAAATATCTTAAAACGCATCTTTTCCAGCAGCACCTGACCAATAAAGAATAGCACTTATCACTCTATTTCGTTTTCTGTTTGTCTATAAAAAAAAAAATAGTTCTGTCCTATGTGTTCTCTGGCACTTGCATATTTTTGCCCTTGACTGTTTTTAGTTGTTTCTATTGGTCTGCAGCCGTAAATGTAAGCAGCCATCGCCCCACTTCAGAATCTCTCCTGTCCTCCAGGAGATGACAGGATTGTGCTGCTCCAACCACGGGTGCCCTAGGATGATGTCAGCGGTGGATTCCTCCAGAACCAGCAGATGTTGTTGTTCCTCATGGAGAAGACCCACTCTGAGCAGCAGAGGACCAATGTGCGCACTTGTCAGCGGCTGAGAGGTTTCTTAGTTATCGAGTGGATTTGGTAAACGGACAGGGTGGCTGTCATCTTGAGCTTGAGCTTGAGCTGGCGGCAGAGGGAGCCCAAGATAAAGTTGCCGGCTGACCCAGAGTCGAGGAGAGCGACAACTGTAAGTGACACACTGGCAGCAGTAAGGATTACGGTGGTAGGGAGTGGTTTCATCTTTCTAAGAGGCGGGATGATTGCACTCACCAATGGACAAGGAGGGCAGACTGGGCATTCAGTGATGTAATGTCCGGGTGTTCCACAGTAGAAACCCAGATTCTGGGTCAGCCATCTCTGCCGTTCAGCCATGGACAGTCGGGAGCTCTCAAGCTGCATAGGCTCGTGGGCTGGTTCTGGAGGGCTGACATGCTCTGGCTGGTGGGGGGATGGAATGAATAGCGACTGGCCCTGGTGTTCTTCCAAACATGACTGCATGCGAGTGGCAAAGCGAATGGAGAGTTGGATGAAACGTTCAAGCCCGATGGTATCCTTGCGAGATGCAACCGCACCCAAGGATCCAAACCTTGACGGTATGTGGTCAGTAGAGATCGTTCGTTCCACCCACTAGAAGCAGCCAGAGTGTGAAACTGGAGAGCATACTCATTAACAGACTTTGTACCTTGTTTTAAATGATAAAGTTGCTCACCAACTGCTGAATCCCACAAGGGTGTTCCAAAAACCTCCTTAAAGTGGGCGGTGAAGCTGGAGAGAAAGTGGGTAAGTGGATTATTTTGAGACCATAGTGGTTCTGCCCACCAGAGGGCTTTGTCAGACAGTTGGGAGATGATAAATGCCACTTTGGATCACTCTGTGGGGTACAGGTGCGGTTGCATCTCCAGGACCAGCGAGCATTGGAGAAGAAAACCTCCGCCGAGAAAAAAACCTCCTTAGAAAGATGAAACCACTCACAACCACCGTAATCCTTACTGCTGCCGGTGTGTCACTTACAGTTGTCGCTCTCCTCGACTCTGGGTCAGCCGGCAACTTTATCTCAGGGTCCCTCTGCTGCAAGCTCAAGCTCAAGACTACAGCCACTCCGTCCGTGTACCAAATCCACTCAATAACTGGGAAGCCTCTCAGCCGCCGTCAAGTGCGCACATCCGTAGGTCCTCTACAGCTCAGAGTGGGGCGACGGCTGCTTCCCGGACTGTTTCTCTGCACTTCCGGTCGCAGTCTCTCCCCGTC
This sequence comes from Paracanthobrama guichenoti, assembly GCA_018749465.1. NCBI lineage: Eukaryota > Metazoa > Chordata > Actinopteri > Cypriniformes > Gobionidae > Paracanthobrama > Paracanthobrama guichenoti. The sequence goes on along the minus strand of CM031950.1, from coordinate 28,934,012 downwards.
CTGCGAACCTGTCCATCTGCTCCATGTCGATTGAGAGTCCGGTAGAGAAATGCAATCCCAGCCTGTTACGCCCCCTTCAGCGACATCTTCTGCCCCACACATGCCTCCATGCTGCCTCCACACCAGCCATGGGACTGTGCTATTGATCTGCTGCCAAGTGAGCCAGTGTCCCATGGGAAAATGTACCCACTGTCATGTCCGGAGGAGAAGGCCATGGAGGAATACATACAGGAGGCGCTAGACCAGGGTTATATCCGTCCGTCTACTTCCCCTGCTGCTTCCAGCTTCTTCGTGGCTAAAAAGGACGGAGGCTTGCGGCCCTGTATTGACTATCGAGCACTCAACAGCATCACTGTCAAGTTCCGCTATCCACTTCCTCTTGTCCCTGCTGTGCTGGAACATCTCTGTGGTGCCACTGTGTTCACAAAGTTGGACCTCCGCAGCGCGTACAACCTCATCCGGATCCGTGAGGGGGACGAATGGAAGATGCCTTCGTGACACCTACTGGCCACTACGTGTATCTCGTCATGCCGTACAGATTGGCCAACCAGCCACTGGTCTCACTCCATTTCAGTGCGTGGTCGGCTACCAACCTCCACTGTTCCCGTGGTCTGGAGAGCCATCTGATATCCCGGCTGTTGACTACTGGTTCCGGGAGAGTGAGAGGGTCTGGGACTCAGCTCACTATCAACTGCTGCGCGCCCTTTGCCGACGTATGATGACAGCTGACCTCCACCGTTCAGAAGCTCCACCCTTTCAAGTCAGGCAGAAGCTCTGGCTGTCCACTCGGGACATCCGCCTACATCAACCATGCAAGAAGCTGAGTCCCAGGTTCATTGGCCTGTTTCCCATCATCCAACAGATCAACCCGGTCACCTGCAAGCTCCAATTGCCACCTCACTACCAGATTAATTCCACGTCTCCCTATGCAAACCTCACCACCCTTCTGTTTCTGTTTCCCCAGAGCCTGGCGCAACCCTGGAACCCCACCCTAACCGGCCAGCACCTTGAGGCAGGGGTTGACCACCATGTCGTCGTGGTCCTCGGCCCTCAGGAGCAGGCCGTGGAGGGGGAGTAATGTCACAAGCATGCCAGGCTTAACACGCCAGGCGTGCTCTGTACGTAACAGTGTTGTCTTTGACACAAAACAAAATTATTTTTTTATTTTTTAATTTTCATTTATTTGTGAGTTCTATAGATTTTTGTGAAACTCTTTACATTTATTTGTGATCTCAATCAAACTATATTGAATAATGCAACAATTCTAACCTGTCCCACCCACATGTGCATTCAAAATGCTGTATATATATTTACATGATAAAAGTCATTTTAAAGTTAAGATATACCTCAAGATTGAATCAATTAAACAGGTCTCAGAAAATCAGTTGATATCTACTCAATAATCTACTCAATAATACATAATGTTGCAGCATACCCAGTTTAGACATTAGAAGGTGCTGTTTTACTTAGAGGATTGGTCTGCCACTTCCTGTTTTTGTATTTAGTGCAGGCATATGCTTTAAAAATTACTCTTTTCTAAATTCAGGGGGGAATGTTCATGAGTGTTGCATTTGCATGAATTGCATCAAATGTGTGAAAAGTCCACCCGTGTTGGAAGAAATGCTGAGTCGTTCCAAAGATGCAAACATGGCAATAAAAACTTGATGGGCTTGCTGTGTCAACGGCCATGGCACAGCTTAAGGGAGCATGAACACACACATAGTGGGTGCTGGTAAACCAAATGGCTCAGACCATGGATGCCTCATGGATCTCATCAGCTATACAGAGATTCATGCTATCAACTGGACAATATTTGCAGCTATACAGAGATTCATGCTATCAACTGGACAATATTTGCCGCTACTACTCCTCTCACTGTTGTACAAACCCGATTCCAAAAAAGTTGGGACACTGTACAAATTGTACCGTTGCTGGCTCAAACTCTATAGGTCAAAAAAGAAGCCATATCTAAACATGATCCAGAAGTGCAGGCATTTTCTCTGGGCCAAGGCTCATTTAAAATGGACTGTGGCAAAGTGGAAAACAGTGCTGAGGTCAGACGAATCAAAATTTGAAGTTTTTTTTGGAAAACTGGGACGCCATGTCATCCAGACCAAAGAGGACAAGGACAACTCAAGTTGTTATCAGTGCTCAGTTCAGAAGCCTGCATCTCTGATATTATGGGGTTGCATGAGTGCATGTAGCACGGGCAGCTTACACATCTGGAAAGGCACCATCAATGCTGAAAGGTATATCCAAGTTCTAGAACAACCTATGCTACCATCCAGACATCTTATTCTATATAAATATTATTATTTTATTCTATTCTATTATTCTTATCTATAAAATAAGACAACTTATTTTTCCTTAAAATTAAACATTTTCTCAGTGTAAACATTTGATATGTCATTTTTGTTGTATTCTGAATAAAATATTGAAATGTGAAACTTCCATATCATTGCATTCTGTTTTTATTCACAGTTTGTACAGTGTCACAACTTTCTTGGAATCAGGTTTGTATTTGGTAAGTGCTATTTGTTGGGGTGATTTCAAGTGATCAGTGCTTCAAGAGACAATTGCCTTCTGGAACTCCACACTGCGTTCTCCATGCAATGGCCAATTAATCACAAAGTTCTACACATTAAGATTGCTTCAAATGGGAGCATTGATTGGTCCTGTGTTCATAAGTGCTTCTCTTTGGGGTAGTTTTAATGAGGAATTGAGCTACAGGCAAGACACAGCCTCTGTCCAGTAGAATTTCATTTTTCAGTCAACCTAATGTGGCAAACCCTTGTACCTACCCCTCTAACTTTTAAGTGATAACAGTTTAAGCCAATTTTAATTTAATTTAATTTAATTTAAAATATATCTACTCTAACTTTAGCATGTTTCTTTTCAAACAAATTAGAAAGTGCTATCAAGTTGGGGTAAATATTTGCTGATTGACTCCGTATGGCCATGTTTGTTTTATTCCGATCCCTTACATTTACAGATCCCTTTTAGATGACTAGAAACAGAAGCATTCCTGGTCAAGAATAAGCGCTTCTCTTTAGCACAATAATGTTGCAGCATACCCAGTATAAACATTAGATGGTGCTGTTTTACCTAGAGGTTTGGTCTGCCACTTCCTGTTTTTGTATTTAGTGCAGGCCTATGCTTTAAAAATGAATCTTTTTTAAATTCAAGGGGGAATGTTTGTAAGTGTTGCATTTGCATGAATTGCTTCAAATGTGTGAAAAGTCCACCCGTGTTGGAAGAAATGCTGAGTCGTTCCAAAGATGTAAACTGGCCAATCAAAACTTGATGGGCTTTACAGAAATGCAACGTGTCAACGACCATGGACACACTTATATTGGGTGCTGGTAAACCACATGGCTCAGACCAGCTCTTCCTAAAAGCAGACAACATGCTCCATGGATGCCCCATGGATCTCGTCTGCTCATACAGAGATTCAAGCTATCAACTGGACAAGATTTGCAGCTACTCCTACTCTCACTCTCGGTACCCTCACAATGGCACTGACTCAGCTGTTGTATTTGGTAAGTGCTATTTGTTGGGGTAGTTTCAAGTGATCAGTGCTTCAAGAGACAATTGCCTTTCGGAACTCCACACTGTGTTCTTCATGCAATGGCCATTTAATCACAAAGTCCTACACATTAAGATTACTTCAAATGGGAGCATTGATTGGTCCTGTGTTCATAAGTGCTTCTCTTTGGGGTAGTTTTAATGAGGAATTGAGCTACATGCAAGACACAGCCTCTGTCCAGTAGAATTTTTCAGTCAACCTAATGTGGTAAACCCTTGTACCTACCCCTCTAACTTTTAAGTGATAACAGTTAAAGCCATTTTCATTTAATTTCCCTCTTGACTGAAAATATGTTGATATCTACTCTAACTTTAGCATCTTTCTTTTCAAACAAAGTAGAAAGTGCTATCAAGTTGGGGTAAATATTTACTGACTGACTCCCCTGTGTCCATGTTTTTTATTTTATTCAAATCCCTTACATTTAAAGAGCCATCCTAGATAATTACAAAGAGAAGTATTCTTGGTGTTATGTAAGAATAAGTGCTTCTCTTGGGCACAGTCATGTTGGTGTTTGTTCATGATGTGGTTATTTCAGTGCCATCATGACAAAAGCATACCCAGTGTAAACACTAGAGGGTGCTGTTTAACCTAGAGGCTTCTGTTTTTGTACTTTGTGAATGTCTTTGCTTCCAACTTGTATCTTTTAAGTGCTAACAACCTGGGGCAACATTTGGACACTTTTGCATTCTCATCTCCAGTAATTTTTCGTTTACATGCCCTCTTGACTAAAATCAGTTGATATTTACTCTAACTTTAGCATGTTTCTTTTAAACCAAAGTAGAAAGTGCTATCAAGTTGGGGTAAATATTTGCTGATTGACTCCTGTGTGTCCGTGTTTTTCTGTATTCAGATCCCTTACATTTACAGATCCCTTTTAGATGACTACAAAGAGAAGCATTCCTGATTAAGAATAAGCACTTCTCTTTAGCACAATAATGTTGCAGCATACCCAGTATAAACATTAGATGGTGCTGTTTTACCTAGAGGTTTGGTATGACACTTCCTGTTCTTGTATTTAGTGCAGACTGTTCTTCGCAGCGAACTCGATAACGCCATCTCATGGACATTATTCGTAGTTCTGCTTCTCTTCTGCTGCTTTTCTTTGAAGGTTAATTCTACCTATCCCTTTTGCTGCTCAGAACTGTAATTCTCCTCACTGTTACTGTTATTTGACATTCTCTGTCTCTACAACTCTTCACACTTATTTAAATTTATGTTAAACAAGTTTAACTTAAATTCAAATAAAGTTGTATCTGTGTCACCACAGGCATTCAATGATTAACATGCCCCCTTGAGGTCATGCTCAGATCTTTCCTCCCATGATTTTCCTTTGAAAGTGTTATTTCTGCTTTAAGTGCCTATTTACTGTAACAGCAAATTCCCAAAATTATTCTAGTACCCTAGCGCCTGGTTATTTGAAATTTGGTTTAAACTGAGTTTAAATTCAACATTTTTAAATTAACATTGAGTGCCTTTGGTACCCTACACTCTAAGCACACAGTCTCCCTAAAGGTTATTACTCGACAGCGCCTCTGTCAGGCCCGTAATAACACCTAGTGGCGAAAACGGGCTTAGAGTTTCTCCTCCCCTCTTACTACTTCCTGTTACTTTGTTTTGATTTTTAATTTTATTTTAATCCACTTTATTTTGATTTATTATTTTTATAAATTTTTAATCCTTGAATTTTATTTTATTAATTTTCATTTTATTTCACTTATTCTTGTTTTACCCTTCCCCTTTAATATTTTTGTTTGTTTTATCCTACCCTATGTACCTCACTGTCGTGTTGTGTTTCTTTCAGTTCACATACCAACAGAACCTGTGAGAGCCAGCAAGGAAAGCTAAATATTAGATTGGAACCCAGCCGCCAGAGTCCTCACACGACCCAATAGGCTGCCGCCATCAAAATCTATATTTAGGCTTGGCCCTCACCAATATTCACGGCCAAAGATATTAAGTATCTGGACCGTAGCTCACTAACAGCCTATATTGTTAGCCCAAATTTGTATTTTGAAACGTACAAAAAAAAAACTTAGCTCTAAATTCTGCAAGGACTTGCATTGTATTTCTTTTGTGCTGCGTTCTCTCGTCAACAGTACACCAAGATGTCCCGTTCATCCAGCCCTGCTGCCCACTGGGACAACCTCGAGACCTGGCTGTCTGCTATGACCCACGAGTTCCTGCCCAGAGTCACCGGCGACCTACAGCAGCTGAGCAGAGAACAGCTGGACGATGATCTGAACAGGCTGATGAGCCATGACCCCACGCAGAGCCACCAAAGAGTGGGCCAAGATCATCGGGAGGCTCGCCCACAATCTGATCATCCAGACACGGCTCAGCGAGAATAACAACATCCAGCTGGAGCAGGAGACAACAGCGCTCAAACTTCAAGCTGAGGAGGCCCTGAGGAACCAGGCCGATGTCCAGACTCGTCTAGATCAGCTACTCGTCGAGCCTCAGGAACGGCGCCGCGGAGCGGATGAGACTGACACAGAGCTACAGGACGGAGTCGAGAGACTCCAAGATGCACTGAAAGAGAAGGATGCTAAGGCCAGAGCTTGCGAAAAGCACCTGCAAGTGGCCAGAAACGAAATCCTTGCTCTAGCAAATGAAAGAGATTATTTGAGAAATTAACTTGACAATGCTCACAGAGAACTCAAACATTCCTACACGCTGCACAGCAAGCAGTAGGTCAAGACCTCCGAGTCAAGAGTTCCTTGTTCCGGAGGGGGGTGATAGTCCATGGTTTAAAATGTCACCAGCCAGCTTCCCAGAACCCCGTTCAGCAGCGAAGGGGTGGGAACCTTCCCAAGAGATTCCGGCCGGCAGGCACGGCAATGCTCACAAAGAACTTGACAAGCTGGCCAGAAACATCCCCACATTCACCCCAAGCCCTGCAGGAGGACACGACGTGCACGCGTATCTGCAGGACATAGACTTTCTTTTACAAACTGTGGACAATGTGACAACATGGGACAGATTGTATTTGCTCAGAATCACATCAAGCCGGGAGGTACGTAGCTTCTTGGACCGACAACCACAAACTGTCAAAACAGACTATCAGCAGCTGCGACAGGCTTTGATTAAAGAGTTTTCTGATCCTGAGTCAGACCAGGGGCTCATCGCTGCTATTGACCTTAAGCAGGGCTGAGCAGAAACCCTGCAAGCATACTACAATCGACTGCGACAGACCTACTTCGGAGCACGTAACGAGCCTGGGATGGAGGAGGACTTTAACTTCAAAACTTTGTTTCTCCGAAATCTGCATCACAGAGTGAGTCACCATCTAGGAGTTCTGGCCTGTCCCCGCAGCATGTCCATCCGACAGCTGCGGGACCTCGCCCATAAAGCTTACACCAAGCAAAAGACTGCCGCTGAAAAGACTATAAAAAACCCAACAATTTACCCTGTCCTTGATCGTAGTGCCGAACTGGCACTAGAGGGCGCCCAGCAACACCACAATAGTGGGCCTCCCAACCGAGAGTCAAGACCATTTCCAGCCAGCAGAAGGCACCATAACTACAATGGTGCCCGTCCCAAGCACCAACCCAGACACTCCGAAAGATTCTGGGACAAGCCACATCCACCCCACAACACAAAGGGTGGAGCCACGTGGGATGGTAGCCGGCGGCCCAGAAACGACCAACGCTCGTCGAACGGTGCGTACAGCCCAGAGAGTCACCGGCGAAATGGCTCTCGACAGGGCCCAGACAAGCCCATGTCCAAGTTCGTTCCAGAGCAGAAAAGTGCAACTATGGCTGAAACAGCCGAGATCCTAAAGATTCTGAAAGAACTGGTCAACAAGAAACCTCCAAAGGAAGACAAGGAGGACAGATCAGCCTGACTAGGCGTGAAACCTGAAACCAACACAATCACTCACAGCCCTCCAACAGAACATCAAGTCCAGATTCCAGCTCACCAACCACAAATCACAGAAACAACCCAGACATCGTCAAGCAACAGCATCACACAACCAACTCCGCTGCTGACTGCACAACCAGAACAAGTCTATTCTCCCCAGCACGCTGCCAACCAGGCTCCCAAGGTACCTGAAAGTGCTGTGGTGGTTGTCTGTCTCCCTGACAATTCACCTGAGACTAGCACCAACTGCTTAGCAGTCACCACTCAAGTCCCAATGCCAAGACTCTTAGGAAACCTGATTTAAAAGGGGGTGGCACGGAAACTATATCTAGCAATCACCTTGGAGAATGAGGTGAGACTCGAAGCCCTTGTTGACACGGGGGCAGACCTCACTTTAATGTCATCCCAACTCTTTGACAGACTCCAAGCTGCAGCCAAGAGACAGAACCGAACTCTCAAACCCAAAAATGTGTGTTGAATGTGCAGTCATACAGCCAAAATGAGGTACAGCTCGAACACATTGCTCCCATCCACCTCACAATCGGTCCAATGAGTCTGGTACACCCAGTGTACATATCACCCATAGACACATTTCCACTCCTCACTGCTAGATCGTTTTGAACCCTTGCTGGACTTCAGACAACTGAAAATTTGGGCTCAAGTGCGAGAACCCCTGTCTCTCCAGTCACCCAGGACAACTGAACCAGACTCTCAGGTCACGGAGGTCACGGGAACTTTCACAGCCATGTCAGCTCCCGGGAAAATTTCAAGTTCACTGCTTTGCACCTTTCAACCCATCAAAGACTCTGACTCTTACCTCCCCAAGGTCACAACAAACTTGCAGTTGAATGATGTAACAACAACAGACATCATTCTTGCATTATGGGCAGATAACTCAGCCATCAGCCTTGCACTGTTCAAAGCTCTCATCAAGGATGCACCTGACCTTCCCTTCACCAGCAAGCGCACTCGCTTCCCCGTTGACTCCTGCTTGTCAACAAAGAAAACTGCCAAGAACATTTGCGCTTTGAACTTGAACTGGAATGGCAGGTGTTTAACCCATTACTTCCTGGTCCTCCCGGACCTACCACATGATGTCAACATCGGAGCTGACACTTTGATTTGCCTCAAAGCTCATGTGGATTTTATTGACAAAGTGGTATGGGCCTCAATGACTTTAAAACCATCTTCTGTTCCAGTTATCCCTGAAAACCTCAAGTCAGGCCAGACCATCCCAGAGGTCTGCACTTTAATTAATGAACAGGACATTGCAGTACCAGCCTACACCAAAGGGGTCGCTGTTCGGCTCAACATGCGACGTGGTCAAACCCTGAACCACACACTGGATTTCTTCCAACTTTCACCTGAAAGCATGAAACTTGGACTAACCCTGGAAGCCACGCCTCTCACCGAGGTGCTTTCCCATGCGGTCTACATCATGTTCAACAACTGCACTGCAACAGACATCAGAATCCCCAGAGCATATCGTCTAGGATGGCTAGTGAGTCACGATTTCCACGACTTTGAACTCACTTTACCAATAATTGGTTCCATCCCACCTTCAATGATCCCAGAAGGGCGCACTGACAACACCTTGTCCACGACACCCTTCCAGATCATCACTATCGCCCCTGCCACGCCATTAACTACAGAACAGGTATGCAGAACAGAGCTAACAGAGGATCAACACCTGACAGTGTACACAGTCTCTAACCAACCTGCTTGTGAGACTGACAAAGACACTGCACCTCTGACAGCTGACAGGACAGATGACACAGAGGAGCCATATCCAGGATTTGAGACTCAAGTCCAGCAAATCCTCAAAGATGCGGACGCTATAAAGACTGATACAGACCGTCAAGAACTCCGACAAGTACTGTACAAATTCAAAGCGTCATTTACCAAAGACTCTCTAGACTCTCACTGACCTTCACACAGTGCGCATCCCAACACACCCGAATGCTCCTCCCACTTTTGTCAAGCAGTACAAGATTCCCATAGCTTCACAAGAACCTGTGCAGGAAATCATCAACTCCATGCTTGAGAAAGGTGTCATCCGTCCATGCAACAGCACCTATTCTGCTCCCATCTGGCCCGTCCTCAAACCCAACGGCAAGTGGCGACCCACCATTGACTACAGGAAACTGAACCAGCAGGTACCACTGTCACGATGGCCCATGACCCAGCTTGAACAGGAAATACCCAGAATCAGAGGAGCTACAATCTTCTCTACACTCGATGTGGCCTCAGGATTCTGGACTATACCTGTGCATGCAGACGATCAACACAAGCTGGCTTTCACGTTTGGCAATCGACAATTCACTTTCACAAGGTGCCCATTTGGCTATGCTAATTCACCTGCTGAGTTTAACATCTTCCTGAACAAAGCGTGTCCAGATGCTAGGACAAGAGGCAACCTCATCTATGTGGACGATGTGCTTATGAAAAGTATGACTGTGGCAGAACACTTGAAAGAGCTAGACTATGTTTTAAACCAGCTAACCACCGCCGGCGCCAAGATTGCTCTTCACAAAGGACAATGGTGCCGGACAAAGGTCAACTACGTAGGTCTGCTCATCGGATCAAGAGGCATCGAGCTGCAGTCCAGCCGCATCCAAGCCATCCAAAACATCAAGCCTCCTACCAACGTGTCAAAGCTGCGAAGTTTTCTCGGAGTGTGCAATTACTCACGGCAGTTCATCGAGAACTACTCAGACATTGCACGACCACTGACTGCTCTCCTGAAAAAAGACTGTCCATTCACCTGGACTAAAGATCAGGAACAGGCCATGAAAGAACTGAAACAGCATCTGTGCACAGCCCCCTGTCTAGCTTACTCTGACCCGCAAAAGGAGTTCTACTTGGAATCTGGATTCTCCACACACTGTCTCAGTGCTGGCCTCTACCAGAAGCACGACCAAGACAAAAGATGGACAAATGGTTGCATATGCCAGTAAAACACTCCTGCCACCAGAGTGTAAATATTCAGACCGACACACTGGCTACGACTCAGGATGTAGAAAGACCCCAACAACAACAACAACAACAACAACAACAACAACAACTGACCAACCACAGGTACTTTGAAGAGACTGTGTGCCAAGGTATGCCCACCACCACCACGTCGATGGATGTTCTTATAACCACAAGGGCACCTTGAAAGCAGGCGCTGGCGTACTGTGGCTAAACGACCAACCTTGCCCACCGCAACACTTCAACTTGGGCTCACAGTCATCACAGTATGCTGAGGTCGCAGCCATTCTCATAACCCTTCAAATCGCTTCGGCCCACAACATCAAAGAACTGCTTATCTGCACAGACTCTAATTACACAAGGCTCAGTTTCACCTGCCACCTTCCAGGCTGGAAAGTTAATGGCTACAGAACGGCAAACAACAAGCCAGTCAAACACCAGCACCTGTTCCAAGCAAGCGATCACATCACAACAACACACAACATGATCGTCTACTGGAAAAAGGTGAAAGGACACTCAAGACAACCGGGCCTTGACAAAGACTTTAATGACCAAACTGATGCCCTCGCCAAGACTGGCGCACTCCATGGCAAGCTATGGTCAGCACCAACCCACCCACCCACCCACCCTCAATGTTGCAGCAACAACCCGCAGCAAGCGGACAACTCCATCAACGGTGTCAGCATCACAGCCGCTCACGCTGGCTCCACAAATCTCTGCTAATGATATAGCGGACCTTCAAGCGTCTGACACATCAATACAAGCCATGCTGAACCACCTCTCAGACCCCACCAACCACCTGATCTGCACCTCTGACCTAACTTCTGACCCAAGCCTCAGAAGGCTGCACAAACTCAAACACATGCTGCGTGTGAAGCATAATATCCTGTGGTATGCCCCTGATGATCTCACAGCGCCAAGGCTAGTGATCCCACAGTACCAAAGGGGGGTAATGCTAATATATGCCCACGACGCACCATGCGCCAGGCACCATGGTACCAGAGCCACCTATGAGACACTCAAACAAGTGGCATACTGGCCTGGCATGCAGCAAGATGTGACAGAGTATGTCAGAGGGGTGCCTGGTTTGCTGTCAGTTCCAACCACCAAACTTCATCGAGATGGATCCTCCGCCTGAGGGATCAAATGTTGAGGACAACTAAACCACCAGCATTAAGTTAGTTCGCCACAGGTTGTTTCATGGTACCCAGAACCTGAACCACTTCTTGCAGCCACCAGGAAACAGCTGCCTTAAATGAACTGACTTCAAAGTAACAAGGGACACTGTCAATGCACCTGCTGATTCAACTCCCATCAATCAAGTCGACCATTGTGATGCACCTGCCATACGACTATCGGAACTAATGTCCAACGATGTTCAAACACGAACTTCGTCGGCCAAAGGGGGGATTTGTAGAGTATGGACAGTGCTCATAAATGATCGATCAGACCAATACTTTGATTATGCAAAATGAATCAACAGGACCGGCCCCGTGAAGTCTACGGACTGACAGTTTAACGGCTCTAAAGAACACAAACCCTCTCATCCCTCTCTCCTCTGCTTTCCAAAGGACACCCCCATAAAACAGCCCCTATCCTCACACACTCACACATACCAAAGAACACCCAAATGTGCTATGTGACTTTTAACTTGGTTATTTTTCATTTTAGATGTGCTGTGTTCCCTATGTATGCATGCTTTTTGTTATAACCATTTTAGATGTGTTTGATAGGTTAGAAACTTCTAATCAGTGAATGCTTAATGAAGAACAACGTCAATCCTCACCTTTCCTTTAATTCATAAGTTAAACTCCCCATGCTTGGTCTCGAAATCTGTGTCTCTCAATTTGTAGACCGGCTATGCGCGTTTTGTGGTATTATGATGCATCAAACTCTTTCTTTTATGCCAAAACCCAAAAGTCTGCAAACTTAAGAAGGCCATAAACATGTTAATGAGATGAGACTCAAAGACAAAGGGAGAGTTCCTTCTTCTTAGTTCCTTCGCTCTGATTGGCTGTTCCGACAAAAGAGGCGTGCCCCGTGATGGCCTTCAAAAGGGCCTGCAGGCTCTCTTACGTTCTCTTGCTTTTACTCTCCTGTTGCACTCTCTTGTTGCTCGCTCTCTTACACGCTCTTACTCTTACGCGCTCTCTCTCTCTCGCTCTTACTCTCACTTCTCTTCCCACTTTTCTTCGACGTGGATTCTCGGACCACCAGCACGCCATTTTCCAAAGGACATTACCACACAAAGGAACCAAATTTGAACTTCCCGCGGACTCCAACGGATCCACCCTGCAAGATTCAAAACACGGACCAGATCGCTGGAATTCCTCACACGCACACATTTCGCGACCAGCCACGAAAGAAGCATATGCAAGTAACCCTTAACAGTCATTATAGAGTTTTGAGCTTATACCAATAAGTTGGTCTGATTTCTTGCTTGTTCTCAATAGGTTATTGTCAGTAATACCACCTGTTCTTTGTCTCTCTCTCTCTCTCTCTCTCTCTCTCTCTCTCTCTCTCTCTCTCTCTCTCTCTCTCTTACTCTCTCTCCTTCCTTCTTTTAGTTAATTTGTGTATGTTTGTTTGTTGATTATTAAAATATATATATTCACACGTGATTGTCCCTGAGTTGCTCATCCATAGGTCCCTTTTACGGTGAACCGACCCTGTTACAAATTAAAAAGAAAGATACTTCTTCTGGCCAAAGAAGTCATGTCTAAGAGTTCTTATAAGGGAGATAGTTGGTGGACAATTATCCGTCCTTTGAACTCAATTCTAGAATTAAAGAAAATTCTACAAGCTGAATCAAGCCATAGATATTAATAATTGTTATAATCCATTATAATTAACTGTTAATATCCAAATTCCCCTCTGTGCCGATTTATGCATGTTTGATCCCGCACCATTTCCCTTGGGCTAGATTCGCTACACCAATTAAATTAAGCTTATGCGAAATTTAAATCAGGCTGCATTGACATTACACTCTACATATCCCTTTACCACTTAAGGGTGAGTAAATTATGATAGATTTTTCAATTTGGGGTGAACTATACCTTTAAGACCTCATTAATAGCCTACCAGGATCTCTTAGCCTACTACTACACATGCTTTATCTTAAACTGTTAACGTTTATTTAAGACACAAATTACTAAGTTTACGAGGACAGTCGCAAAGACGGGGATTCTGACACTGTGTGTATTTGAACGTTCAAGCACGAAAGAGAACTCAAGTTTAGTCAGGCGCTGTACGAGGTGTGCGCCGCCGCGCTTATCAGGCTTAACTTAATGCGCATTTACCTAAATGAATTCTCCCTCGTTGCTTAATGTGTCTGAATGGTTTAAAAACAATAATTACAAAGCGTTTAAATTAAAAATGTAACACTCACCTAAAGGATTATTAGGAACACCATACTAATACTGTGTTTGATCCCCTTTCGCCTTCAGAACTGCCTTAATTCTACATGGCATTGATTCAACAAGGTGCTGAAAGCATTCTTTAGAAATGTTGGCCCATATTGATAGGATAGCATCTTGTAGTTGATGATTTGTGGGATGCACATCCAGGGCATGAAGCTCCTGTTCCACCACATCCCAAAGATGCTCTATTGGGTTGAGATCTGGTGACTGTGGGGGCCATTTTAGTACAGTGAACTCATTGTCATGTTCAAGAAACCAATTTGAAATGATTTGAGCTTTGTGACATGGTGCATTATCCTGCGGGAAGTAGCCATCAGAGAATGGGTACATGGTGGTCATAAAGGGATGGACATGCTCAGAAACAATGCTCAGGTAGGCAGTGGCATTTAAACAATGCCCAATTGGTAATAGGGCCCCTAAAAGTGTGCCAAGAAAACATCCCCCACAACATTACACCACCACCAGCCTGCACAGTGGTAACAAGGCATGATGGATGTTCTCATTCTGTGTACGCCAAATTCTGACTCTACCATCTGAATGTCTTAACAGAAAGCGAGACTCATCAAACCAGGCAACATTTTTCCAGTCTTCAACTGTCCAATTTTGGTGAGCTTGTGCAAATTGTAGCCTCTTTTTCCCTTTTCCTATATTCCTATGGAGATGAGTGGTACCCGGTGGGGTCTTCTGCTGTTGTAGCCCATCCGCTTCACAAATGCTTTGCTGCATACCTCGGTTGTAATGAGTGGTTATTTCAGTCAAAGTTGCTCTTCTATCAGCTTGAATCAGTCGGCCCATTCTCCTCTGACCTCTAGCATCAACAAGACATTTTCGCTCACAGGACTGCCGCATACTGGATGTTTTTCCCTTTTCACACCATTCTTTGTAAACCCTAGAAATGGTTGTGCATGAAAATCCCAGTAAATGAGCAGATTGTGAAATACTCAGACTGGCCCGTCTGGCACCAACAACCATGCCATGCTCAAAATTGCTTAAATCACCTTTCTTTCCCATTCTGACATTCAGTTTGGAGTTCAGGAGATTGTCTTGACCAGGACCACACCCCTAAATGCATTGAAACAACTGCCACATGATTTGTGGGATGCACATCCAGGGCATGAAGCTCCCGTTCCACCACATCCCAAAGATGCTCTATTGAGATTTGGTGACTGCAGGGCCATTTTAGTACAGTGAACTCATTGTCATGTTCAAGAAACCAATTTGAAATGATTCGAGCTTTGTGACATGGTGAATTATCCTGCTGGAAGTAGCCATCAGAGAATGGGTACATGGTGGTCATAAAGGGATGGACATGGTCAGACATTCAGTTTGGAGTTCAGGAGATTGTCTTGACCAGGACCAAACCCCTAAATGCATTGAAGCAACTGCCATGTGATTGGTTGATTAGATAATTGAATTAATGAGAAATTGAACAGGTGTTCCCAATAATCCTTTAGGTGAGTGTATATGGGCCATTCAACAGAATTGGTGCAAACTGCTGACCCACATCCAGAAAACACATTTGAAAAGCACTGAATTATTCACGAAAATGTGCAGTCACTACTGAAACATGAGATGTTTTGTCAAAAATAAAGTATATTGAATTATCAACTAAGATGTTGTGATAGTGTTTGGTTCAATGCATATTCAAACTAATGAATCCTTAACTTTGAAATCAGTATGATAAACTTTATGCCTTCTACAAAGAAAGATTGGATTCAAAATACAATAAATCTCATAAATTACACTTAAAATATTAATACAGTTGTACAAACCTGGTTCCAAAAAGTTGGGACACTGTACAAATTGTGAATAAAAACAGAATGCAACGATGTGGAAGTTTCAAATTTCAATATTTTATTCAGAATACAACATAGATGACATCAAATGTTTCAACTGAGAAAATTTATCATTTTAAGGGAAAAATAAGTTGATTTTAAATTTCATGGCATCGACACATCTCAAAAAAGTTGGGACAAGGCCATGTTTAAGGCATCCCCTCTTCTTTTTATAACAGTCTGCAAACGTCTGGGGACTGAGGAGACAAGTTGCTCAAGTTTAGGTATAGGAATGTTGTCCTATTCTTGTCTAATACAGGCTTCTAGTTGCTCAACTGTCTTAGGTCTTCTTTGTCGCATCTTCCTCTTTATGATGCTCCAAATGTTTTCTATGGGTGAAAGATCTAGACCGCAGCCATGATGTTGTAATTGATGCAGTATGTGGTCTGGCATTGTCATGTTGGAAAATGCAAGGTCTTCCCTGAAAGAGACGATGTCTAGATGGGAGCATATGTTGTTCTAGAACTTGGATATACCTTTCAGCATTGATGGTGCCTTTCCAGATGTGTAAGCTGCCCATGCCACACGCACTCATGCAACCCCATACCATCAGAGATGCAGGCTTCTGAACTGAGCACTGATAAAACTTGGGTTGTCTTTGTCCTCTTTAGTCCGGATGACATGGCATCCCAGTTTTCCAAAAAGAACTTCAAATTTTGATTCGTTTGACCACAGAACAGTTTTCCACTTTGCCACAGTCCATTTTAAATGAGCCTTGGCCCAGAGAATACACCTGCGCTTCTGGATCATGTTTAGATATGGCTTCTTTTTTGACCTATAGAGTTTTAGCCGGCAACGGCGAATGGCACGGTGGATTGTGTTCACCGACAATGTTTTCTGGAAGTATTCCTGAGCCCATGTTGTGATTTCCATTACAGTAGCATTCCTGTATGTGATGCAGTGCCGTCTAAGGGCCCGAAGATCACGGGCATCCAGTATGGTTTTCCGGCCTTGACCCACGCACAGAGATTGTTCCAGATTCTCTGAATCTTTGGCTGATATTATGCACTGCAGATGATGAGAACTTCAAACTCTCTTACTAGAACAAGGAAGTATGACCATATTAGCCCAGTTCTGTCAACACTGCACTGGCTCCCTATTAAACATCGTATAAATTTTTAAATCTTGCTTATTACTTACAAAGCACTAAATGGTTTAGCTCCCCAGTACTTGAGCGAGCTCTTAACGCATTATACTCCATCACGTCTATTGCGGTCTCAAAACTCTGGCCAGTTGATAATACCTAGAATATCAAAATCAACTGCAGGCGGTCGATCCTTTTCCTATTTAGCGCCTAAACTCTGGAACAGTCTTCCTAGCATTGTTCGGGAAGCAGACACACTCTGTCAGTTTAAATCTAGACTAAAACGCATCTCTTTACTATGGCTTACACATAAAACATTATCAATTTCTATTATTCAAATCAGTAAATGATTGTTAGGCTGCATTAACTAGGTCAGCCGGAACCGGGAACACTTCCCATAACACCTGATGTACTCGTTACATCATAAGAAGAATGGCATCTACGCTAATGTTAGTCTCTCTGTTTATCCCGAGGTTTACTGCAGTCAGCCGGATCGGGCCAGATCCAGATCAGATGGTGGACCAGCGCCTGGACATGACCAACGCATCCCTGAAATGTCTGCAGAGAACATGTCAAATAAACTCCCCCCGTAAATGCTGCATCGACAGGACATCCTCATTAAACCCGTCTTCAGCATGACGACTCCAATCTTTCGAATAATCTTACGAATATCTATTTACCTAATATGACTTAAGACCTGCAATGTTGCCAGAATTATAATCATACACTGTTTGTTCGTCGGCCAGAGGAGAACTGGCACCCCGACTGAGCCTGGTTTCTCCCAAGGTTTTTTTTCTCCATTCTGACCCTGAAGGAGTTTTGGTTCCTTGCCACCGTTGCCTCTGGCTTTAGGCTTGCTCAGTTGGGGACACCTAAATTTCATCTATATTACCGATCTGCCCGCATTGACACTATATGATACTTGAAATTAGCTGGATAACCTCACCGTTTCACCAGAACGGCTGTACAAATTCTGTTGCATTATTTTCCTGTTAACAATGTGAAGCTGCTTTGAAACAATTGGACTTGTTAAAAGCGCTATATAAATAAAGGTGATTTGATTTGATTCAAACTCTTTGCAATTTTTTCCCTGAGAAACTCCTTTCTGATATTGCTCCACTATTTTTGGCCGCAGCATTGGGGGAATTGGTGATCCTCTGCCCATCTTGACTTCTGAGAGACACTGCCACTCTGAGAGGCTCTTTTCATACCCAATCATGTTGCCAATTGACCTAATCAGTTGCAAATTGGTCCTCCAGCTGTTCCTTATATGTACATTTAACTTTTCCGGCCTCTTATTGCTTCCTGTCCCAACTTTTTTGGAATGTGTAGCTCTCACGAAATCCAAAATGAGCCAATATTTGGCATGACATTTCAAAATGTCTCACTTTCAACATTTGATATGTTATCTATATTATATTGTATACCCCACACAGCTAACCTGCTCCATAGCAGGTTTTATTCTGGATTAGAGATCACAGACCAAAATGGACCAATCAGATGTGAGTAAAGTGACAAGTAGCCTATCTGATGCAATAAAGCTACTCCCCCTGTATCTCTCGCTCCAAATTAAAGCAGAGTGAATTTTAAAGACAAAATTGGCCAAATTTTACTGCTAATTATTTATTATATTCAAATTACATGAATTGTAATTATGTATATTTCTCATATATATTTATTATATGCATTTAAAATTATTACACTTTTTTTAAATGAATTTATATATATATATATATATATATATATATATATATATATATATATATATATATATATATATATATATATAATGCACACTTTAATATATACGCTTTTAAACAGATTAAGATTACGTGTATTCTTTTGAGCTCTTTGTGAAACTATATAAATTATAAGGCCTATTTTTTTGTCAGATATTTTCTTTCAGCTGCCTTCTCAAACTTTCGCTTCTCAAACTTTCAAACTTTTTATACCTGCCTTGTAAATGCGTTTAATTTCATGATATTTTTGATGATCTGCTAATCTTCCGAAGAGAACTGAATTGTGTCGGATCTCTCATGAGAAGTGAATCAAACTGATGCTCTCCATGTTCCGTGTGATTGGCTGTTTGCCGTGACGTCACACTTTCAGGCCCGCACGCTTCAGAGTTATTCACAAACTCTGGATTAAACCTGAGTTGACAGAAAACATTTATACAGAGTGAGCCTGTTTATTGTGAACCCGTTGAACCTAATCTAAACCAGGTTAGATTAAAATGGATTTGTCAACTCTACTCTGAAGGTGTTTGTTCAGCCTCAGGTCCTGCATGACAGCACAAGTAATGCCAATTCACCTGCCTCAGGTCTTCTCTAAGGGTGGTGTAACGTTCAGATATGCCTTAACATCAATCTTCATTAATTAAGTTCATAAGAACCCCCAAATGACCCTAAGCCCTTAATCTTTTCTTTCAGAAGTTGAACAGTTTCACTTTCAACAAACAACATGGGGTAAATTGATTTCAATAACATTATTATTTAATATAATATTTATCATATTTAGACACTGCACCTCTGACAGCTGACAGGACAGATGACACAGAGGAGCCATATCCAGGATTTGAGACTCAAGTCCAGCAAATCCTCAAAGATGCGGACGCTATAAAGACTGATACAGACCGTCAAGAACTCCGACAAGTACTGTACAAATTCAAAGCGTCATTTACCAAAGACTCTCTAGACTCTCACTGACCTTCACACAGTGCGCATCCCAACACACCGAATGCTCCTCCCACTTTTGTCAAGCAGTACAAGATTCCCATAGCTTCACAAGAACCTGTGCAGGAAATCATCAACTCCATGCTTGAGAAAGGTGTCATCCGTCCATGCAACAGCACCTATTCTGCTCCCATCTGGCCCGTCCTCAAACCCAACGGCAAGTGGCGACCCACCATTGACTACAGGAAACTGAACCAGCAGGTACCACTGTCACGATGGCCCATGACCCAGCTTGAACAGGAAATACCCAGAATCAGAGGAGCTACAATCTTCTCTACACTCGATGTGGCCTCAGGATTCTGGACTATACCTGTGCATGCAGACGATCAACACAAGCTGGCTTTCACGTTTGGCAATCGACAATTCACTTTCACAAGGTGCCCATTTGGCTATGCTAATTCACCTGCTGAGTTTAACATCTTCCTGAACAAAGCGTGTCCAGATGCTAG
The DNA here is from genome assembly GCA_018749465.1 of Paracanthobrama guichenoti. Taxonomy (NCBI): domain Eukaryota; kingdom Metazoa; phylum Chordata; class Actinopteri; order Cypriniformes; family Gobionidae; genus Paracanthobrama; species Paracanthobrama guichenoti. The sequence goes on along the minus strand of CM031950.1, from coordinate 28,914,073 downwards.
GACAAGAGGCAACCTCATCTATGTGGACGATGTGCTTATGAAAAGTATGACTGTGGCAGAACACTTGAAAGAGCTAGACTATGTTTTAAACCAGCTAACCACCGCCGGCGCCAAGATTGCTCTTCACAAAGGACAATGGTGCCGGACAAAGGTCAACTACGAGGTCTGCTCATCGGATCAAGAGGCATCGAGCTGCAGTCCAGCCGCATCCAAGCCATCCAAAACATCAAGCCTCCTACCAACGCGTGTCAAAGCTGCGAAGTTTTCTCGGAGTGTGCAATTACTCACGGCAGTTCATCGAGAACTACTCAGACATTGCACGACCACTGACTGCTCTCCTGAAAAAAGACTGTCCATTCACCTGGACTAAAGATCAGGAACAGGCCATGAAAGAACTGAAACAGCATCTGTGCACAGCCCCCTGTCTAGCTTACTCTGACCCGCAAAAGGAGTTCTACTTGGAATCTGGATTCTCCACACACTGTCTCAGTGCTGGCCTCTACCAGAAGCACGACCAAGACAAAAGATGGACAAATGGTTGCATATGCCAGTAAAACACTCCTGCCACCAGAGTGTAAATATTCAGACCGACACACTGGCTACGACTCAGGATGTAGAAAGACCCCAACAACAACAACAACAACAACAACAACAACAACAACAACTGACCAACCACAGGTACTTTGAAGAGACTGTGTGCCAAGGTATGCCCACCACCTACGTCGATGGATGTTCTTATAACCACAAGGGCACCTTGAAAGCAGGCGCTGGCGTACTGTGGCTAAACGACCAACCTTGCCCACCGCAACACTTCAACTTGGGCTCACAGTCATCACAGTATGCTGAGGTCGCAGCCATTCTCATAACCCTTCAAATCGCTTCGGCCCACAACATCAAAGAACTGCTTATCTGCACAGACTCTAATTACACAAGGCTCAGTTTCACCTGCCACCTTCCAGGCTGGAAAGTTAATGGCTACAGAACGGCAAACAACAAGCCAGTCAAACACCAGCACCTGTTCCAAGCAAGCGATCACATCACAACAACACACAACATGATCGTCTACTGGAAAAAGGTGAAAGGACACTCAAGACAACCGGGCCTTGACAAAGACTTTAATGACCAAACTGATGCCCTCGCCAAGACTGGCGCACTCCATGGCAAGCTATGGTCAGCACCAACCCACCCACCCACCCACCCACCCTCAATGTTGCAGCAACAACCCGCAGCAAGCGGACAACTCCATCAACGGTGTCAGCATCACAGCCGCTCACGCTGGCTCCACAAATCTCTGCTAATGATATAGCGGACCTTCAAGCGTCTGACACATCAATACAAGCCATGCTGAACCACCTCTCAGACCCCACCAACCACCTGATCTGCACCTCTGACCTAACTTCTGACCCAAGCCTCAGAAGGCTGCACAAACTCAAACACATGCTGCGTGTGAAGCATAATATCCTGTGGTATGCCCTGATGATCTCACAGCGCCAAGGCTAGTGATCCCACAGTACCAAAGGGGGGTAATGCTAATATATGCCCACGACGCACCATGCGCCAGGCACCATGGTACCAGAGCCACCTATGAGACACTCAAACAAGTGGCATACTGGCCTGGCATGCAGCAAGATGTGACAGAGTATGTCAGAGGGGTGCCTGGTTTGCTGTCAGTTCCAACCACCAAACTTCATCGAGATGGATCCTCCGCCTGAGGGATCAAATGTTGAGGACAACTAAACCACCAGCATTAAGTTAGTTCGCCACAGGTTGTTTCATGGTACCCAGAACCTGAACCACTTCTTGCAGCCACCAGGAAACAGCTGCCTTAAATGAACTGACTTCAAAGTAACAAGGGACACTGTCAATGCACCTGCTGATTCAACTCCCATCAATCAAGTCGACCATTGTGATGCACCTGCCATACGACTATCGGAACTAATGTCCAACGATGTTCAAACACGAACTTCGTCGGCCAAAGGGGGGATTTGTAGAGTATGGACAGTGCTCATAAATGATCGATCAGACCAATACTTTGATTATGCAAAATGAATCAACAGGACCGGCCCCGTGAAGTCTACGGACTGACAGTTTAACGGCTCTAAAGAACACAAACCCTCTCATCCCTCTCTCCTCTGCTTTCCAAAGGACACCCCCATAAAACAGCCCCTATCCTCACACACTCACACATACCAAAGAACACCCAAATGTGCTATGTGACTTTTAACTTGGTTATTTTTCATTTTAGATGTGCTGTGTTCCCTATGTATGCATGCTTTTTGTTATAACCATTTTAGATGTGTTTGATAGGTTAGAAACTTCTAATCAGTGAATGCTTAATGAAGAACAACGTCAATCCTCACCTTTCCTTTAATTCATAAGTTAAACTCCCCATGCTTGGTCTCGAAATCTGTGTCTCTCAATTTGTAGACCGGCTATGCGTGTTTTGTGGTATTATGATGCATCAAACTCTTTCTTTTATGCCAAAACCCAAAAGTCTGCAAACTTAAGAAGGCCATAAACATGTTAATGAGATGAGACTCAAAGACAAAGGGAGAGTTCCTTCTTCTTAGTTCCTTCGCTCTGATTGGCTGTTCCGACAAAAGAGGCGTGCCCCGTGATGGCCTTCAAAAGGGCCTGCAGGCTCTCTTACGTTCTCTTGCTTTTACTCTCCTGTTGCACTCTCTTGTTGCTCGCTCTCTTACACGCTCTTACTCTTACGCGCTCTCTCTCTCTCGCTCTTACTCTCACTTCTCTTCCCACTTTTCTTCGACGTGGATTCTCGGACCACCAGCACGCCATTTTCCAAAGGACATTACCACACAAAGGAACCAAATTTGAACTTCCCGCGGACTCCAACGGATCCACCCTGCAAGATTCAAAACACGGACCAGATCGCGGAATTCCTCACACGCACACATTCGCGACCAGCCACGAAAGAAGCATATGCAAGTAACCCTTAACAGTCATTATAGAGTTTTGAGCTTATACCAATAAGTTGGTCTGATTTCTTGCTTGTTCTCAATAGGTTATTGTCAGTAATACCACCTGTTCTTTCTCTCTCTCTCTCTCTCTCTCTCTCTCTCTCTCTCTCTCTCTCTCTCTCTCTCTCTTACTCTCTCTCCTTCCTTCTTTTAGTTAATTTGTGTATGTTTGTTTGTTGATTATTAAAATATATATATTCACACGTGATTGTCCCTGAGTTGCTCATCCATAGGTCCCTTTTACGGTGAACCGACCCTGTTACAAATTAAAAGAAAGATACTTCTTCTGGCCAAAGAAGTCATGTCTAAGAGTTCTTATAAGGGAGATAGTTGGTGGACAATTATCCGTCCTTTGAACTCAATTCTAGAATTAAAGAAAATTCTACAAGCTGAATCAAGCCATAGATATTAATAATTGTTATAATCCATTATAATTAACTGTTAATATCCAAATTCCCCTCTGTGCCGATTTATGCATGTTTGATCCCGCACCATTTCCCTTGGGCTAGATTCGCTACACCAATTAAATTAAGCTTATGCGAAATTTAAATCAGGCTGCATTGACATTACACTCTACATATCCCTTTACCACTTAAGGGTGAGTAAATTATGATAGATTTTTCAATTTGGGGTGAACTATACCTTTAAGACCTCATTAATAGCCTACCAGGATCTCTTAGCCTACTACTACACATGCTTTATCTTAAACTGTTAACGTTTATTTAAGACACAAATTACTAAGTTTACGAGGACAGTCGCAAAGACGGGATTCTGACACTGTGTGTATTTGAACGTTCAAGCACTAAAAGAGAACTCAAGTTTAGTCAGGCGCTGTACGAGGTGTGCGCCGCCGCGCTTATCAGGCTTAACTTAATGCGCATTTACCTAAATGAATTCTCCCTCGTTGCTTAATGTGTCTGAATGGTTTAAAAACAATAATTACAAAGCGTTTAAATTAAAAATGTAACACTCACCTAAAGGATTATTAGGAACACCATACTAATACTGTGTTTGATCCCCTTTCGCCTTCAGAACTGCCTTAATTCTACATGGCATTGATTCAACAAGGTGCTGAAAGCATTCTTTAGAAATGTTGGCCCATATTGATAGGATAGCATCTTGTAGTTGATGATTTGTGGGATGCACATCCAGGGCATGAAGCTCCCGTTCCACCACATCCCAAAGATGCTCTATTGGGTTGAGATCTGGTGACTGTGGGGGCCATTTTAGTACAGTGAACTCATTGTCATGTTCAAGAAACCAATTTGAAATGATTTGAGCTTTGTGACATGGTGCATTATCCTGCGGGAAGTAGCCATCAGAGAATGGGTACATGGTGGTCATAAAGGGATGGACATGCTCAGAAACAATGCTCAGGTAGGCAGTGGCATTTAAACAATGCCCAATTGGTAATAGGGCCCCTAAAAGTGTGCCAAGAAAACATCCCCCACAACATTACACCACCACCAGCCTGCACAGTGGTAACAAGGCATGATGGATGTTCTCATTCTGTGTACGCCAAATTCTGACTCTACCATCTGAATGTCTTAACAGAAAGCGAGACTCATCAAACCAGGCAACATTTTTCCAGTCTTCAACTGTCCAATTTTGGTGAGCTTGTGCAAATTGTAGCCTCTTTTTCCCTTTTCCTATATTCCTATGGAGATGAGTGGTACCCGGTGGGGTCTTCTGCTGTTGTAGCCCATCCGCTTCACAAATGCTTTGCTGCATACCTCGGTTGTAATGAGTGGTTATTTCAGTCAAAGTTGCTCTTCTATCAGCTTGAATCAGTCGGCCCATTCTCCTCTGACCTCTAGCATCAACAAGACATTTTCGCTCACAGGACTGCCGCATACTGATGTTTTTCCTTTTCACACCATTCTTTGTAAACCCTAGAAATGGTTGTGCATGAAAATCCCAGTAAATGAGCAGATTGTGAAATACTCAGACTGGCCCGTCTGGCACCAACAACCATGCCATGCTCAAAATTGCTTAAATCACCTTTCTTTCCCATTCTGACATTCAGTTTGGAGTTCAGGAGATTGTCTTGACCAGGACCACACCCCTAAATGCATTGAAACAACTGCCACATGATTTGTGGGATGCACATCCAGGGCATGAAGCTCCCGTTCCACCACATCCCAAAGATGCTCTATTGAGATTTGGTGACTGCAGGGCCATTTTAGTACAGTGAACTCATTGTCATGTTCAAGAAACCAATTTGAAATGATTCGAGCTTTGTGACATGGTGAATTATCCTGCTGGAAGTAGCCATCAGAGAATGGGTACATGGTGGTCATAAAGGGATGGACATGGTCAGACATTCAGTTTGGAGTTCAGGAGATTGTCTTGACCAGGACCAAACCCCTAAATGCATTGAAGCAACTGCCATGTGATTGGTTGATTAGATAATTGAATTAATGAGAAATTGAACAGGTGTTCCCAATAATCCTTTAGGTGAGTGTATATGGGCCATTCAACAGAATTGGTGCAAACTGCTGACCCACATCCAGAAAACACATTTGAAAAGCACTGAATTATTCACGAAAATGTGCAGTCACTACTGAAACATGAGATGTTTTGTCAAAAATAAAGTATATTGAATTATCAACTAAGATGTTGTGATAGTGTTTGGTTCAATGCATATTCAAACTAATGAATCCTTAACTTTGAAATCAGTATGATAAACTTTATGCCTTCTACAAAGAAAGATTGGATTCAAAATACAATAAATCTCATAAATTACACTTAAAATATTAATACAGTTGTACAAACCTGGTTCCAAAAAAGTTGGGACACTGTACAAATTGTGAATAAAAACAGAATGCAACGATGTGGAAGTTTCAAATTTCAATATTTTATTCAGAATACAACATAGATGACATCAAATGTTTCAACTGAGAAAATTTATCATTTTAAGGGAAAAATAAGTTGATTTTAAATTTCATGGCATCGACACATCTCAAAAAAGTTGGGACAAGGCCATGTTTAAGGCATCCCCTCTTCTTTTTATAACAGTCTGCAAACGTCTGGGGACTGAGGAGACAAGTTGCTCAAGTTTAGGTATAGGAATGTTGTCCTATTCTTGTCTAATACAGGCTTCTAGTTGCTCAACTGTCTTAGGTCTTCTTTGTCGCATCTTCCTCTTTATGATGCTCCAAATGTTTTCTATGGGTGAAAGATCTAGACCGCAGCCATGATGTTGTAATTGATGCAGTATGTGGTCTGGCATTGTCATGTTGGAAAATGCAAGGTCTTCCCTGAAAGAGACGATGTCTAGATGGGAGCATATGTTGTTCTAGAACTTGGATATACCTTTCAGCATTGATGGTGCCTTTCCAGATGTGTAAGCTGCCCATGCCACACGCACTCATGCAACCCCATACCATCAGAGATGCAGGCTTCTGAACTGAGCACTGATAAAACTTGGGTTGTCTTTGTCCTCTTTAGTCCGGATGACATGGCATCCCAGTTTTCCAAAAAGAACTTCAAATTTTGATTCGTTTGACCACAGAACAGTTTTCCACTTTGCCACAGTCCATTTTAAATGAGCCTTGGCCCAGAGAATACACCTGCGCTTCTGGATCATGTTTAGATATGGCTTCTTTTTGACCTATAGAGTTTTAGCCGGCAACGGCGAATGGCCTGGTGGATTGTGTTCACCGACAATGTTTTCTGGAAGTATTCCTGAGCCCATGTTGTGATTTCCATTACAGTAGCATTCCTGTATGTGATGCAGTGCCGTCTAAGGGCCCGAAGATCACGGGCATCCAGTATGGTTTTCGGCCTTGACCCATACGCACAGAGATTGTTCCAGATTCTCTGAATCTTTGGCTGATATTATGCACTGCAGATGATGAGAACTTCAAACTCTCTTACTAGAACAAGGAAGTATGACCATATTAGCCCAGTTCTGTCAACACTGCACTGGCTCCTATTAAACATCGTATAAATTTTTAAATCTTGCTTATTACTTACAAAGCACTAAATGGTTTAGCTCCCAGTACTTGAGCGAGCTCTTAACGCATTATACTCCATCACGTCTATTGCGGTCTCAAAACTCTGGCCAGTTGATAATACCTAGAATATCAAAATCAACTGCAGGCGGTCGATCCTTTTCCTATTTAGCGCCTAAACTCTGGAACAGTCTTCCTAGCATTGTTCGGGAAGCAGACACACTCTGTCAGTTTAAATCTAGACTAAAACGCATCTCTTTACTATGGCTTACACATAAAACATTATCAATTTCTATTATTCAAATCAGTAAATGATTGTTAGGCTGCATTAACTAGGTCAGCCGGAACCGGGAACACTTCCCATAACACCTGATGTACTCGTTACATCATAAGAAGAATGGCATCTACGCTAATGTTAGTCTCTCTGTTTATCCCGAGGTTTACTGCAGTCAGCCGGATCGGGGCCGTATCCAGATCAGATGGTGGACCAGCGCCTGGACATGACCAACGCATCCCTGAAATGTCTGCAGAGAACATGTCAAATAAACTCCCCCCGTAAATGCTGCATCGACAGGACATCCTCATTAAACCCGTCTTCAGCATGACGACTCCAATCTTTCGAATAATCTTACGAATATCTATTTACCTAATATGACTTAAGACCTGCAATGTTGCCAGAATTATAATCATACACTGTTTGTTCGTCGGCCAGAGGAGAACTGGCACCCCGACTGAGCCTGGTTTCTCCCAAGGTTTTTTTCTCCATTCTGACCCTGAAGGAGTTTTGGTTCCTTGCCACCGTTGCCTCTGGCTTTAGGCTTGCTCAGTTGGGGACACCTAAATTTCATCTATATTACCGATCTGCCCGCATTGACACTATATGATACTTGAAATTAGCTGGATAACCTCACCGTTTCACCAGAACGGCTGTACAAATTCTGTTGCATTATTTTCCTGTTAACAATGTGAAGCTGCTTTGAAACAATTGGACTTGTTAAAAGCGCTATATAAATAAAGGTGATTTGATTTGATTCAAACTCTTTGCAATTTTTTCCCTGAGAAACTCCTTTCTGATATTGCTCCACTATTTTTGGCGCAGCATTGGGGAATTGGTGATCCTCTGCCCATCTTGACTTCTGAGAGACACTGCCACTCTGAGAGGCTCTTTTCATACCCAATCATGTTGCCAATTGACCTAATCAGTTGCAAATTGGTCCTCCAGCTGTTCCTTATATGTACATTTAACTTTTCCGGCCTCTTATTGCTTCCTGTCCCAACTTTTTGGAATGTGTAGCTCTCACGAAATCCAAAATGAGCCAATATTTGGCATGACATTTCAAAATGTCTCACTTTCAACATTTGATATGTTATCTATATTATATTGTATACCCCACACAGCTAACCTGCTCCATAGCAGGTTTTATTCTGGATTAGAGATCACAGACCAAAATGGACCAATCAGATGTGAGTAAAGTGACAAGTAGCCTATCTGATGCAATAAAGCTACTCCCCCTGTATCTCTCGCTCCAAATTAAAGCAGAGTGAATTTTAAAGACAAAATTGGCCAAATTTTACTGCTAATTATTTATTATATTCAAATTACATGAATTGTAATTATGTATATTTCTCATATATATTTATTATATGCATTTAAAATTATTACACTTTGCTTTTAAATGAATTTATATATATATATATATATATATATATATATATATATATATATATATATATATATATATATATAATTTACAATATATACGCTTTTAAACAGATTAAGATTACGTGTATTCTTTTGAGCTCTTTGTGAAACTATATAAATTATAAGGCCTATTTTTTTTTGTCAGATATTTTCTTTCAGCTGCCTTCTCAAACTTTCGCTTCTCAAACTTTCAAACTTTTTATACCTGCCTTGTAAATGCGTTTAATTTCATGATATTTTTTGATGATCTGCTAATCTTCCGAAGAGAACTGAATTGTGTCGGATCTCTCGCGAGAAGTGAATCAAACTGATGCTCTCCATGTTCCGTGTGATTGGCTGTTTGCCGCACGTCACACTTTCAGGCCCGCACGCTTCAGAGTTATTCACAAACTCTGGATTAAACCTGAGTTGACAGAAAACATTTATACAGAGTGAGCCTGTTTATTGTGAACCCGTTGAACCTAATCTAAACCAGGTTAGATTAAAATGGATTTGTCAACTCTACTCTGAAGGTGTTTGTTCAGCCTCAGGTCCTGCATGACAGCACAAGTAATGCCAATTCACCTGCCTCAGGTCTTCTCTAAGGGTGGTGTAACGTTCAGATATGCCTTAACATCAATCTTCATTAATTAAGTTCATAAGAACCCCCAAATGACCCTAAGCCCTTAATCTTTTCTTTCAGAAGTTGAACAGTTTCACTTTCAACAAACAACATGGGGTAAATTGATTTCAATAACATTATTATTTAATATAATATAGTATATGATATATAAAATATAATTATCCAATTAGCAAGTATAAAAGAATGAAAACTGACAGACAAAGCATTAAATTGGCAGTGAGTTCAAGACCAATAATGAAAATTAAATCCAAATTTAGGTTGACAGCTAGCTGAAAGTAATGCTCTGGCACCATCTAGCGGTCAGAAAAACTACAACAAATGAAATGCGTGATTTATAAACACAAAGCATGATAGTTTGCTCAAGAAAATGCATCAATAATTCTCCAAATACGCAAACTTTACACTAATGGGAATTATTTTAAAAACACTGACAGGAGTCACACGACAGCTTACATGACAAAAAGAAGTTTATTTCTTATACATAAAACCAAAACCAAAAATCGTTATTTTGATTACTGATGTAACGTTACTGACATACTGAATATTACATTTCATCAAACAGCATTTCTAACGAAACAGATAATATTGTTGAGTGTTGTTTTAAACAGATTCGTTTCATGGTTTCTTAAGATTTAATAAGAATTTAAAATATTAAACAAATGCAGACTAACGTTACCTTCTCCTTGTTTTTTTCCTTCACGTTCCTGGCACTTTTTCTGTTTTCTGCTGCCACACTGCATAGTGCTTCAGGCATCAATTAAATAAATTAAAATAATTAAGTATTAAAAATATCCACATAACTCCTCAAAAGTTTTGTTTGTTTGCATGTTTACATTACATAGAGAAGCTAATCCTCCGAGAGCAAGTGGCCACACACCTCAGTTCATGCTATTATAATCAGCGAACCTGTCTACTGCACATCGAATCTCATATTTACAGCATATTTACATTTCGTTTACATTTACAAGTTAGTAATCGTGCCAGATTTGGTTTGTTTGATGGTGGTCACCCTAGCTGTGTGTCTGTAGTTCACATCAGATCAGTAGGCGCCGAGGCCCGAGGGGCTCGAGTATTCACGGGAATGGCCGAGCACCCACGGAAAAACATGAGATAGTATAAGTTACATTCATTTTAACCAAGTGGATTGGAAACGCTGCTAATAGCCTACACACAATTCTACCGTTATATTTAGCGTTATAACATAACAACCTGACACAATGATAGTGCTTTTTGTTTTCTTTGCATGGTTATCAATTGCATTTTAAGTATTTGACTCCATCAGGCATATCAGCGACATACTCCTATCATTATGATCGAGTGTTATCATTCAAACTGACCAGGTCAAGCAGTCTTATGTCGTGACATCACAGTATAGAATGTAATGTTTCGCCTGAGGGTATATACAAGGCTTGAAACTCACTTGCTCATTTTGTAGGTTGAAGTTTAGGAGTATTCTGATTTCAGAGTGAAAAACAGTTTTATCATGAGACAACTAAGTTCACGACGAAAGAAAGCGACTTGTGCGGAGCATATACATGAACACCAACCCTGTGTAGTGCTCAAATACAACACCATCACGGCAGAGAACCATCCGCATCGGCTCGATGAGACGCCTGGTGGTGCTATTGAGATTGATGAAGGGAGAGAGGAGAAAGGGAGGTTTTGGAAATCCCCTTTTTTCCACCTTTTTTGCAAAAGAACTGGAAAATACCACTTGGCTCAGGCTGAGAAGGTGTATCAGAGTGAGGCGGGATCATACCAAAAATATGGTAAAATCACATTTGATGATAAAATATTGTTTTCTTATAATAAATACTTCCCAATTCATTTCAAATTCAAAAGATTACTAGAACTTTGAAATGAAAATGGAAAATACAAATTATATCTCAATGGTACTAAAACAGTACTGAATCTTTAGGATAGCTTTATTAGGTGTCATTAACAAAACAATATTAATCAATATTTTGGAATTTTAATTCAGAAATAGAGTAACATTGTTTAAAGAATTCTTTAATTGTTCATTGTTTCAGAATTTGTATTCATCATTTTATATTTGATTCATATTATTAATATTCCCTCTTTAGATCACACTCTACAGCACATCGCTATTGTAGAGATCCGTGATCATCAAGAAGCTCCTGCCTCTGAGGTCCTCTCTGCTGCTGAGGAACAACTGGAGCAGGACGTCCTCCTACCTCAGGACGCTGACGGTCCAGTTAGTTCGGCTGAAGATGGCAGCATGGAAGAACTGGACAATGGTAAGAATAATAAATATATAAGAATTAGGAAATGTTATTATAAATGATAAAATACATTTAAAAAAAAATGGTATTCCATGCTAACTACAAATGCTTATCATTTAACAGACCACATTTGTTGGCGATATGAATTTGGACACAAGCTGGGTGAAGGAGGATTTGGCTCTGTGCATGCAGCGACTCGCTGCAAGGATGGCCTTAAGGATGGCCTTTTTTTTTTCTTTTCTGCTTTACCTTCTTTAACTTACAATACTCCATATTCATGATTCATGACTGCAATGATATAACCCATGACTGCAATGATATAGCATGTGCACATGCTATTTGTTCAGTCTTTGTTTTGTTAATTAGGTGGCTGTGAAAATTGCAGAAAAACAACACATCTGCGGTATATCACAGTTGTGAGTAGACTGTGCTCTTTTTATTATTGCTTCTCATTCACTGTTTTCAATTTATAACTAATTATATTCATGTTAATCTGGGAAAGCACCCCATCTAACCATCATTTGTTCTTTATTTTAGCCTGGACATCCCAAACGCCTCCCAATGAAGATCGGCCTGACATTCATGGCAAATAAGGGCCCCAATACAAATTATATCTCAATGGTACTAAAACAGTACTGAATCTTAGGATAGCTTTATTAGGTGATTAACAAAACAATATTAATCAATATTTTGGAATTTTAATTCAGAAATAGAGTAACATTGTTTAAAGAATTCTTTAATTGTTCATTGTTTCAGAATTTGTATTCATCATTTTATATTTGATTCATATTATTAATATTCCCTCTTTAGATCACACTCTACAGCACATCGCTATTGTAGAGATCCGTGATCATCAAGAAGCTCCTGCCTCTGAGGTCCTCTCTGCTGCTGAGGAACAACTGGAGCAGGACGTCCTCCAACCTCAGGACGCTGACGCTCCAGTTAGTTCGGCTGAAGATGGCAGCATGGAAGAACTGGACAGGGTACGTTCATTGCCATCAAAGCACACACATTTTACATTCCTAGTTGTTGAAGATAGCTTAATTCAGAAACAAATCCATTTACATAGTTCGGAGATGGTTAATCTTTTCAAAATTGCCCCCAAATGAAAAGCTGCAATATTTTATTCATATTATTGGTATTCCCCCCTTTAGGTCAGGTGTCTCTACAGCACATTGTGGAGATCTGTGATCTTCAAGAAGCTGCAGCCTCTGAAGTCCTCTCTTCTGCTGAGGAACAGCTGGAGCAGGACGTCCTCCAACCTCAGGACGCTGACTCTCCAGTTAGTTCGGCTGAAGATGACAGCATGGAAGATCTGGACATGAGTAAGTTTACTGCCATAATTCAAAACATAAAATACACATTCTCACATTCCCAGTTGTTGAGAATACAACGCTTTATTATGTGTCATTTTAATTCAGAAACAAATCCATTTACATTATTTAGAGATGTTTATTTTTTGTCAAAAATCACCCTAAATGAAGAACCAACATTTCATTCATATTATTTATCTAATTTCTTTTCAAATTATTGGGATTCCCTACTTTAGATCAGACTTCTCTACAACACAGTGTAGAGATCCATGATCTTGGAGAAGCTCCAGCTTCCGAAGTCCTCAAAGCTGCTGAGGAACAGCTGGAGCAGGACATCCTCCAAGATGCTCCAGTTAGTTCGGCTGAAGATGACAGCATGGAGGAGCTGGACAATGGTAAGAATAATAAATATATAAGAATTAGGAAATGTTATTATAAATGATAAAATACATTTAAAAAAATGGTATTCCATGCTAACTACAAATGCTTATCATTTAACAGACCACATTTGTTGGCGATATGAATTTGGACACAAGCTGGGTGAAGGAGGATTTGGCTCTGTGCATGCAGCGACTCGCTGCAAGGATGGCCTTAAGGATGGCCTTTTTTTTTTTTTTTTTTTTCTGCTTTACCTTCTTTAACTTACAATACTCCATATTCATGATTCATGACTGCAATGATATAACCCATGACTGCAATGATATAGCATGTGCACATGCTATTTGTTCAGTCTTTGTTTTGTTAATTAGGTGGCTGTGAAAATTGCAGAAAAACAACACATCTGCGTGTATATCACAGTTGTGAGTAGACTGTGCTCTTTTTATTATTGCTTCTCATTCACTGTTTTCAATTTATAACTAATTATATTCATGTTAATCTGGGAAAGCACCCCATCTAACCATCATTTGTTCTTTATTTTAGCCTGGACATCCCAAACGCCTCCCAATGAAGATCGGCCTGACATTCATGGCAAATAAGGGCCCCAATACAAATTATATCTCAATGGTACTAAAACAGTACTGAATCTTAGGATAGCTTTATTAGGTGTCATTAACAAAACAATATTAATCAATATTTTGGAATTTTAATTCAGAAATAGAGTAACATTGTTTAAAGAATTCTTTAATTGTTCATTGTTTCAGAATTTGTATTCATCATTTTATATTTGATTCATATTATTAATATTCCCTCTTTAGATCACACTCTACAGCACATCGCTATTGTAGAGATCCGTGATCATCAAGAAGCTCCTGCCTCTGAGGTCCTCTGCTGCTGAGGAACAACTGGAGCAGGACGTCCTCCAACCTCAGGACGCTGACGCTCCAGTTAGTTCGGCTGAAGATGGCAGCATTGGAAACTGGACAGGGTACGTTCATTGCCATCAAAGCACACACATTTTACATTCCTAGTTGTTGAAGATAGCTTAATTCAGAAACAAATCCATTTACATAGTTCGGAGATGGTTAATCTTTTCAAAATTGCCCCCAAATGAAAAGCTGCAATATTTTATTCATATTATTGGTATTCCCCCCTTTAGGTCAGGTGTCTCTACAGCACATTGTGGAGATCTGTGATCTTCAAGAAGCTGCAGCCTCTGAAGTCCTCTCTTCTGCTGAGGAACAGCTGGAGCAGGACGTCCTCCAACCTCAGGACGCTGACTCTCCAGTTAGTTCGGCTGAAGATGACAGCATGGAAGATCTGGACATGAGTAAGTTTACTGCCATAATTCAAAACATAAAATACACATTCTCACATTCCCAGTTGTTGAGAATACAACGCTTTATAATGTGTCATTTTAATTCAGAAACAAATCCATTTACATTATTTAGAGATGTTTATTTTTTGTCAACACCCTAAATGAAGAACCAACATTTCATTCATATTATTTATCTAATTTCTTTTCAAATTATTGGGATTCCCTACTTTAGATCAGACTTTCTACAACACAGTGTAGAGATCCATGATCTTGGAGAAGCTCCAGCTTCCGAAGTCCTCAAAGCTGCTGAGGAACAGCTGGAGCAGGACATCCTCCAAGATGCTCCAGTTAGTTCGGCTGAAGATGACAGCATGGAGGAGCTGGACAATGGTAAGAATAATAAATATATAAGAATTAGGAAATGTTATTATAAATGATAAAATACATTTAAAAAAATGGTATTCCATGCTAACTACAAATGCTTATCATTTAACAGACCACATTTGTTGGCGATATGAATTTGGACACAAGCTGGGTGAAGGAGGATTTGGCTCTGTGCATGCAGCGACTCGCTGCAAGGATGGCCTTAAGGATGGCCTTTTTTTTTCTTTTCTGCTTTACCTTCTTTAACTTACAATACTCCATATTCATGATTCATGACTGCAATGATATAACCCATGACTGCAATGATATAGCATGTGCACATGCTATTTGTTCAGTCTTTGTTTTGTTAATTAGGTGGCTGTGAAAATTGCAGAAAAAACAACACATCTGCGGTATATCACAGTTGTGAGTAGACTGTGCTCTTTTTATTATTGCTTCTCATTCACTGTTTTCAATTTATAACTAATTATATTCATGTTAATCTGGGAAAGCACCCCATCTAACCATCATTTGTTCTTTATTTTAGCCTGGACATCCCAAACGCCTCCCAATGAAGATCGGCCTGACATTCATGGCAAATAAGGGCCCCAATACAAATTATATCTCAATGGTACTAAAACAGTACTGAATCTTAGGATAGCTTTATTAGGTGTCATTAACAAAACAATATTAATCAATATTTTGGAATTTTAATTCAGAAATAGAGTAACATTGTTTAAAGAATTCTTTAATTGTTCATTGTTTCAGAATTTGTATTCATCATTTTATATTTGATTCATATTATTAATATTCCCCTCTTTAGATCACACTCTACAGCACATCGCTATTGTAGAGATCCGTGATCATCAAGAAGCTCCTGCCTCTGAGGTCCTCTCTGCTGCTGAGGAACAACTGGAGCAGGACGCCCTCCTACCTCAGGACGCTGACGCTCCAGTTAGTTCGGCTGAAGATGGCAGCATGGAAGAACTGGACAGGGTACGTTCATTGCCATCAAAGCACACACATTTTACATTCCTAGTTGTTGAAGATAGCTTAATTCAGAAACAAATCCATTTACATAGTTCGGAGATGGTTAATCTTTTCAAAATTGCCCCCAAATGAAAAGCTGCAATATTTTATTCATATTATTGGTATTCCCCCCTTTAGGTCAGGTGTCTCTACAGCACATTGTGGAGATCTGTGATCTTCAAGAAGCTGCAGCCTCTGAAGTCCTCTCTTCTGCTGAGGAACAGCTGGAGCAGGACGTCCTCCAACCTCAGGACGCTGACTCTCCAGTTAGTTCGGCTGAAGATGACAGCATGGAAGATCTGGACATGAGTAAGTTTACTGCCATAATTCAAAACATAAAATACACATTCTCACATTCCCAGTTGTTGAGAATACAACGCTTTATTATGTGTCATTTTAATTCAGAAACAAATCCATTTACATTATTTAGAGATGTTATTTTTTGTCAAAAATCACCCTAAATGAAGAACCAACATTTCATTCATATTATTTATCTAATTTCTTTTCAAATTATTGGGATTCCCTACTTTAGATCAGACTTCTCTACAACACAGTGTAGAGATCCATGATCTTGGAGAAGCTCCAGCTTCCGAAGTCCTCAAAGCTGCTGAGGAACAGCTGGAGCAGGACATCCTCCAAGATGCTCCAGTTAGTTCGGCTGAAGATGACAGCATGGAGGAGCTGGACAATGGTAAGAATAATAAATATATAAGAATTAGGAAATGTTATTATAAATGATAAAATACATTTAAAAAAATGGTATTCCATGCTAACTACAAATGCTTATCATTTAACAGACCACATTTGTTGGCGATATGAATTTGGACACAAGCTGGGTGAAGGAGGATTTGGCTCTGTGCATGCAGCGACTCGCTGCAAGGATGGCCTTAAGGATGGCCTTTTTTTTTTCTTTTCTGCTTTACCTTCTTTAACTTACAATACTCCATATTCATGATTCATGACTGCAATGATATAACCCATGACTGCAATGATATAGCATGTGCACATGCTATTTGTTCAGTCTTTGTTTTGTTAATTAGGTGGCTGTGAAAATTGCAGAAAAAACAACACATCTGCGTGTATATCACAGTTGTGAGTAGACTGTGCTCTTTTTATTATTGCTTCTCATTCACTGTTTTCAATTTATAACTAATTATATTCATGTTAATCTGGGAAAGCACCCCATCTAACCATCATTTGTTCTTTATTTTAGCCTGGACATCCCAAACGCCTCCCAATGAAGATCGGCCTGACATTCATGGCAAATAAGGGCCCCAATACAAATTATATCTCAATGGTACTAAAACAGTACTGAATCTTAGGATAGCTTTATTAGGTGTCATTAACAAAACAATATTAATCAATATTTTGGAATTTTAATTCAGAAATAGAGTAACATTGTTTAAAGAATTCTTTAATTGTTCATTGTTTCAGAATTTGTATTCATCATTTTATATTTGATTCATATTATTAATATTCCCCTCTTTAGATCACACTCTACAGCACATCGCTATTGTAGAGATCCGTGATCATCAAGAAGCTCCTGCCTCTGAGGTCCTCTCTGCTGCTGAGGAACAACTGGAGCAGGACGTCCTCCAACCTCAGGACGCTGACGCTCCAGTTAGTTCGGCTGAAGATGGCAGCATGGAAGAACTGGACAGGGAATACGTTCATTGCCATCAAAGCACACACATTTTACATTCCTAGTTGTTGAAGATAGCTTAATTCAGAAACAAATCCATTTACATAGTTCGGAGATGGTTAATCTTTTCAAAATTGCCCCCAAATGAAAAGCTGCAATATTTTATTCATATTATTGGTATTCCCCCCTTTAGGTCAGGTGTCTCTACAGCACATTGTGGAGATCTGTGATCTTCAAGAAGCTGCAGCCTCTGAAGTCCTCTCTTCTGCTGAGGAACAGCTGGAGCAGGACGTCCTCCAACCTCAGGACGCTGACTCTCCAGTTAGTTCGGCTGAAGATGACAGCATGGAAGATCTGGACATGAGTAAGTTTACTGCCATAATTCAAAACATAAAATACACATTCTCACATTCCCAGTTGTTGAGAATACAACGCTTTATTATGTGTCATTTTAATTCAGAAACAAATCCATTTACATTATTTAGAGATGTTTATTTTTTGTCAAAAATCACCCTAAATGAAGAACCAACATTTCATTCATATTATTTATCTAATTTCTTTTCAAATTATTGGGATTCCCTACTTTAGATCAGACTTCTCTACAACACAGTGTAGAGATCCATGATCTTGGAGAAGCTCCAGCTTCCGAAGTCCTCAAAGCTGCTGAGGAACAGCTGGAGCAGGACATCCTCCAAGATGCTCCAGTTAGTTCGGCTGAAGATGACAGCATGGAGGAGCTGGACAATGGTAAGAATAATAAATATATAAGAATTAGGAAATGTTATTATAAATGATAAAATACATTTAAAAAAATGGTATTCCATGCTAACTACAAATGCTTATCATTTAACAGACCACATTTGTTGGCGATATGAATTTGGACACAAGCTGGGTGAAGGAGGATTTGGCTCTGTGCATGCAGCGACTCGCTGCAAGGATGGCCTTAAGGATGGCCTTTTTTTTTTTTTTCTGCTTTACCTTCTTTAACTTACAATACTCCATATTCATGATTCATGACTGCAATGATATAACCCATGACTGCAATGATATAGCATGTGCACATGCTATTTGTTCAGTCTTTGTTTTGTTAATTAGGTGGCTGTGAAAATTGCAGAAAAAACAACACATCTGCGGTATATCACAGTTGTGAGTAGACTGTGCTCTTTTTATTATTGCTTCTCATTCACTGTTTTCAATTTATAACTAATTATATTCATGTTAATCTGGGAAAGCACCCCATCTAACCATCATTTGTTCTTTATTTTAGCCTGGACATCCCAAACGCCTCCCAATGAAGATCGGCCTGACATTCATGGCAAATAAGGGCCCCAATACAAATTATATCTCAATGGTACTAAAACAGTACTGAATCTTAGGATAGCTTTATTAGGTGTCATTAACAAAACAATATTAATCAATATTTTGGAATTTTAATTCAGAAATAGAGTAACATTGTTTAAAGAATTCTTTAATTGTTCATTGTTTCAGAATTTGTATTCATCATTTTATATTTGATTCATATTATTAATATTCCCTCTTTAGATCACACTCTACAGCACATCGCTATTGTAGAGATCCGTGATCATCAAGAAGCTCCTGCCTCTGAGGTCCTCTCTGCTGCTGAGGAACAACTGGAGCAGGACGTCCTCCTACCTCAGGACGCTGACGCTCCAGTTAGTTCGGCTGAAGATGGCAGCATGGAAGAACTGGACAGGAATACGTTCATTGCCATCAAAGCACACACATTTTACATTCCTAGTTGTTGAAGATAGCTTAATTCAGAAACAAATCCATTTACATAGTTCGGAGATGGTTAATCTTTTCAAAATTGCCCCCAAATGAAAAGCTGCAATATTTTATTCATATTATTGGTATTCCCCCCTTTAGGTCAGGTGTCTCTACAGCACATTGTGGAGATCTGTGATCTTCAAGAAGCTGCAGCCTCTGAAGTCCTCTCTTCTGCTGAGGAACAGCTGGAGCAGGACGTCCTCCAACCTCAGGACGCTGACTCTCCAGTTAGTTCGGCTGAAGATGACAGCATGGAAGATCTGGACATGAGTAAGTTTACTGCCATAATTCAAAACATAAAATACACATTCTCACATTCCCAGTTGTTGAGAATACAACGCTTTATTATGTGTCATTTTAATTCAGAAACAAATCCATTTACATTATTTAGAGATGTTTATTTTTTGTCAAAAATCACCCTAAATGAAGAACCAACATTTCATTCATATTATTTATCTAATTTCTTTTCAAATTATTGGGATTCCCTACTTTAGATCAGACTTCTCTACAACACAGTGTAGAGATCCATGATCTTGGAGAAGCTCCAGCTTCCGAAGTCCTCAAAGCTGCTGAGGAACAGCTGGAGCAGGACATCCTCCAAGATGCTCCAGTTAGTTCGGCTGAAGATGACAGCATGGAGGAGCTGGACAATGGTAAGAATAATAAATATATAAGAATTAGGAAATGTTATTATAAATGATAAAATACATTTAAAAAAATGGTATTCCATGCTAACTACAAATGCTTATCATTTAACAGACCACATTAGTTGGCGATATGAATTTGGACACAAGCTGGGTGAAGGAGGATTTGGCTCTGTGCATGCAGCGACTCGCTGCAAGGATGGCCTTAAGGATGGCCTTTTTTTTTTTCTTTTCTGCTTTACCTTCTTTAACTTACAATACTCCATATTCATGATTCATGACTGCAATGATATAACCCATGACTGCAATGATATAGCATGTGCACATGCTATTTGTTCAGTCTTTGTTTTGTTAATTAGGTGGCTGTGAAAATTGCAGAAAAAACAACACATCTGCGGTATATCACAGTTGTGAGTAGACTGTGCTCTTTTTATTATTGCTTCTCATTCACTGTTTTCAATTTATAACTAATTATATTCATGTTAATCTGGGAAAGCACCCCCATCTAACCATCATTTGTTCTTTATTTTAGCCTGGACATCCCAAACGCCTCCCAATGAAGATCGGCCTGACATTCATGGCAAATAAGGGCCCCAATACAAATTATATCTCAATGGTACTAAAACAGTACTGAATCTTAGGATAGCTTTATTAGGTGTCATTAACAAAACAATATTAATCAATATTTTGGAATTTTAATTCAGAAATAGAGTAACATTGTTTAAAGAATTCTTTAATTGTTCATTGTTTCAGAATTTGTATTCATCATTTTATATTTGATTCATATTATTAATATTCCCCTCTTTAGATCACACTCTACAGCACATCGCTATTGTAGAGATCCGTGATCATCAAGAAGCTCCTGCCTCTGAGGTCCTCTCTGCTGCTGAGGAACAACTGGAGCAGGACGTCCTCCAACCTCAGGACGCTGACGCTCCAGTTAGTTCGGCTGAAGATGGCAGCATGGAAGAACTGGACAGGGTACGTTCATTGCCATCAAAGCACACACATTTTACATTCCTAGTTGTTGAAGATAGCTTAATTCAGAAACAAATCCATTTACATAGTTCGGAGATGGTTAATCTTTTCAAAATTGCCCCCAAATGAAAAGCTGCAATATTTTATTCATATTATTGGTATTCCCCCCTTTAGGTCAGGTGTCTCTACAGCACATTGTGGAGATCTGTGATCTTCAAGAAGCTGCAGCCTCTGAAGTCCTCTCTTCTGCTGAGGAACAGCTGGAGCAGGACATCCTCCAACCTCAGGACGCTGACTCTCCAGTTAGTTCGGCTGAAGATGGCAGCATGGAAGATCTGGACATGAGTAAGTTTACTGCCATAATTCAAAACATAAAATACACATTCTCACATTCCCAGTTGTTGAGAATACAACGCTTTATTATGTGTCATTTTAATTCAGAAACAAATCCATTTACATTATTTAGAGATGTTTATTTTTGTCAAAAATCACCTAAATGAAGAACCAACATTTCATTCATATTATTTATCTAATTTCTTTTCAAATTATTGGGATTCCCTACTTTAGATCAGACTTCTCTACAACACAGTGTAGAGATCCATGATCTTGGAGAAGCTCCAGCTTCCGAAGTCCTCAAAGCTGCTGAGGAACAGCTGGAGCAGGACATCCTCCAAGATGCTCCAGTTAGTTCGGCTGAAGATGACAGCATGGAGGAGCTGGACAATGGTAAGAATAATAAATATATAAGAATTAGGAAATGTTATTATAAATGATAAAATACATTTAAAAAAATGGTATTCCATGCTAACTACAAATGCTTATCATTTAACAGACCACATTTGTTGGCGATATGAATTTGGACACAAGCTGGGTGAAGGAGGATTTGGCTCTGTGCATGCAGCGACTCGCTGCAAGGATGCCAAGGATGGCCTTTTTTTTTCTTTTCTGCTTTACCTTCTTTAACTTACAATACTCCATATTCATGATTCATGACTGCAATGATATAACCCATGACTGCAATGATATAGCATGTGCACATGCTATTTGTTCAGTCTTTGTTTTGTTAATTAGGTGGCTGTGAAAATTGCAGAAAAACAACACATCTGCGGTATATCACAGTTGTGAGTAGACTGTGCTCTTTTTATTATTGCTTCTCATTCACTGTTTTCAATTTATAACTAATTATATTCATGTTAATCTGGGAAAGCACCCCCATCTAACCATCATTTGTTCTTTATTTTAGCCTGGACATCCCAAACGCCTCCCAATGAAGATCGGCCTGACATTCATGGCAAATAAGGGCCCCAATACAAATTATATCTCAATGGTACTAAAACAGTACTGAATCTTAGGATAGCTTTATTAGGTGTCATTAACAAAACAATATTAATCAATATTTTGGAATTTTAATTCAGAAATAGAGTAACATTGTTTAAAGAATTCTTTAATTGTTCATTGTTTCAGAATTTGTATTCATCATTTTATATTTGATTCATATTATTAATATTCCCCTCTTTAGATCACACTCTACAGCACATCGCTATTGTAGAGATCCGTGATCATCAAGAAGCTCCTGCCTCTGAGGTCCTCTCTGCTGCTGAGGAACAACTGGAGCAGGACGTCCTCCAACCTCAGGACGCTGACGCTCCAGTTAGTTCGGCTGAAGATGGCAGCATGGAAGAACTGGACAGGGTACGTTCATTGCCATCAAAGCACACACATTTTACATTCCTAGTTGTTGAAGATAGCTTAATTCAGAAACAAATCCATTTACATAGTTCGGAGATGGTTAATCTTTTCAAAATTGCCCCCAAATGAAAAGCTGCAATATTTTATTCATATTATTGGTATTCCCCCCTTTAGGTCAGGTGTCTCTACAGCACATTGTGGAGATCTGTGATCTTCAAGAAGCTGCAGCCTCTGAAGTCCTCTCTTCTGCTGAGGAACAGCTGGAGCAGGACGTCCTCCAACCTCAGGACGCTGACTCTCCAGTTAGTTCGGCTGAAGATGACAGCATGGAAGATCTGGACATGAGTAAGTTTACTGCCATAATTCAAAACATAAAATACACATTCTCACATTCCCAGTTGTTGAGAATACAACGCTTTATTATGTGTCATTTTAATTCAGAAACAAATCCATTTACATTATTTAGAGATGTTTATTTTTTGTCAAAAATCACCCTAAATGAAGAACCAACATTTCATTCATATTATTTATCTAATTTCTTTTCAAATTATTGGGATTCCCTACTTTAGATCAGACTTCTCTACAACACAGTGTAGAGATCCATGATCTTGGAGAAGCTCCAGCTTCCGAAGTCCTCAAAGCTGCTGAGGAACAGCTGGAGCAGGACATCCTCCAAGATGCTCCAGTTAGTTCGGCTGAAGATGACAGCATGGAGGAGCTGGACAATGGTAAGAATAATAAATATATAAGAATTAGGAAATGTTATTATGAATTATAAAATACATTTAAAAAAATGGTATTCCATGCTAACTACAAATGCTTATCATTTAACAGACCACATTTGTTGGCGATATGAATTTGGACACAAGCTGGGTGAAGGAGGATTTGGCTCTGTGCATGCAGCGACTCGCTGCAAGGATGGCCTTAAGGATGGCCTTTTTTTTTCTTTTCTGCTTTACCTTCTTTAACTTACAATACTCCATATTCATGATTCATGACTGCAATGATATAACCCATGACTGCAATGATATAGCATGTGCACATGCTATTTGTTCAGTCTTTGTTTTGTTAATTAGGTGGCTGTGAAAATTGCAGAAAAAACAACACATCTGCGGTATATCACAGTTGTGAGTAGACTGTGCTCTTTTTATTATTGCTTCTCATTCACTGTTTTCAATTTATAACTAATTATATTCATGTTAATCTGGGAAAGCACCCCCATCTAACCATCATTTGTTCTTTATTTTAGCCTGGACATCCCAAACGCCTCCCAATGAAGATCGGCCTGACATTCATGGCAAATAAGGGCCCCAATACAAATTATATCTCAATGGTACTAAAACAGTACTGAATCTTAGGATAGCTTTATTAGGTGTCATTAACAAAACAATATTAATCAATATTTTGGAATTTTAATTCAGAAATAGAGTAACATTGTTTAAAGAATTCTTTAATTGTTCATTGTTTCAGAATTTGTATTCATCATTTTATATTTGATTCATATTATTAATATTCCCCTCTTTAGATCACACTCTACAGCACATCGCTATTGTAGAGATCCGTGATCATCAAGAAGCTCCTGCCTCTGAGGTCCTCTCTGCTGCTGAGGAACAACTGGAGCAGGGCGTCCTCCTACCTCAGGACGCTGACGCTCCAGTTAGTTCGGCTGAAGATGGCAGCATGGAAGAACTGGACAGGGTACGTTCATTGCCATCAAAGCACACACATTTTACATTCCTAGTTGTTGAAGATAGCTTAATTCAGAAACAAATCCATTTACATAGTTCGGAGATGGTTAATCTTTTCAAAATTGCCCCCAAATGAAAAGCTGCAATATTTTATTCATATTATTGGTATTCCCCCCTTTAGGTCAGGTGTCTCTACAGCACATTGTGGAGATCTGTGATCTTCAAGAAGCTGCAGCCTCTGAAGTCCTCTCTTCTGCTGAGGAACAGCTGGAGCAGGACGTCCTCCAACCTCAGGACGCTGACTCTCCAGTTAGTTCGGCTGAAGATGACAGCATGGAAGATCTGGACATGAGTAAGTTTACTGCCATAATTCAAAACATAAAATACACATTCTCACATTCCCAGTTGTTGAGAATACAACGCTTTATAATGTGTCATTTTAATTCAGAAACAAATCCATTTACATTATTTAGAGATGTTTATTTTTTGTCAAAAATCACCTAAATGAAGAACCAACATTTCATTCATATTATTTATCTAATTTCTTTTCAAATTATTGGGATTCCCTACTTTAGATCAGACTTCTCTACAACACAGTGTAGAGATCCATGATCTTGGAGAAGCTCCAGCTTCCGAAGTCCTCAAAGCTGCTGAGGAACAGCTGGAGCAGGACATCCTCCAAGATGCTCCAGTTAGTTCGGCTGAAGATGACAGCATGGAGGAGCTGGACAATGGTAAGAATAATAAATATATAAGAATTAGGAAATGTTATTATAAATTACAAATTCTCGATGAGGGGACAGCACGGCAGGTCTTGCGACAGGTAATTTACGCTGCTAACATTTGCTGTGAGCGTGGCATCTTCCATCGAGATATAAAACTAGAGAACCTGCTAATAAACAAGGACACCTTGGAAGTCAAAATGATTGACTTCGGGTGCGGTGCGCTCATGACAGAGTCTGGGTATGTGACCTTCAAAGGTATGTATTATGAACCGTTTTGCTAGTGGGTTAATTAGGTCACGGAAACACATTCTATATATTCTCAACATGCTGTGGTAATGTATTAAACGTCATACAAAACCTCTTTCCAGGCACAAAAGTCTACTGTCCGCCAGAGTACAATGTCGACGGCAGGTACCATGCAAAGCCTGCGACAGTGTGGTCACTAGGAGTCCTTCTCTTTACAATGGTGTGTGGGTATTATCCATCATACCACGACTTGCACATGATCAGTGAGAATGACTGGTCAAAACCTGCCTTGTCACAAGGTGAGATCTTTATTTAAAAAACAAAAACAAAGAAGGACATACTAAATTCTAAATCATTCAAAAGATGTACAGTATGAGCTAATAATCAGACGTCTATCATCTTTTTGCACAGAATGCTGCCAGCTGATCAGTGCTTCCCTGCAGCCTGTTCCACAGCAGAGACTTATTCTGGAGGAGATGCAGCTTCATGACTGGTTTAAGGTACTAAAAGTGGAGACTGTTAGTCAAATGTTTTTACATATCATCTTGCTCTAAATGTAATATATTTGGAAAAATAATGCTGATTTATTTTTATTTTTTGTTGTTGTTGTTTCAGATCATGGAGTAAGACATGGAGAGCAACAGAAAACAACTCCCTGTCACAGCCACCATTTTATTTTTGACATAAGTGGCCTTTCCATCCCAAGGAAATTTTTATTATATCTGACTGTGGATACAGGACGTCCTAAACACACCAGCCACAGTCTGTCAGGATGGGCACCTAGCACTTCTCCACTCTTTCACTCAGAATAGGATCCCTACAAGGCTGTGTGTTGAGCCTGTTGTTCTTCTCTCTGTACTCGTATGACTGCTTACCAGCACACACCTCCTGATGCCTGCAGAAAGCAACTCGCATCAAAAAGGACTCATATCACTCAGCACATAAACTGTTTAAACTACTCCCCTCAGAGAAGGGATACAAGACAAGTCCATCAGAGAACAGACCACAAGAGTGATGAACAGTTTTTACCTCAAAGCTATTACAACACTGAACTCTGCACTGAAAGCACACGCTTTATAGATACAACGGGCAGCACGGCGGCTCAGTGGTTAGCGCTGTTGCCTCACAGCAAGAAGGTCCACAGCTGAGCCTGGAGTCCTTTCTGTGTGGAGTTTGCATGTTCTCCCCGTGTTAGCGTGGGTTTCCTCCGGGTGCTCCGGTTTCCCCCACAGTCTAAAGACATGCTAGATGAATTAAAGAGTCAACTACTATGTACTAATGAATCATTTGATACAATGCACTTATTGTGTTCACACTTGTTTTACATAGCGTTTATATTTTAAAAATACCTTAATAAGAAAATGTATCATTTGTTTGTAAGAAATGTTTATACAAAATGTATGTGTATAATTTATATATATAAGATTTTTTTTTTAAATAAATTACAAATTATAAGAAATTTTGTGAGAATTTATACTTTTATAAGATAAATTATAATAAAATATATTTTTTTATTAAATTTATATTGCATATTGTTTCCTTGTGGAGTTTCATAGTGCATTCTTCTGACCATCCTAGAAGCTCCTGCAAATGTCATTTATGCCACTTCAGGTTTTTAAACAGTGTAGTGACTGAGGCAAATCAGACACATAATCGCCTGTTACATTTAACAAATATGTTTTAAATGCTTTGTGCTTAGTATCAGACCTTCCCCCAACAAAACAGAGAAGGGTCCTCCATTACCCTGGATACCAACTGATAAGACATTTTATGGCCCTAAAAAATGTGGCCACATGGAAAAGGCCATAGTTAAGACACAAAGCCTGTAAAACACACACTTTTGCCTCAAGTTATAGACAAACCGTCTATAAATGAACATGCGCCCCAGGACGTTGTATGTACACATATGACGGTCCTGTAAAGTGTCCCTTGTATGTTATTTTGTTTATGCATGTCTTATGATCAACTTACTATTTCATGTAACCTCATATATGTCTTGTCTCCTATCAAACTAATGCTTGTTTCACGACTTACACTTTCATGTATGTCCCTTATTCAGAGGATGCAGTGTGTATTTATTGCATTAATTAGAATATAAATGGGTACAGACCCATTGAGTCATGCTTGAAACAAAGAGCCATAAAATCTCCAGAGGAATTTCCCGCTTGGAAATCCCAACAATCTCCTTGGTCAAGTCTACCTCAGGAGGGTGTGACTACTCCCAGATCTTAAAAGAGACGATTCCCTCCTCCTCTTCTCTTCTCTCTCTGGACCAAAACGACACATCTTCTTGGCTGTCTATCAGCTGGCCAGTAGGCCAGTCTGATAAGGCCTACACACACACACACATCAAGGATGACACTACATGGCCACCTCATGTGGGTCTTCTTTGACCATCAGAGTCTCTGCAGCTCGACCCTACTTTACGCTTCAGAACGGCTCTTCAGAATCCTATGGCGTAGTCACAGGCACTACGTCCATATTTTTTTACAGTCTACCCTGTTAGAAAACTAATGGATAATTCTGTAAATTGGTTCTATTCTTAATATATAGTATAAATTAATATAAGACTGTCAATGAACTAATTTCATGTTGTTTTATATTTTATTTGTTCATTATTTATTTTGTCGGATTTTAGTTGGACTTGGTTCAAAAATAGTTATCTGCATTGTTGCCTGTTGCCTTTAGACTAAGTGATGTTGAATTTAATTGACATGACATGTTATGTTACATTGTGATGTAATGGTGTTTTCTGGAAGGGACTAAAGAACAAAGTATTTTTATCAGCTGAAAGGCAGATTACAAATGTTTTTATTAACTTAGACATACACTCACCTAAAGGATTATTAGGAACACCTGTTCAATTTCTCATTAATGCAATTATCTAATCAACCAATCACATGGCAGTTGCTTCAATGCATTTAGGGGTGTGGTCCTGGTCAAGACAATCTCCTGAACTCCAAACTGAATGTCAGAATGGGAAAGAAAGATGATTTAAGCAAGTTTGAGCATGGCATGGTTGTTGGTGCCAGACGGGCCGGTCTGAGTATTTCACAATCTGCTCAGTTACTGGGATTTTCACGCACAACCATTTCTAGGGTTTACAAAGAATGGTGTGAAAGGAAAAAACATCCAGTATGCAGCAGTCCTGTGGGCAAAAATGTCTTGTTGATGCTAGAGGTCAGAGGAGAATGGGCCGACTGATTCAAGCTGATAGAAGAGCAACTTTGACTGAAATAACCACTCGTTACAACCGAGGTATGCAGCAAAGCATTTGTGAAGCCACAACACGCACAACCTTGAGGCGGATGGGCTACAACAGCAGAAGACCCCAATTTGCTACAATTTGCACAAGCTCACCAAAATTGGACAGTTGAAGACTGGAAAAATGTTGCCTGGTCTGATGAGTCTCGATTTCTGTTGAGACATTCAGATGGTAGTCAGAATTTGGCGTAAACAGAATGAGAACATGGATCCATCATGCCTTGTTACCACTGTGCAGGCTGGTGGTGGTGGTGTAATGGTGTGGGGGATGTTTTCTTGGCACACTTTAGGGCCCTTAGTGCCAATTGGGCATTGTTTAAATGCCACAGCATACCTGAGCATTGTTTCTGACCACCATGTACCCATTTCTGATGACTATTTCCAGCAGGATAATGCACCATGTCACAAAGCTTGAATCATTTCAAATTGGTTTCTTGAACATGACAATGAGTTCACTGTACTAAAATGGCCCCCACAGTCACCAGATCTAAACCCAATAGAGCATCTTTGGGATGTGGTGGAACGGATGCTTCGTGCCCTGGATGTGCATCCCACAAATCTCCATCAACTGCAAGATGCTATCCTATCAATATGGGCCAACATTTCTAAAGAATGCTTTCAGCACCTTGTTGAATCAATGCCACATAGAATTAAGGCAGTTCTGAAGGCGAAAAGGGTCAAACACGGTATTAGTATGGTGTTCCTAATAATCCTTTGGGTGAGTGTATGGCCTGACATAGTAGCTCACAAAACCTAAAATACTCTCTCAGGTAATTTGTTCTCATCAAAGTTTAACACTACTGAGAGGCTGTCAGTCTTTTCATTATTTCTATTGCACTTGAGCCACCTGACATCCTTTACTGCTGCCCCAGTTATCATATTTCTTATGATTTTCTCAACTGAAACATCAGTTGGGATCCCTGTTATCACACCTCTAACCCAATTCTTATCTTCTGGGATTGAGCATACTTTGTGTCCGATCAATGATTTTATTCCCAGGGCCGTTTTTTGTTGTCTACAGTCTTTACAAAACAACATCAATTTGCCATCCCTCAATGTCTTGATACTTTCAATCGTCCCTAATGCTTCTTTGAGTGTTTTTGTTAATTTCAAAGGATTAATGACATTAACAGACAAAGTAGCAATACCTTATATTCCTTTTTCCTTCTTCTTGCCTGGTTATTTCCCTTATCACTGTCCGTTTCTGAGATTTGTCCCCAACTTTTCTTTCTTTTCCGAGTTTCTACCATTTTCCATTCATTACTTGCATTGCCTCCACTATCTGTATCAGCCATTTCATCCTCCATTTCCGGATCGCTTCCGGAATCTATACTACCTCCAACCATCAGCGCTCCAGTCACAATCCAGCTGTCCAACCCCCCTTGACTCCTTGACTCTCCCCCGTGCTCCCTCCAGCGTAGCACCACGGAATTTGAACTTGTTTTGCCAGATCACGATTGGTTGGTGTATTATACATGACAAACAGGCATTGATGAGTTATGTAATATTATAATATATAGATTTATAAGGGGAGAAGAGGCAGAAAAAGAGGAGGTTTCAAAAGTCTGTTGCCTCGTTCTTTTGTTTGTCTCGCCCCAAATCCATCAAAGCTGAGGGTGAGCAGGTGGAGCAAGGTGAGGTGGACACTGATGAACCCCCATACAGGAGCTGTACTGATGGTAAATGACAAGCAAAACATCAACAAGTCTCTTAATCATTTACACACAAAATAATGCCTCATTACAATCATACATAAAAAATGCAGATCAATGACTTATTTTCATTAATATGTGTATGCAATATTTTATTGAAATTTTATAAATGTATTTTATTGCTTTTGGTTGATGTTCCTCTCTTTAGATCAGACTTCCTACAGGACATCATCTGTACTGTAGAGGACAATGATCATCAGGAACCTCCTTTCAGTAGTCCTGAAGTCTCCCTGCTACTGCCGAGGACCAGCAAGTGGAGGACGTCCAGCCTGTGGGTGAGATTTCACCACATCTGCTGAGACAGCTGGATTGTGATGAGATCACGAGGATCGAGGGTGAGTTTACTGCCATAACCCAAAATAAAACATGCACAATATATTATTTAAGGTGTAAGTTATATGCATAAACAGAAGTTTATGTTTTAAATAATGCAGCTGTTTTTTTTTTTTTGAAAGCACAAACATTCTATATATTTCTCAATTAATATGTGATTAAAAGTCATTAAAAGTATATTAATTATATGAGAATTAGACACAATATTAGAATAAATATGCCACACTGTAACACACTGTTACTAAACAACACAAAAATAAAAATAACTATAATTATTTTTAACAGACCACATTTGCTGGAAATACGCCATCGGCAAGAAGATAGGGGAAAGAGGATTGGCTCTGTCTTTGAAGGGACCAGTTGCAAAGATGGCCTTCAGGTGGCTGTGAAATTTACAGCGAAGACAAAGAACACACCATACATCAGCCTTGTAAGTAGACTGTGCTGTCTATGTCTTCTCCTCTTAATCACTGTTTGCAATTTATAACATTTCAGATTAATTTAAATCACAAATATTTCAATAGTTAAACTTCTAGCCTGACCATCCCAGACCAGTTCCTCTTGAGGTGGCTCTGACAGTCATGGCCAATCAAGGCCCCAGCTGTCGCCACATCATAGAGCTGCTGGACTGGCAGGACCATCCCAAAAAGTACGTCATGGTCTTAGAGTGCCCGTTGCCCTGCATAGACATACACAGTTTTTGGGAGTATCACGGCAGCCTCTTCAGTGAGGAGTTGGCGTGCCATTTCACGTGGCAGGTGATTGACGCTGCTGCCGTCTGTAGTTCCCGGGGGGTCTTCCACTGGGACATCAAGATGTCAAACCTCCTGGTCAACACAGAGACACTAGAGGTCAAATTGATTGATTTTGGCTGTGGGGACCTCCTGAAAAGCTCATCCTACAAAACCTACTCTGGTATGTATCTTTCAAACTTATAGTTAGGGACTTAAACTCCAGTCCCAAGTGTCCAGTTACACCATGTCTTAATAAAATGAGAGATAATAACAATGCACTAACAACATTCTCAGCATAATATTCTTTTTGTTGACTAAAATTAAATGCCTTTTCAGTCAGAGTAAAGTGATAAAACATGCTGTGGTAAAGCAAACTTTGACACATGACAAACTTTCCTCCAGGAACAGAAAGGCAAGTACCATGGGAAGCAGGCAATGGTGTGGTCGCTGGGGGGGTGCTGTTTATCATGATCACCAGCCTTTTCCCAGATAGCAGCTGTTACGTCCCTATTAGTCTAGAGGTATCCAAAGGGACATAAACTAGAAAGGAATCAGCTAGACCAGCCGTGTAAGAAAACTAACCAAAAGGGGATTTAAGCAGACCAACAACAGAGCTTGAAACATTAGTAAAGCTTTACTGAAAGATTATATGCATTTACATATGTACAAAGGGAAAATCAAAAAGGTGAAAAGGGAATGAGAGTGTTGCCAACAAAAAGAAACACATAAAACAAAACAACCCAATTAACTACAATACAAAGAAAACTGTCTGAAAACAAAACAAACAAAACCTAACTACTCTACTTACAACCAAAACTTACAAGGGGTGGCAAACACTCCTTACCTGGTGTAAATAGACAGAACCATAAACTACATGTGCAATATGTATAGGGCCCATAACCTGTTCCCAATTCAAAAACAAAGACATTCAAAAACAAAAAACAAAAAAACAAGGCCCAAAGGCCTTACAAAATTAACCAGGGCAAAAAGACATCACAATAACAAAATAAACAATGACAAACAGAAAAGCTCTACAATACAATAACAAGCTGTACAAAGCAAGAAGCAGCCCCCTCATAAAACCGCCATCTTGAGTTTTATAGGCTTTGAGGATCTCAGGGCGCGGTATACGATTGGCTGATCCTACAGGACAGGCAGCAATTGGCTGGAACGGATGCAGGTGGATGAACCAATGGGAGGGCAGGTTTCTGAAACAGAACACACACAAACACACAGAGTCCTAAAGGGCGCAACACCTCCCTCCACAGAACAAACTTTTAAAAAAGTTTGCATCTATAAACCTAGACACGGGACAAAGCATCAGCAATGACCAATGCCCTTCTTGTGTCT
>CM031950.1:28725590-28881275 GCA_018749465.1 Paracanthobrama guichenoti | reverse complement strand
ACAGTTGTGAGTAGACTGTGCTCTTTTATTATTGCTTCTCATTCACTGTTTTCAATTTATAACTAATTATATTCATGTTAATCTGGGGAAAGCACCCCCATCTAACCATCATTTGTTCTTTATTTTAGCCTGGACATCCCAAACGCCTCCCAATGAAGATCGGCCTGACATTCATGGCAAATAAGGGCCCCAATACAAATTATATCTCAATGGTACTAAAACAGTACTGAATCTTAGAATAGCTTTATTAGGTGTCATTAACAAAACAATATTAATCAATATTTTGGAATTTTAATTCAGAAATAAGAGTAACATTGTTTAAAGAATTCTTTTAATTGTTCATTGTTTCAGAATTTGTATTCATCATTTTATATTTGATTCATATTATTAATATTCCCCTCTTAGATCACACTCTACAGCACATCGCTATTGTAGAGATCCGTGATCATCATCACTGACGCTCCAGTTAGTTCGGCTGAAGATGGCAGCATGGAAGAACTGGACAGGGTACGTTCATTGCCATCAAAGCACACACATTTTACATTCCTAGTTGTTGAAGATAGCTTAATTCAGAAACAAATCCATTTACATAGTTCGGAGATGGTTAATCTTTTCAAAATTGCCCCCAAATGAAAAGCTGCAATATTTTATTCATATTATTGGTATTCCCCCCTTTAGGTCAGGTGTCTCTACAGCACATTGTGGAGATCTGTGATCTTCAAGAAGCTGCAGCCTCTGAAGTCCTCTCTTCTGCTGAGGAACAGCTGGAGCAGGACGTCCTCCAACCTCAGGACGCTGACTCTCCAGTTAGTTCGGCTGAAGATGACAGCATGGAAGATCTGGACATGAGTAAGTTTACTGCCATAATTCAAAACATAAAATACACATTCTCACATTCCCAGTTGTTGAGAATACAACGCTTTATTATGTGTCATTTTAATTCAGAAACAAATCCATTTACATTATTTAGAGATGTTTATTTTTTGTCAAAAATCACCCTAAATGAAGAACCAACATTTCATTCATATTATTTATCTAATTTCTTTTCAAATTATTGGGATTCCCTACTTTAGATCAGACTTCTCTACAACACAGTGTAGAGATCCATGATCTTGGAGAAGCTCCAGCTTCCAAGTCCTCAAAGCTGCTGAGGAACAGCTGGAGCAGGACATCCTCCAAGATGCTCCAGTTAGTTCGGCTGAAGATGACAGCATGGAGGAGCTGGACAATGGTAAGAATAATAAATATATAAGAATTAGGAAATGTTATTATAAATGATAAAATACATTTAAAAAAATGGTATTCCATGCTAACTACAAATGCTTATCATTTAACAGACCACATTTGTTGGCGATATGAATTTGGACACAAGCTGGGTGAAGGAGGATTTGGCTTGTGCATGCAGCGACTCGCTGCAAGGATGGCCTTAAGGATGGCCTTTTTTTTTTTTCTGCTTTACCTTCTTTAACTTACAATACTCCATATTCATGATTCATGACTGCAATGATATAACCCATGACTGCAATGATATAGCATGTGCACATGCTATTTGTTCAGTCTTTGTTTTGTTAATTAGGTGGCTGTGAAAATTGCAGAAAAAACAACACATCTGCGGTATATCACAGTTGTGAGTAGACTGTGCTCTTTTTATTATTGCTTCTCATTCACTGTTTTCAATTTATAACTAATTATATTCATGTTAATCTGGGAAAGCACCCCATCTAACCATCATTTGTTCTTTATTTTAGCCTGGACATCCCAAACGCCTCCCAATGAAGATCGGCCTGACATTCATGGCAAATAAGGGCCCCAATACAAATTATATCTCAATGGTACTAAAACAGTACTGAATCTTAGGATAGCTTTATTAGGTGTCATTAACAAAACAATATTAATCAATATTTTGGAATTTTAATTCAGAAATAGAGTAACATTGTTTAAAGAATTCTTTAATTGTTCATTGTTTCAGAATTTGTATTCATCATTTTATATTTGATTCATATTATTAATATTCCCTCTTTAGATCACACTCTACAGCACATCGCTATTGTAGAGATCCGTGATCATCAAGAAGCTCCTGCCTCTGAGGTCCTCTCTGCTGCTGAGGAACAACTGGAGCAGGACGTCCTCCAACCTCAGGACGCTGACGCTCCAGTTAGTTCGGCTGAAGATGGCAGCATGGAAGAACTGGACAGGGTACGTTCATTGCCATCAAAGCACACACATTTTACATTCCTAGTTGTTGAAGATAGCTTAATTCAGAAACAAATCCATTTACATAGTTCGGAGATGGTTAATCTTTTCAAAATTGCCCCCAAATGAAAAGCTGCAATATTTTATTCATATTATTGGTATTCCCCCCTTTAGGTCAGGTGTCTCTACAGCACATTGTGGAGATCTGTGATCTTCAAGAAGCTGCAGCCTCTGAAGTCCTCTCTTCTGCTGAGGAACAGCTGGAGCAGGACGTCCTCCAACCTCAGGACGCTGACTCTCCAGTTAGTTCGGCTGAAGATGACAGCATGGAAGATCTGGACATGAGTAAGTTTACTGCCATAATTCAAAACATAAAATACACATTCTCACATTCCCAGTTGTTGAGAATACAACGCTTTATTATGTGTCATTTTAATTCAGAAACAAATCCATTTACATTATTTAGAGATGTTTATTTTTTGTCAAAAATCACCCTAAATGAAGAACCAACATTTCATTCATATTATTTATCTAATTTCTTTTCAAATTATTGGGATTCCCTACTTTAGATCAGACTTCTCTACAACACAGTGTAGAGATCCATGATCTTGGAGAAGCTCCAGCTTCCGAAGTCCTCAAAGCTGCTGAGGAACAGCTGGAGCAGGACATCCTCCAAGATGCTCCAGTTAGTTCGGCTGAAGATGACAGCATGGAGGAGCTGGACAATGGTAAGAATAATAAATATATAAGAATTAGGAAATGTTATTATAAATGATAAAATACATTTAAAAAAATGGTATTCCATGCTAACTACAAATGCTTATCATTTAACAGACCACATTTGTTGGCGATATGAATTTGGACACAAGCTGGGTGAAGGAGGATTTGGCTCTGTGCATGCAGCGACTCGCTGCAAGGATGGCCTTAAGGATGGCCTTTTTTTTCTTTTCTGCTTTACCTTCTTTAACTTACAATACTCCATATTCATGATTCATGACTGCAATGATATAACCCATGACTGCAATGATATAGCATGTGCACATGCTATTTGTTCAGTCTTTGTTTTGTTAATTAGGTGGCTGTGAAAATTGCAGAAAAACAACACATCTGCGGTATATCACAGTTGTGAGTAGACTGTGCTCTTTTTTATTATTTCTCTCATTCACTGTTTTCAATTTATAACTAATTATATTCATGTTAATCTGGGAAAGCACCCCCATCTAACCATCATTTGTTCTTTATTTTAGCCTGGACATCCCAAACGCCTCCCAATGAAGATCGGCCTGACATTCATGGCAAATAAGGGCCCCAATACAAATTATATCTCAATGGTACTAAAACAGTACTGAATCTTAGGATAGCTTTATTAGGTGTCATTAACAAAACAATATTAATCAATATTTTGGAATTTTAATTCAGAAATAGAGTAACATTGTTTAAAGAATTCTTTAATTGTTCATTGTTTCAGAATTTGTATTCATCATTTTATATTTGATTCATATTATTAATATTCCCTCTTTAGATCACACTCTACAGCACATCGCTATTGTAGAGATCCGTGATCATCAAGAAGCTCCTGCCTCTGAGGTCCTCTCTGCTGCTGAGGAACAACTGGAGCAGGACGTCCTCCAACCTCAGGACGCTGGCGCTCCAGTTAGTTCGGCTGAAGATGGCAGCATGGAAGAACTGGACAGGGTACGTTCATTGCCATCAAAGCACACACATTTTATTTCCTAGTTGTTGAAGATAGCTTAATTCAGAAACAAATC
This sequence comes from Paracanthobrama guichenoti, assembly GCA_018749465.1. Taxonomy (NCBI): domain Eukaryota; kingdom Metazoa; phylum Chordata; class Actinopteri; order Cypriniformes; family Gobionidae; genus Paracanthobrama; species Paracanthobrama guichenoti. Next base: position 28,877,313 of record CM031950.1, on the reverse strand, counting down.
CATTTACATAGTTCGGAGATGGTTAATCTTTTCAAAATTGCCCCCAAATGAAAAGCTGCAATATTTTATTCATATTATTGGTATTCCCCCCTTTAGGTCAGGTGTCTCTACAGCACATTGTGGAGATCTGTGATCTTCAAGAAGCTGCAGCCTCTGAAGTCCTCTCTTCTGCTGAGGAACAGCTGGAGCAGGACGTCCTCCAACCTCAGGACGCTGACTCTCCAGTTAGTTCGGCTGAAGATGACAGCATGGAAGATCTGGACATGAGTAAGTTTACTGCCATAATTCAAAACATAAAATACACATTCTCACATTCCCAGTTGTTGAGAATACAACGCTTTATAATGTGTCATTTTAATTCAGAAACAAATCCATTTACATTATTTAGAGATGTTTATTTTTTGTCAAAAATCACCCTAAATGAAGAACCAACATTTCATTCATATTATTTATCTAATTTCTTTTCAAATTATTGGGATTCCCTACTTTAGATCAGACTTCTCTACAACACAGTGTAGAGATCCATGATCTTGGAGAAGCTCCAGCTTCCGAAGTCCTCAAAGCTGCTGAGGAACAGCTGGAGCAGGACATCCTCCAAGATGCTCCAGTTAGTTCGGCTGAAGATGACAGCATGGAGGAGCTGGACAATGGTAAGAATAATAAATATATAAGAATTAGGAAATGTTATTATAAATGATAAAATACATTTAAAAAAATGGTATTCCATGCTAACTACAAATGCTTATCATTTAACAGACCACATTTGTTGGCGATATGAATTTGGACACAAGCTGGGTGAAGGAGGATTTGGCTCTGTGCATGCAGCGACTCGCTGCAAGGATGGCCTTAAGGATGGCCTTTTTTTTTTTTTTCTGCTTTACCTTCTTTAACTTACAATACTCCATATTCATGATTCATGACTGCAATGATATAACCCATGACTGCAATGATATAGCATGTGCACATGCTATTTGTTCAGTCTTTGTTTTGTTAATTAGGTGGCTGTGAAAATTGCAGAAAAACAACACATCTGCGGTATATCACAGTTGTGAGTAGACTGTGCTCTTTTTATTATTGCTTCTCATTCACTGTTTTCAATTTATAACTAATTATATTCATGTTAATCTGGGAAAGCACCCCCATCTAACCATCATTTGTTCTTTATTTTAGCCTGGTCATCCCAAACGCCTCCCAATGAAGATCGGCCTGACATTCATGGCAAATAAGGGCCCCAATACAAATTATATCTCAATGGTACTAAAACAGTACTGAATCTTAGGATAGCTTTATTAGGTGTCATTAACAAAACAATATTAATCAATATTTTGGAATTTTAATTCAGAAATAGAGTAACATTGTTTAAAGAATTCTTTAATTGTTCATTGTTTCAGAATTTGTATTCATCATTTTATATTTGATTCATATTATTAATATTCCCTCTTTAGATCACACTCTACAGCACATCGCTATTGTAGAGATCCGTGATCATCAAGAAGCTCCTGCCTCTGAGGTCCTCTCTGCTGCTGAGGAACAACTGGAGCAGGACGTCCTCCAACCTCAGGACGCTGACGCTCCAGTTAGTTCGGCTGAAGATGGCAGCATGGAAGAACTGGACAGGGTACGTTCATTGCCATCAAAGCACACACATTTTACATTCCTAGTTGTTGAAGATAGCTTAATTCAGAAACAAATCCATTTACATAGTTCGGAGATGGTTAATCTTTTCAAAATTGCCCCCAAATGAAAAGCTGCAATATTTTATTCATATTATTGGTATTCCCCCCTTTAGGTCAGGTGTCTCTACAGCACATTGTGGAGATCTGTGATCTTCAAGAAGCTGCAGCCTCTGAAGTCCTCTCTTCTGCTGAGGAACAGCTGGAGCAGGACGTCCTCCAACCTCAGGACGCTGACTCTCCAGTTAGTTCGGCTGAAGATGACAGCATGGAAGATCTGGACATGAGTAAGTTTACTGCCATAATTCAAAACATAAAATACACATTCTCACATTCCCAGTTGTTGAGAATACAACGCTTTATTATGTGTCATTTTAATTCAGAAACAAATCCATTTACATTATTTAGAGATGTTTATTTTTTGTCAAAAATCACCCTAAATGAAGAACCAACATTTCATTCATATTATTTATCTAATTTCTTTTCAAATTATTGGGATTCCCTACTTTAGATCAGACTTCTCTACAACACAGTGTAGAGATCCATGATCTTGGAGAAGCTCCAGCTTCCGAAGTCCTCAAAGCTGCTGAGGAACAGCTGGAGCAGGACGTCCTCCAAGATGCTCCAGTTAGTTCGGCTGAAGATGACAGCATGGAGGAGCTGGACAATGGTAAGAATAATAAATATATAAGAATTAGGAAATGTTATTATAAATGATAAAATACATTTAAAAAAATGGTATTCCATGCTAACTACAAATGCTTATCATTTAACAGACCACATTTGTTGGCGATATGAATTTGGACACAAGCTGGGTGAAGGAGGATTTGGCTCTGTGCATGCAGCGACTCGCTGCAAGGATGGCCTTAAGGATGGCCTTTTTTTTTTTTCTGCTTTACCTTCTTTAACTTACAATACTCCATATTCATGATTCATGACTGCAATGATATAACCCATGACTGCAATGATATAGCATGTGCACATGCTATTTGTTCAGTCTTTGTTTTGTTAATTAGGTGGCTGTGAAAATTGCAGAAAAAACAACACATCTGCGTGTATATCACAGTTGTGAGTAGACTGTGCTCTTTTTATTATTGCTTCTCATTCACTGTTTTCAATTTATAACTAATTATATTCATGTTAATCTGGGAAAGCACCCCCATCTAACCATCATTTGTTCTTTATTTTAGCCTGGACATCCCAAACGCCTCCCAATGAAGATCGGCCTGACATTCATGGCAAATAAGGGCCCCAATACAAATTATATCTCAATGGTACTAAAACAGTACTGAATCTTAGGATAGCTTTATTAGGTGTCATTAACAAAACAATATTAATCAATATTTTGGAATTTTAATTCAGAAATAGAGTAACATTGTTTAAAGAATTCTTTAATTGTTCATTGTTTCAGAATTTGTATTCATCATTTTATATTTGATTCATATTATTAATATTCCCCTCTTTAGATCACACTCTACAGCACATCGCTATTGTAGAGATCCGTGATCATCAAGAAGCTCCTGCCTCTGAGGTCCTCTCTGCTGCTGAGGAACAACTGGAGCAGGACGCCCTCCTACCTCAGGACGCTGACGCTCCAGTTAGTTCGGCTGAAGATGGCAGCATGGAAGAACTGGACAGGGTACGTTCATTGCCATCAAAGCACACACATTTTACATTCCTAGTTGTTGAAGATAGCTTAATTCAGAAACAAATCCATTTACATAGTTCGAGATGGTTAATCTTTTCAAAATTGCCCCCAAATGAAAAGCTGCAATATTTTATTCATATTATTGGTATTCCCCCTTTAGGTCAGGTGTCTCTACAGCACATTGTGGAGATCTGTGATCTTCAAGAAGCTGCAGCCTCTGAAGTCCTCTCTTCTGCTGAGGAACAGCTGGAGCAGGACGCCTCCAACCTCAGGACGCTGACTCTCCAGTTAGTTCGGCTGAAGATGACAGCATGGAAGATCTGGACATGAGTAAGTTTACTGCCATAATTCAAAACATAAAATACACATTCTCACATTCCCAGTTGTTGAGAATACAACGCTTTATAATGTGTCATTTTAATTCAGAAACAAATCCATTTACATTATTTAGAGATGTTTATTTTTGTCAAAAATCACCCTAAATGAAGAACCAACATTTCATTCATATTATTTATCTAATTTCTTTTCAAATTATTGGGATTCCCTACTTTAGATCAGACTTCTCTACAACACAGTGTAGAGATCCATGATCTTGGAGAAGCTCCAGCTTCCGAAGTCCTCAAAGCTGCTGAGGAACAGCTGGAGCAGGACATCCTCCAAGATGCTCCAGTTAGTTCGGCTGAAGATGACAGCATGGAGGAGCTGGACAATGGTAAGAATAATAAATATATAAGAATTAGGAAATGTTATTATAAATGATAAAATACATTTAAAAAAATGGTATTCCATGCTAACTACAAATGCTTATCATTTAACAGACCACATTTGTTGGCGATATGAATTTGGACACAAGCTGGGTGAAGGAGGATTTGGCTCTGTGCATGCAGCGACTCGCTGCAAGGATGGCCTTAAGGATGGCCTTTTTTTTTCTTTTCTGCTTTACCTTCTTTAACTTACAATACTCCATATTCATGATTCATGACTGCAATGATATAACCCATGACTGCAATGATATAGCATGTGCACATGCTATTTGTTCAGTCTTTGTTTTGTTAATTAGGTGGCTGTGAAAATTGCAGAAAAAACAACACATCTGCGGTGTATATCACAGTTGTGAGTAGACTGTGCTCTTTTTATTATTGCTTCTCATTCACTGTTTTCAATTTATAACTAATTATATTCATGTTAATCTGGGAAAGCACCCCCATCTAACCATCATTTGTTCTTTATTTTAGCCTGGTCATCCCAAACGCCTCCCAATGAAGATCGGCCTGACATTCATGGCAAATAAGGGCCCCAATACAAATTATATCTCAATGGTACTAAAACAGTACTGAATCTTAGGATAGCTTTATTAGGTGTCATTAACAAAACAATATTAATCAATATTTTGGAATTTTAATTCAGAAATAGAGTAACATTGTTTAAAGAATTCTTTAATTGTTCATTGTTTCAGAATTTGTATTCATCATTTTATATTTGATTCATATTATTAATATTCCCTCTTTAGATCACACTCTACAGCACATCGCTATTGTAGAGATCCGTGATCATCAAGAAGCTCCTGCCTCTGAGGTCCTCTCTGCTGCTGAGGAACAACTGGAGCAGGACGTCCTCCAACCTCAGGGCGCTGACGCTCCAGTTAGTTCGGCTGAAGATGGCAGCATGGAAGAACTGGACAGGGTACGCTCATTGCCATCAAAGCACACACATTTTACATTCCTAGTTGTTGAAGATAGCTTAATTCAGAAACAAATCCATTTACATAGTTCGGAGATGGTTAATCTTTTCAAAATTGCCCCCAAATGAAAAGCTGCAATATTTTATTCATATTATTGGTATTCCCCCCTTTAGGTCAGGTGTCTCTACAGCACATTGTGGAGATCTGTGATCTTCAAGAAGCTGCAGCCTCTGAAGTCCTCTCTTCTGCTGAGGAACAGCTGGAGCAGGACGTCCTCCAACCTCAGGACGCTGACTCTCCAGTTAGTTCGGCTGAAGATGACAGCATGGAAGATCTGGACATGAGTAAGTTTACTGCCATAATTCAAAACATAAAATACACATTCTCACATTCCCAGTTGTTGAGAATACAACGCTTTATTATGTGTCATTTTAATTCAGAAACAAATCCATTTACATTATTTAGAGATGTTTATTTTTTGTCAAAAATCACCCTAAATGAAGAACCAACATTTCATTCATATTATTTATCTAATTTCTTTTCAAATTATTGGGATTCCCTACTTTAGATCAGACTTCTCTACAACACAGTGTAGAGATCCATGATCTTGGAGAAGCTCCAGCTTCCGAAGTCCTCAAAGCTGCTGAGGAACAGCTGGAGCAGGACATCCTCCAAGATGCTCCAGTTAGTTCGGCTGAAGATGACAGCATGGAGGAGCTGGACAATGGTAAGAATAATAAATATATAAGAATTAGGAAATGTTATTATAAATGATAAAATACATTTAAAAAAATGGTATTCCATGCTAACTACAAATGCTTATCATTTAACAGACCACATTTGTTGGCGATATGAATTTGGACACAAGCTGGGTGAAGGAGGATTTGGCTCTGTGCATGCAGCGACTCGCTGCAAGGATGGCCTTAAGGATGGCCTTTTTTTTTCTTTACCTTCTTTAACTTACAATACTCCATATTCATGATTCATGACTGCAATGATATAACCCATGACTGCAATGATATAGCATGTGCACATGCTATTTGTTCAGTCTTTGTTTTGTTAATTAGGTGGCTGTGAAAATTGCAGAAAAACAACACATCTGCGGTATATCACAGTTGTGAGTAGACTGTGCTCTTTTTATTATTGCTTCTCATTCACTGTTTTCAATTTATAACTAATTATATTCATGTTAATCTGGGAAAGCACCCCATCTAACCATCATTTGTTCTTTATTTTAGCCTGGTCATCCCAAACGCCTCCCAATGAAGATCGGCCTGACATTCATGGCAAATAAGGGCCCCAATACAAATTATATCTCAATGGTACTAAAACAGTACTGAATCTTAGGATAGCTTTATTAGGTGTCATTAACAAAACAATATTAATCAATATTTTGGAATTTTAATTCAGAAATAGAGTAACATTGTTTAAAGAATTCTTTAATTGTTCATTGTTTCAGAATTTGTATTCATCATTTTATATTTGATTCATATTATTAATATTCCCCTCTTTAGATCACACTCTACAGCACATCGCTATTGTAGAGATCCGTGATCATCAAGAAGCTCCTGCCTCTGAGGTCCTCTCTGCTGCTGAGGAACAACTGGAGCAGGACGTCCTCCTACCTCAGGACGCTGACGCTCCAGTTAGTTCGGCTGAAGATGGCAGCATGGAAGAACTGGACAGGGTACGTTCATTGCCATCAAAGCACACACATTTTACATTCCTAGTTGTTGAAGATAGCTTAATTCAGAAACAAATCCATTTACATAGTTCGGAGATGGTTAATCTTTTCAAAATTGCCCCCAAATGAAAAGCTGCAATATTTTATTCATATTATTGGTATTCCCCCCTTTAGGTCAGGTGTCTCTACAGCACATTGTGGAGATCTGTGATCTTCAAGAAGCTGCAGCCTCTGAAGTCCTCTCTTCTGCTGAGGAACAGCTGGAGCAGGACGTCCTCCAACCTCAGGACGCTGACTCTCCAGTTAGTTCGGCTGAAGATGACAGCATGGAAGATCTGGACATGAGTAAGTTTACTGCCATAATTCAAAACATAAAATACACATTCTCACATTCCCAGTTGTTGAGAATACAACGCTTTATTATGTGTCATTTTAATTCAGAAACAAATCCATTTACATTATTTAGAGATGTTTATTTTTTGTCAAAAATCACCCTAAATGAAGAACCAACATTTCATTCATATTATTTATCTAATTTCTTTTCAAATTATTGGGATTCCCTACTTTAGATCAGACTTCTCTACAACACAGTGTAGAGATCCATGATCTTGGAGAAGCTCCAGCTTCCGAAGTCCTCAAAGCTGCTGAGGAACAGCTGGAGCAGGACATCCTCCAAGATGCTCCAGTTAGTTCGGCTGAAGATGACAGCATGGAGGAGCTGGACAATGGTAAGAATAATAAATATATAAGAATTAGGAAATGTTATTATAAATGATAAAATACATTTAAAAAAATGGTATTCCATGCTAACTACAAATGCTTATCATTTAACAGACCACATTTGTTGGCGATATGAATTTGGACACAAGCTGGGTGAAGGAGGATTTGGCTCTGTGCATGCAGCGACTCGCTGCAAGGATGGCCTTAAGGATGGCCTTTTTTTTTTTTGCTTTTTACCTTCTTTAACTTACAATACTCCATATTCATGATTCATGACTGCAATGATATAACCCATGACTGCAATGATATAGCATGTGCACATGCTATTTGTTCAGTCTTTGTTTTGTTAATTAGGTGGCTGTGAAAATTGCAGAAAAACAACACATCTGCGGTATATCACAGTTGTGAGTAGACTGTGCTCTTTTATTATTGCTTCTCATTCACTGTTTTCAATTTATAACTAATTATATTCATGTTAATCTGGGAAAGCACCCCCATCTAACCATCATTTGTTCTTTATTTTAGCCTGGTCATCCCAAACGCCTCCCAATGAAGATCGGCCTGACATTCATGGCAAATAAGGGCCCCAATACAAATTATATCTCAATGGTACTAAAACAGTACTGAATCTTAGGATAGCTTTATTAGGTGTCATTAACAAAACAATATTAATCAATATTTTGGAATTTTAATTCAGAAATAGAGTAACATTGTTTAAAGAATTCTTTAATTGTTCATTGTTTCAGAATTTGTATTCATCATTTTATATTTGATTCATATTATTAATATTCCCCTCTTTAGATCACACTCTACAGCACATCGCTATTGTAGAGATCCGTGATCATCAAGAAGCTCCTGCCTCTGAGGTCCTCTCTGCTGCTGAGGAACAACTGGAGCAGGACGTCCTCCAACCTCAGGACGCTGGCGCTCCAGTTAGTTCGGCTGAAGATGGCAGCATGGAAGAACTGGACAGGGTACGTTCATTGCCATCAAAGCACACACATTTTACATTCCTAGTTGTTGAAGATAGCTTAATTCAGAAACAAATCCATTTACATAGTTCGGAGATGGTTAATCTTTTCAAAATTGCCCCCAAATGAAAAGCTGCAATATTTTATTCATATTATTGGTATTCCCCCCTTTAGGTCAGGTGTCTCTACAGCACATTGTGGAGATCTGTGATCTTCAAGAAGCTGCAGCCTCTGAAGTCCTCTCTTCTGCTGAGGAACAGCTGGAGCAGGACGTCCTCCAACCTCAGGACGCTGACTCTCCAGTTAGTTCGGCTGAAGATGACAGCATGGAAGATCTGGACATGAGTAAGTTTACTGCCATAATTCAAAACATAAAATACACATTCTCACATTCCCAGTTGTTGAGAATACAACGCTTTATAATGTGTCATTTTAATTCAGAAACAAATCCATTTACATTATTTAGAGATGTTTATTTTTTGTCAAAAATCACCTAAATGAAGAACCAACATTTCATTCATATTATTTATATCTAATTTTTCAAATTATTGGGATTCCCTACTTTAGATCAGACTTCTCTACAACACAGTGTAGAGATCCATGATCTTGGAGAAGCTCCAGCTTCCGAAGTCCTCAAAGCTGCTGAGGAACAGCTGGAGCAGGACATCCTCCAAGATGCTCCAGTTAGTTCGGCTGAAGATGACAGCATGGAGGAGCTGGACAATGGTAAGAATAATAAATATATAAGAATTAGGAAATGTTATTATAAATGATAAAATACATTTAAAAAAATGGTATTCCATGCTAACTACAAATGCTTATCATTTAACAGACCACATTTGTTGGCGATATGAATTTGGACACAAGCTGGGTGAAGGAGGATTTGGCTCTGTGCATGCAGCGACTCGCTGCAAGGATGGCCTTAAGGATGGCCTTTTTTTTCTTTTCTGCTTTACCTTCTTTAACTTACAATACTCCATATTCATGATTCATGACTGCAATGATATAACCCATGACTGCAATGATATAGCATGTGCACATGCTATTTGTTCAGTCTTTGTTTTGTTAATTAGGTGGCTGTGAAAATTGCAGAAAAAACAACACATCTGCGGTATATCACAGTTGTGAGTAGACTGTGCTCTTTTTATTATTGCTTCTCATTCACTGTTTTCAATTTATAACTAATTATATTCATGTTAATCTGGGAAAGCACCCCCATCTAACCATCATTTGTTCTTTATTTTAGCCTGGTCATCCCAAACGCCTCCCAATGAAGATCGGCCTGACATTCATGGCAAATAAGGGCCCCAATACAAATTATATCTCAATGGTACTAAAACAGTACTGAATCTTAGGATAGCTTTATTAGGTGTCATTAACAAAACAATATTAATCAATATTTTGGAATTTTAATTCAGAAATAGAGTAACATTGTTTAAAGAATTCTTTAATTGTTCATTGTTTCAGAATTTGTATTCATCATTTTATATTTGATTCATATTATTAATATTCCCCTCTTTAGATCACACTCTACAGCACATCGCTATTGTAGAGATCCGTGATCATCAAGAAGCTCCTGCCTCTGAGGTCCTCTCTGCTGCTGAGGAACAACTGGAGCAGGACGTCCTCCAACCTCAGGGCGCTGACGCTCCAGTTAGTTCGGCTGAAGATGGCAGCATGGAAGAACTGGACAGGTACGTTCATTGCCATCAAAGCACACACATTTTACATTCCTAGTTGTTGAAGATAGCTTAATTCAGAAACAAATCCATTTACATAGTTCGGAGATGGTTAATCTTTTCAAAATTGCCCCCAAATGAAAAGCTGCAATATTTTATTCATATTATTGGTATTCCCCCCTTTAGGTCAGGTGTCTCTACAGCACATTGTGGAGATCTGTGATCTTCAAGAAGCTGCAGCCTCTGAAGTCCTCTCTTCTGCTGAGGAACAGCTGGAGCAGGACGTCCTCCAACCTCAGGACGCTGACTCTCCAGTTAGTTCGGCTGAAGATGACAGCATGGAAGATCTGGACATGAGTAAGTTTACTGCCATAATTCAAAACATAAAATACACATTCTCACATTCCCAGTTGTTGAGAATACAACGCTTTATAATGTGTCATTTTAATTCAGAAACAAATCCATTTACATTATTTAGAGATGTTTATTTTTTGTCAAAAATCACCTAAATGAAGAACCAACATTTCATTCATATTATTTATCTAATTTCTTTTCAAATTATTGGGATTCCCTACTTTAGATCAGACTTCTCTACAACACAGTGTAGAGATCCATGATCTTGGAGAAGCTCCAGCTTCCGAAAGTCCTCAAAGCTGCTGAGGAACAGCTGGAGCAGGACATCCTCCAAGATGCTCCAGTTAGTTCGGCTGAAGATGACAGCATGGAGGAGCTGGACAATGGTAAGAATAATAAATATATAAGAATTAGGAAATGTTATTATAAATGATAAAATACATTTAAAAAAATGGTATTCCATGCTAACTACAAATGCTTATCATTTAACAGACCACATTTGTTGGCGATATGAATTTGGACACAAGCTGGGTGAAGGAGGATTTGGCTCTGTGCATGCAGCGACTCGCTGCAAGGATGGCCTTAAGGATGGCCTTTTTTTTTTTTTCTGCTTTACCTTCTTTAACTTACAATACTCCATATTCATGATTCATGACTGCAATGATATAACCCATGACTGCAATGATATAGCATGTGCACATGCTATTTGTTCAGTCTTTGTTTTGTTAATTAGGTGGCTGTGAAAATTGCAGAAAAAACAACACATCTGCGGTATATCACAGTTGTGAGTAGACTGTGCTCTTTTTATTATTGCTTCTCATTCACTGTTTTCAATTTATAACTAATTATATTCATGTTAATCTGGGAAAGCACCCCCATCTAACCATCATTTGTTCTTTATTTTAGCCTGGTCATCCCAAACGCCTCCCAATGAAGATCGGCCTGACATTCATGGCAAATAAGGGCCCCAATACAAATTATATCTCAATGGTACTAAAACAGTACTGAATCTTAGGATAGCTTTATTAGGTGTCATTAACAAAACAATATTAATCAATATTTTGGAATTTTAATTCAGAAATAGAGTAACATTGTTTAAAGAATTCTTTAATTGTTCATTGTTTCAGAATTTGTATTCATCATTTTATATTTGATTCATATTATTAATATTCCCTCTTTAGATCACACTCTACAGCACATCGCTATTGTAGAGATCCGTGATCATCAAGAAGCTCCTGCCTCTGAGGTCCTCTCTGCTGCTGAGGAACAACTGGAGCAGGACGTCCTCCAACCTCAGGACGCTGACGCTCCAGTTAGTTCGGCTGAAGATGGCAGCATGGAAGAACTGGACAGGGTACGTTCATTGCCATCAAAGCACACACATTTTACATTCCTAGTTGTTGAAGATAGCTTAATTCAGAAACAAATCCATTTACATAGTTCGAGATGGTTAATCTTTTCAAAATTGCCCCCAAATGAAAAGCTGCAATATTTTATTCATATTATTGGTATTCCCCCCTTTAGGTCAGGTGTCTCTACAGCACATTGTGGAGATCTGTGATCTTCAAGAAGCTGCAGCCTCTGAAGTCCTCTCTTCTGCTGAGGAACAGCTGGAGCAGGACGTCCTCCAACCTCAGGACGCTGACTCTCCAGTTAGTTCGGCTGAAGATGACAGCATGGAAGATCTGGACATGAGTAAGTTTACTGCCATAATTCAAAACATAAAATACACATTCTCACATTCCCAGTTGTTGAGAATACAACGCTTTATTATGTGTCATTTTAATTCAGAAACAAATCCATTTACATTATTTAGAGATGTTTATTTTTGTCAAAAATCACCTAAATGAAGAACCAACATTTCATTCATATTATTTATCTAATTTCTTTTCAAATTATTGGGATTCCCTACTTTAGATCAGACTTCTCTACAACACAGTGTAGAGATCCATGATCTTGGAGAAGCTCCAGCTTCCGAAGTCCTCAAAGCTGCTGAGGAACAGCTGGAGCAGGACATCCTCCAAGATGCTCCAGTTAGTTCGGCTGAAGATGACAGCATGGAGGAGCTGGACAATGGTAAGAATAATAAATATATAAGAATTAGGAAATGTTATTATAAATGATAAAATACATTTAAAAAATGGTATTCCATGCTAACTACAAATGCTTATCATTTAACAGACCACATTTGTTGGCGATATGAATTTGGACACAAGCTGGGTGAAGGAGGATTTGGCTCTGTGCATGCAGCGACTCGCTGCAAGGATGGCCTTAAGGATGGCCTTTTTTTTTTTTCTGCTTTACCTTCTTTAACTTACAATACTCCATATTCATGATTCATGACTGCAATGATATAACCCATGACTGCAATGATATAGCATGTGCACATGCTATTTGTTCAGTCTTTGTTTTGTTAATTAGGTGGCTGTGAAAATTGCAGAAAAAACAACACATCTGCGGTATATCACAGTTGTGAGTAGACTGTGCTCTTTTTTATTATTGCTTCTCATTCACTGTTTTCAATTTATAACTAATTATATTCATGTTAATCTGGGAAAGCACCCCATCTAACCATCATTTGTTCTTTATTTTAGCCTGGTCATCCCAAACGCCTCCCAATGAAGATCGGCCTGACATTCATGGCAAATAAGGGCCCCAATACAAATTATATCTCAATGGTACTAAAACAGTACTGAATCTTAGGATAGCTTTATTAGGTGTCATTAACAAAACAATATTAATCAATATTTTGGAATTTTAATTCAGAAATAGAGTAACATTGTTTAAAGAATTCTTTAATTGTTCATTGTTTCAGAATTTGTATTCATCATTTTATATTTGATTCATATTATTAATATTCCCCTCTTTAGATCACACTCTACAGCACATCGCTATTGTAGAGATCCGTGATCATCAAGAAGCTCCTGCCTCTGAGGTCCTCTCTGCTGCTGAGGAACAACTGGAGCAGGACGTCCTCCTACCTCAGGGCGCTGACGCTCCAGTTAGTTCGGCTGAAGATGGCAGCATGGAAGAACTGGACAGGGTACGTTCATTGCCATCAAAGCACACACATTTTACATTCCTAGTTGTTGAAGATAGCTTAATTCAGAAACAAATCCATTTACATAGTTCGGAGATGGTTAATCTTTTCAAAATTGCCCCCAAATGAAAAGCTGCAATATTTTATTCATATTATTGGTATTCCCCCCTTTAGGTCAGGTGTCTCTACAGCACATTGTGGAGATCTGTGATCTTCAAGAAGCTGCAGCCTCTGAAGTCCTCTCTTCTGCTGAGGAACAGCTGGAGCAGGACGTCCTCCAACCTCAGGACGCTGACTCTCCAGTTAGTTCGGCTGAAGATGACAGCATGGAAGATCTGGACATGAGTAAGTTTACTGCCATAATTCAAAACATAAAATACACATTCTCACATTCCCAGTTGTTGAGAATACAACGCTTTATTATGTGTCATTTTAATTCAGAAACAAATCCATTTACATTATATAGAGATGTTTATTTTTTGTCAAAAATCACCCTAAATGAAGAACCAACATTTCATTCATATTATTTATCTAATTTCTTTTCAAATTATTGGGATTCCCTACTTTAGATCAGACTTCTCTACAACACAGTGTAGAGATCCATGATCTTGGAGAAGCTCCAGCTTCCGAAGTCCTCAAAGCTGCTGAGGAACAGCTGGAGCAGGACATCCTCCAAGATGCTCCAGTTAGTTCGGCTGAAGATGACAGCATGGAGGAGCTGGACAATGGTAAGAATAATAAATATATAAGAATTAGGAAATGTTATTATAAATTACAAATTCTCGATGAGGGGACAGCACGGCAGGTCTTGCGACAGGTAATTTACGCTGCTAACATTTGCTGTGAGCGTGGCATCTTCCATCGAGATATAAAACTAGAGAACCTGCTAATAAACAAGGACACCTTGGAAGTCAAAATGATTGACTTCGGGTGCGGTGCGCTCATGACAGAGTCTGGGTATGTGACCTTCAAAGGTATGTATTATGAACCGTTTTGCTAGTGGGTTAATTAGGTCACGGAAACACATTCTATATATTCTCAACATGCTGTGGTAATGTATTAAACGTCATACAAAACCTCTTTCCAGGCACAAAAGTCTACTGTCCGCCAGAGTACAATGTCGACGGCAGGTACCATGCAAAGCCTGCGACAGTGTGGTCTTTACAATGGTGTGTGGGTATTATCCATCATACCACGACTTGCACATGATCAGTGAGAATGACTGGTCAAAACCTGCCTTGTCACAAGGTGAGATCTTTATTTAAAAAACAAAAACAAAGAAGGACATACTAAATTCTAAATCATTCAAAAAGATGTACAGTATGAGCTAATAATCAGACGTCTATCATCTTTTTGCACAGAATGCTGCCAGCTGATCAGTGCTTCCCTGCAGCCTGTTCCACAGCAGAGACTTATTCTGGAGGAGATGCAGCTTCATGACTGGTTTAAGGTACTAAAAGTGGAGACTGTTAGTCAAATGTTTTTACATATCATCTTGCTCTAAATGTAATATATTTGGAAAAATAATGCTGATTTATTTTTATTTTTGTTGTTGTTGTTTCAGATCATGGAGTAAGATATGGAGAGCAACAGAAAACAACTCCCTGTCACAGCCACCATTTTATTTTTGACATAAGTGGCCTTTCCATCCCAAGGAAATTTTTTATTATATCTGACTGTGGATACAGGACGTCCTAAACACACCAGCCACAGTCTGTCAGGATGGGCACCTAGCACTTCTCCACTCTTTCACTCAGAATAGGATCCCTACAAGGCTGTGTGTTGAGCCTGTTGTTCTTCTCTCTGTACTCGTATGACTGCTTACCAGCACACACCTCCTGATGCCTGCAGAAAGGAACTCGCATCAAAAAGGACTCATATCACTCAGCACATAAACTGTTTAAACTACTCCCTCAGAGAAGGGATACAAGACAAGTCCATCAGAGAACAGACCACAAGAGTGATGAACAGTTTTTACCTCAAAGCTATTACAACACTGAACTCTGCACTGAAAGCACACGCTTTATAGATACAACGGGCAGCACGGCGGCTCAGTGGTTAGCGCTGTTGCCTCACAGCAAGAAGGTCCACAGCTGAGCCTGGAGTCCTTTCTGTGTGGAGTTTGCATGTTCTCCCGTGTTAGCGTGGGTTTCCTCCGGGTGCTCGGTTTCCCCACAGTCTAAAGACATGCTAGATGAATTAAAGAGTCAACTACTATGTACTAATGAATCATTTGATACAATGCACTTATTGTGTTCACACTTGTTTTACATAGCGTTTATATTTTAAAAATACCTTAATAAGAAAATGTATCATTTGTTTGTAAGAAATGTTTATACAAAATGTATGTGTATAATTTATATATATAAATAAGATTTTTTTAAAAATAAATTACAAATTATAAGAAATTTTGTGAGAATTTATACTTTTATAAGATAAATTATAATAAAATATATATTTTTAATTAAATTTATATTGCATATTGTTTCCTTGTGGAGTTTCATAGTGCATTCTTCTGACCATCCTAGAAGCTCCTGCAAATGTCATTTATGCCACTTCAGGTTTTTAAACAGTGTAGTGACTGAGGCAAATCAGACACATAATCGCCTGTTACATTTAACAAATATGTTTTAAATGCTTTGTGCTTAGTATCAGACCTTCCCCAACAAAACAGAGAAGGGTCCTCCATTACCCTGGATACCAACTGATAAGACATTTTATGGCCCTAAAAAAATGTGGCCACATGGAAAAGGCCATAGTTAAGACACAAAGCCTGTAAAACACACACTTTTGCCTCAAGTTATAGACAAACCGTCTATAAATGAACATGCGCCCCAGGACGTTGTATGTACACATATGACGGTCCTGTAAAGTGTCCCTTGTATGTTATTTTGTTTATGCATGTCTTATGATCAACTTACTATTTCATGTAACCTCATATATGTCTTGTCTCCTATCAAACTAATGCTTGTTTCACGACTTACACTTTCATGTATGTCCCTTATTCAGAGGATGCAGTGTGTATTTATTGCATTAATTAGAATATAAATGGGTACAGACCCATTGAGTCATGCTTGAAACAAAGAGCCATAAAATCTCCAGAGGAATTTCCGCTTGGAAATCCCAACAATCTCCTTGGTCAAGTCTACCTCAGGAGGGTGTGACTACTCCCAGATCTTAAAAGAGACGATTCCCTCCTCCTCTTCTCTTCTCTCTCTGGACCAAAACGACACATCTTCTTGGCTGTCTATCAGCTGGCCAGTAGGCCAGTCTGATAAGGCCTACACACACACACACACATCAAGGATGACACTACATGGCCACCTCATGTGGGTCTTCTTTGACCATCAGAGTCTCTGCAGCTCGACCCTACTTTACGCTTCAGAACGGCTCTTCAGAATCCTATGGCGTAGTCACAGGCACTACGTCCATATTTTTTTTACAGTCTACCCTGTTAGAAAACTAATGGATAATTCTGTAAATTGGTTCTATTCTTAATATATAGTATAAATTAATATAAGACTGTCAATGAACTAATTTCATGTTGTTTTATATTTTATTTGTTCATTATTTATTTTGTCGGATTTTAGTTGGACTTGGTTCAAAAATAGTTATCTGCATTGTTGCCTGTTGCCTTTAGACTAAGTGATGTTGAATTTAATTGACATGACATGTTATGTTACATTGTGATGTAATGGTGTTTTCTGGAAGGGACTAAAGAACAAAGTATTTTTATCAGCTGAAAGGCAGATTACAAATGTTTTTATTAACTTAGACATACACTCACCTAAAGGATTATTAGGAACACCTGTTCAATTTCTCATTAATGCAATTATCTAATCAACCAATCACATGGCAGTTGCTTCAATGCATTTAGGGGTGTGGTCCTGGTCAAGACAATCTCCTGAACTCCAAACTGAATGTCAGAATGGGAAAGAAAGATGATTTAAGCAAGTTTGAGCATGGCATGGTTGTTGGTGCCAGACGGGCCGGTCTGAGTATTTCACAATCTGCTCAGTTACTGGGATTTTCACGCACAACCATTTCTAGGGTTTACAAAGAATGGTGTGAAAAGGAAAAAAACATCCAGTATGCAGCAGTCCTGTGGGCAAAAATGTCTTGTTGATGCTAGAGGTCAGAGGAGAATGGGCCACTGATTCAAGCTGATAGAAGAGCAACTTTGACTGAAATAACCACTCGTTACAACCGAGGTATGCAGCAAAGCATTTGTGAAGCCACAACACGCACAACCTTGAGGCGGATGGGCTACAACAGCAGAAGACCCCAATTTGCTACAATTTGCACAAGCTCACCAAAATTGGACAGTTGAAGAGGGAGGATCGATTGCTCCTGCTTGGATTGATTGCTCCTGTCTTCGATTGCTCCTGTCTACCCTGTTTGCTACTGCTGCTGTGCTCGCATGTGCTCTGCTCTGCTCTTTTTGGATTTTTATTTGATATAATTCTCTGTTGTTTAAACTGCTAATTATAACCTACTCATCTTTATATATTGTCTAACACTGCCTACCACATTAAATCTGACATCACTAGCTTTTAATCTAAATCACTATCACACGTTAGCTTTTCGCTAGCCTGTTAGCTTGCTATCTCTGCACCCGGTTTCCTGTTTTCTGAGTTCACTAAACAACTGTGGTGAGTTGGATTAGTAAATAGACTCCATCAAACAACTTTGGTAAGTTGGATTAATCAACAAATACGGTAAGCCATGTCTTCTTCTCCAGTCATTGTCACTTGCACCGCATGTTTCATGTTTAGTGTATCTGTCTCCGTTGGCGAACAGAGCTTCACATGTGATAAATGTAAGGAGATAGTCAGGCTGACGGAGAAGATTTCAGAATTAGAGACACGCATCCAGACTTTATTTGAGAGTAGTGAGAATGTAACAGCTTTAGACACTGCTCTGGATGCGACTAGCTTAGTGAACGTTGTACATTGTTCGGTTCGGCTGTAGAGCCCGTGCAGCAGGGCACTTGGGTGACGGTCAGACGGCATAGTCACGGATCAAAAACCACTCTTCCGTTCGATTGGAACATCAAACAGGTTCTCCCCACTCAGTGACGCACCCACTGAGAATCCTGTTAAAAGTGCCCTAGTTATTGGTGATTCTATTACACGGAACGTGAAAATAGAGACACCAGCCACTATAGTCACATGTTTACCGGGAGCCAGAGCACCTGACATCAAAGCAAATTTAAAAGTGCTGGCTAAAGCTAATCGTAAATTCTCTAAGATTATTATTCACGCCGGCACTAACGATGTTCGACTTCGCCAGTCGGAGATCACCAAAATTAACATTAAAGAGGTGTGTGAACTTGCAAGTACGATGGCAGATGCAGTTTTTTGTTCTGGTCCGCTCCCTGTTAAAAGGAGTGATGAGATACTTAGCAGACTATCATCACTCAATGGCTGGTTGTCTAAGTGGTGTCCGCAAAATAACATAGGGTTCATAGACAATTGGAAAAGCTTTTGGGGCAGACCTGACCTGTTGAAGAGGGACGGCATCCATCCTTCTTGGAGTGGTGCTGCTCTTCTCTCTAGTAATTTGGCATATAGTCTTAAAGCTAAACCTTGACTAACTGGGGCCCAGGTAAGCAGGAAGCAGACGGACTGGCTTACCCGACCGTCTGCTAGCTGTCTCCCGTTACAGAAGTCAGATAAATCCCAACACATAGAGACTCTTTCACCTAGATATTATCACATAGAGACTGTGTCTGTTCCCGAATTAGTAAATACAAAAAACATCAAGACCATTCAACAGTAAAAACTTAATTGATGTCAAACGAATAAACAACAGATATAATACAGATGATCAAATGATAAAGCTCGGGTTGCTGAATATTCGATCCCTTTCCCCAAAAGCACTTATTGTTAATGATATAATTACAGATAATAATCTAGATGTGCTGTGTTTGACAGAAACCTGGCTAAAACCTGACGACTACATTACTTTAAATGAGTCCACCCCAAGATTATTGTTATAAACACGAGCGCGCCTGAAAGGTAAAGGGGAGGGGTTGCTGTAATTTATAATAATATCTTCAGTATTACTCAGAAGTCTAGTTTCAAATATAATTCTTTTGAAGTTTTGGTGCTTTATGTAGCATTATGTAGTGTAATTGATAAATCCCGTTTCACATTTGTGTTGGTTACTGTATACAGGCCACCAGGGCACAATACAGACTTTATCAAAGAATTTGCTGACTTTCTATCCGAGTTAGTACTGGCTGCAGATAAAGTACTAATTGTTGGTGATTTTAATATCCATGTAGATAATGAAAAAGACGCATTGGGATTAGCATTTAGAGACATTCTAAACTCTATTGGAGTAAGGCAACATGTGTCAGGACCCACTCATCGCCTTAATCATACGTTAGACCTAATATTGTCACATGGAATAAATGTTGATACCGTTGAAATTCTGCAGCAGAGCGACGACATCTCAGATCATTACCTAGTATCATGTATACTTAATTTAGCTAAGGCTGCAAAGCCGTCCCCTCGCTTTCAAATATGGCAGAACTATCACTGCCGCCACTAAAAATTGCTTTTAAATAATCTTCCTCATCAGTTTCATCTCCTCAGCATCCCAGATAGCCTAGAGGAACTCGATTTTGCAACAGAAACTATTGACTCTCTTTTTCCAGCACTTTAGACACAGTTGCTCCCGGGCGCTTAAAGAAGATTAAAGAAAATAGTCCAACGCCGTGGTACAATGAGCACACCGGGCCCTTAAAACAGTAGCCAGAAAAATGGAGCGCAGCTGGAAGAAAACAAAATTAGAGATTTTTCAGTAATTCATGGAAAGAGAGCATGATCGCATACAGAAAGGCAGTAAAAACTGCTAGATCTGCTTATTTCTCGACTCTCTTAGAAGAAAACAAACACAACCCTAGGTATTTATTTGATACAGTGGCTAAGTTAACCAAAATAAAGCTTATACTTCTGAAGGTTGTAAACAGCACAGCAGTAATGACTTTATGAACTTCTTTACGTGTAAGATCGATAATATTAGGAAGAAAATTATAACCATGCAGCCGTCTACTATAGTGTCACATGAGACAGAGCATTGTTGTGTCACTGAGAAAAATTACATTCATTCACTGCTATAGGAGAGGAAGAATTGGCTAAACTCGTTAAATCATCTAAATCAACAACATGTATGCTCGACCCTATACCGACTAGGCTATTAAAAGAGATGCTACCAGAGGTCATAGATCCTCTTCTTAATATCATTAACTCATCTTTGTTATTAGGATATGTACCGAAAACGTTTAAGTTGGCTATTATCAAACCACTTATTAAAAACCTCAACTTGATCCTACAGAATTAGTCAATTATAGACCGATCTCAAATCTACCCTTCCTGTCAAAAATACTGGAAAAGGCAGTGTCTTCACAATTATGTTCCTTTTTAGAAAGAAATGGTATCTGTGAGGATTTCAGTCAGGATTTAGACCGTATCATAGTACTGAGACTGCTCTCATCAGAGTTACAAATGATTTACTCTTATCATCCGATCGTGGTTGTATCTCTCTATTAGTGTTACTCGATCTTAGCGCTGCATTCGATACTTATCGACCACAACATTCTTTTGAATAGACTCGAAAATTATGTTGGCATTAGTGGAACTGCATTGGCATGGCTTAAATCATACTTATCTGACCGTTATCAGTTTGTAGCAGTAAATGAAGAGATGTCACACCGATCACAAGTTCAGTATGGAGTACCGCAGGGCTCGGTGCTAGGACCGTTGCTCTTCACCCTGTACATGCTACCACTGGGAGATATCATTAGGAAGCATGGCATTAGTTTTCACTGTTATGCTGACGATACTCAGCTCTATATTTCTTCACGCCTGATGAAACTTACCAATTCACAAGATTAACGGAATGCATAGCTGATATAAAACATTGGATGTCTAGTAATTTCCTGCAACTTAATTCAGAAAAACTGAATTTTTAATTATTGGACAAAAAACTCTGCAAGTAGTAACCTAGAATACTGTCTAACACTCGATGGCTGCTCTGTCAAGTCCTCGTCGTCAGTTAGAACCTGGGTGTGCTCTTTGATACCAATCTTTCATTTGAAAGCCACGTTTCTAACATCTGTAAAACTGCATTCTACCATCTTAAAAATATATCTAAATTACGGCACATCCTTTCGATGCAAAATGCTGAACAGTTAATTCATGCGTTCATGACCTCAAGGCTAGATTACTGTAATGCTTTACTGGGTGGTTGCCCTGCTCACTTAATAAACAAACTCCAGCTGGTCCAAAACGCAGCAGCTCGAGCTCTTACTAGAACAAGGAAGTATGACCATATTAGCCCGGTTCTGTCAACACTTCATTGGCTCCCTATTAAACATCGAATACATTTTAAAATCTTGCTTATTACTTACAAAGCACTAAATGGTTTAGCTCCCAGTATTTGAGCGAACTCTTAACACATTATACTCCATCACGTCTATTGCGGTCTCAAAACTCTGGCCAGTTGATAATACCTAGAATATCAAAATCAACTGCAGGCGGTCGATCCTTTTCTATTTAGCGCCTAAACTTTGGAACAGTCTTCCTAGCATTGTTCGGGAAGCAGACACACTCTGTCAGTTTAAATCTAGACTAAAAACACATCTCTTTACTATGGCTTACACATAAAACATTATCAATTTCTATTACTCAAATCAGTAAATGATTGTCAGGCTGCATTAACTAGGGTCAGCCGGAACCGGGAACACTTCCCATAACACCTGATGTACTCGTTACATCATAAGAAGAATGGCATCTACGCTAATGTTAGTCTTTCTGTTTATACCGAGGTTTACTGCAGTCAGCCAGATCCAGGCCGTATCCAGATCAGATGGTGGACCAGCGCCTGGACATGACCAACGCATCCCTGAAGTGTCTGCAGAGAACATGTCAAATAAACTCCCCCCGTAAATGCTGCATCGACACGACATCCTCATTAAACCCGTCTTGGCGTGATCGACTCCAATCTCTCGAATAATCTAACAAATATCTATTTGCCTAATATGAATTAAGACCTGCTATGTTGCCAGAATTATAATCATACACTGTTTGTTCGTCGGCCAGAGGAGAACTGGCACCCCGACTGAGCCTGGTTTCTCCCAAGGTTTTTTTCTCCATTCTGACCCTGAAGGAGTTTTGGTTCCTTGCCACCGTTGCCTCTGGCTTTTGGCTTGCTCAGTTGGGGACACCTAAATCTCATCTATATTCCCGATCTGCCCGCATTGACACTATATGATACTTGAAATTAGCTGGATAACATCACCGTTTCACCAGAACGGCTGTACAAATTCTGTTGCATTATTTTACTTTTAACAATGTGAAGCTGCTTTGAAACAATTGGACTTGTTAAAAGCGCTGTATAAATAAAGGTGATTTGATTTGATTTGATTTGAAGACTGGAAAAATGTTGCCTGGTCTGATGAGTCTCGATTTCTGTTGAGACATTCAGATGGTAGTCAGAATTTGGCGTAAACAGAATGAGAACATGGATCCATCATGCCTTGTTACCACTGTGCAGGCTGGTGGTGGTGGTGTAATGGTGTGGGGGATGTTTTCTTGGCACACTTTAGGGCCCTTAGTGCCAATTGGGCATTGTTTAAATGCCACAGCATACCTGAGCATTGTTTCTGACCACCATGTACCCATTTCTGATGACTATTTCCAGCAGGATAATGCACCATGTCACAAAGCTTGAATCATTTCAAATTGGTTTCTTGAACATGACAATGAGTTCACTGTACTAAAATGGCCCCCACAGTCACCAGATCTAAACCCAATAGAGCATCTTTGGGATGTGGTGGAACGGATGCTTCGTGCCCTGGATGTGCATCCCACAAATCTCCATCAACTGCAAGATGCTATCCTATCAATATGGGCCAACATTTCTAAAGAATGCTTTCAGCACCTTGTTGAATCAATGCCACATAGAATTAAGGCAGTTCTGAAGGCGAAAGGGGTCAAACACGGTATTAGTATGGTGTTCCTAATAATCCTTTGGGTGAGTGTATGGCCTGACATAGTAGCTCACAAAACCTAAAATACTCTCTCAGGTAATTTGTTCTCATCAAAGTTTAACACTACTGAGAGGCTGTCAGTCTTTTCATTATTTCTATTGCACTTGAGCCACCTGACATCCTTTACTGCTGCCCCAGTTATCATATTTCTTATGATTTTCTCAACTGAAACATCAGTTGGGATCCCTGTTATCACACCTCTAACCCAATTCTTATCTTCTGGGATTGAGCATACTTTGTGTCCGATCAATGATTTTATTCCCAGGGCCGTTTTTTGTTGTCTATAGTCTTTACAAAACAACATCAATTTGCCATCCCTCAATGTCTTGATACTTTCAATCGTCCCTAATGCTTCTTTGAGTGTTTTTGTTCATTTCAAAGGATTAATGACATTAACAGACAAAGTAGCAATACCTTATATTCCTTTTTCCTCCTTCTTGCCTGGTTATTTCCCTTATCACTGTCCGTTTCTGAGATTTGTCCCCAACTTTTCTTTCTTTTCTTTCTTTTCTACCATTTTCCATTCATTACTTGCATTGCCTCCACTATCTGTATCAGCCATTTCATCCTCCATTTCCGGATCGCTTCCGGAATCTATACTACCTCCAACCATCAGCGCTCCAGTCACAATCCAGCTGTCCAACCCCGGATCGCCTTGACTCTCCCCGTGCTCCCTCCAGCGTAGCACCACCAGCTGAAAAGTCGCTTTCCCACTCCTCATTCTATGTTGCCCAATGGAATTTGAACTTGTTTTGCCAGATCACGATTGGTTGGTGTATTATACATGACAAACAGGCATTGATGAGTCATGTAATAATATAATATATAGATTTATAAGGGGAGAAGAGGCAGAAAAAGAGGAGGTTTCGAAAGTTTGTTGCCTCGTTCTTTTGTTTGTCTCGCCCCAAATCCATCAAAGCTGAGGGTGAGCAGGTGGAGCAAGGTGAGGTGGACACTGATGAACCCCATACAGGAGCTGTACTGATGGTAAATGACAAGCAAAACATCAACAAGTCTCTTAATCATTTACACACAAAATAATGCCTCATTACAATCATACATAAAAATGCAGATCAATGACTTATTTTCATTAATATGTGTATGCAATATTTTATTGAAATTTTAAAATGTATTTTATTGCTTTTGGTTGATGTTCCTCTCTTTAGATCAGACTTCTCTACAGGACATCATCTGTACTGTAGAGGACAATGATCATCAGGAACCTCCTTTCAGTAGTCCTGAAGTCTCCCCTGCTACTGCCGAGGACCAGCAAGTGGAGGATGTCCAGCCTGTGGGTGAGATTTCACCACATCTGCTGAGACAGCTGGATTGTGATGAGATCACGAGGATCGAGGGTGAGTTTACTGCCATAACCCAAAATAAAACACGCACAATATATTATTTAAGGTGTAAGTTATATGCATAAACAAAAGTTTATGTTTTAAATAATGCAGCTGTATTTTTTTTTTTTTGAAAGCACAAACATTCTATATATTTCTCAATTAATATGTGATTAAAAGTCATTAAAAGTATATTAATTATATGATAATTAGACACAATATTAGAATAAATATGCCACACTGTAGCACACTGTTACTAAACAACACAAAAATAAAAATAACTATAATTATTT
Source organism: Paracanthobrama guichenoti (assembly GCA_018749465.1). Lineage (NCBI taxonomy): Eukaryota > Metazoa > Chordata > Actinopteri > Cypriniformes > Gobionidae > Paracanthobrama > Paracanthobrama guichenoti. Next base: position 28,852,170 of record CM031950.1, on the reverse strand, counting down.
TTTAATAGACCACATTTGCTGGAAATACGCCATCGCAAAGAAGATAGGGAAAGAGGATTCGGCTCTGTCTTTGAAGGGACCAGTTGCAAAGATGGCCTTCAGGTGGCTGTGAAATTTACAGCGAAGACAAAGAACACACCATACATCAGCCTTGTAAGTAGACTGTGCTGTCTATGTCTTCTCCTCTTAATCACTGTTTGCAATTTATAACATTTCAGATTAATTTAAATCACAAATATTTCAATAGTTAAACTTCTAGCCTGACCATCCCAGACCAGTTCCTCTTGAGGTGGCTCTGACAGTCATGGCCAATCAAGGCCCCAGCTGTCGCCACATCATAGAGCTGCTGGACTGGCAGGACCATCCCAAAAAGTACATCATGGTCTTAGAGTGCCCGTTGCCCTGCATAGACATGCACAGTTTTTGGGAGTATCACGGCAGCCTCTTCAGTGAGGAGTTGGCGCGCCATTTCATGTGGCAGGTGATTGACGCTGCTGGGTCTTCCACTGGGACATCAAGATGCCAAACCTCCTGGTCAACACAGAGACACTAGAGGTCAAATTGATTGATTTTGGCTGTGGGGACCTCCTGAAAAGCTCATCCTACAAAACCTACTCTGGTATGTATCTTTCAAACTTATAGTTAGGGACTTAAACTCAAGTGTCCAGTTACACCATGTCTTAATAAAATGAGAGATAATAACAATGCACTAACAACATTCTCAGCATAATATTCTTTTTGTTGACTAAAATTAAATGCCTTTTCAGTCAGAGTAAAGTGATAAAACATGCAGTGGTAAAGCAAACTTTGACACGTGACAAACTCTTTCCTCCAGGAACAGAAAGGCAAGTACCATGGGAAGCAGGCAATGGTGTGGTCGCTGGGGGTGCTGCTGTTTATCATGATCACCAGCCTTTTCCCAGATAGCAGCTGTTACGTCCCTATTAGTCTAGGGGTATCCAAAGGGACATAAACTAGAAAGGAATCAGCTAGACCAGCCGTGTAAGAAAACTAACCAAAAGGGGGATTTAAGCAGACCAACAACAGAGCTTGAAACATTAGTAAAGCTTTACTGAAAGATTATATGCATTTACATATGTACAAAGGGAAAATCAAAAAGGTGAAAAGGGAACGAGAGTGTTGCCAACAAAAAGAAACACATAAAACAAAACAACCCAATTAACTACAATACAAAGAAAACTGTCTGAAAACAAAACATAAACAAAACCTAACTACTCTACTTACAACCAAAACTTACAAGGGGTGGCAAACACTCCTTACCTGGTGTAAATAGACAGAACCATAAACTACATGTGCACTATGTATAGGGCCCATAACCTGTTCCCAATTCAAAAACAAAGACATTCAAAAACAAAAAAACAAGGCCCAAAGGCCTTACAAAATTAACCAGGGCAAAAAGACATCACAATAACAAAAGAAACAATGACAAACAGAAAAGCTCTACAATACAATAACAAGCTGTACAAAGCAAGAAGCAGCCCCCTCATAAAACCGCCATCTTGAGTTTTATAGGCTTTGAGGATCTCAGGGCGCGGTATACGATTGGCTGATCCTACAGGACAGGCAGCAATTGGCTGGAACGCATGCAGGTGGATGAACCAATGGGAGGGCAGGTTTCTGAAACAGAACACACACAAACACACAGAGTCCTAAAGGACGCAACACCTCCCTCCACAAGAACAAACTTTTAAAAAAGTTTGCATCTATAAACCTAGACACGGGACAAAGCATCAGCAATGACATTATCAATGCCCTTCTTGTGTCTTATTTCTAGATTATAATCCTGAAGCAATAAAGACCATCTCATAAGACGCTGGTTATGACATACGAGAGAGAAACGTCAGTGGATTATGATCAGTGAAGACAATTACGGGTTCAGGAGATGAACCTACGTAACCTCAAAATATTGAAGAGAGAGCAACATTGCCAAAGCCTCTTTCTCAATTGTTGAATACCTTAACTGGTGTTTGTTAAACTTGCGGGAAAAGTAGCAAACAGGATGGTTAACTACATTCTCATCCTCTTGTAACAACACCGCACCTGCACCAACAGCACTTGCATCTACCTCAATCTTGAATGGTAGATCAAAATTAGGAGCAGCAAGAACAGGGGCTGTACACAGTAAGGCTTTTACATTAACAAAGGCCTGCTCACACTCAGGAGACCATTCAAAGTTCTTGGAAGGTCTCAGTAGATTGGTAAGTGGGGTAACAACAGTGGAGAAGTTCTTGCAAAAACCTCGATAATATCTGTAAAGTCAAACTCAAAGAAAAAAAAAATATAAAGAAAAAAAAAAAACTACAAGGTATAGTGCGCATTTAGCCAATAAGAATGGGTGGCGGAGACAGAGAGAAAGTTGTGTATGTCGAGTCCAGTGAGTTGGGCTAGATGCTGAATAGCTGGCTGACGCAGTGCACAATAACATCACATCGTCAATTCCCGAAGTGGCAGCCGGTGAGAACTTTAATTAATCAGTTTGCTATAAGTGGAATACGAATGACGTTGCTATAGCGACGGATGGTAATGCAGTTCGTCGCTTCAAATGTTTCTGTTAGGAGAGATCCGCGACCTACTTTCTTTGTGTTCGCTCTGTAATTAGTCAAGTTAAATGTCGTTCTACGGAGGAGATAAATGTTATTGAGTTAACTGGATTATATTTTGTTCATCTTTGCTTGTATTTCTAAGTGTTTGTCGCGAGTGTAATGTTAAATGAGAGTGATGTTGAATGTTCGTCATTTCTAAAAATCACGTGATCAAGCAGATCTTTAAATCTGGTGTTTAGTTTATTTTCTTAATTATGTATGCTGAGTATCAACAGAATGGATGTTGAATTATCTTTATTTCGTTTCATTTACATGTTTGTATTTTTTGTTTCTCTTAAAGGTTTTTCACCTTTCACCTTTTTGCACAAAAGTTGCAATAAACAGATGAGTGAAACCCAGTTAAGGCCTCAGTTGATGGTGTGTCAAGCAGGGAAATCGTGCACAAAATGAAGAAGCTTGACAATATCCAACCATCCCAAGGAATCTACGAAGCTCTTTCCTGGTATTAGGAGCTGGAAAGGCAGTAATCGCAGTAACCTTTTGCTCAACAGGTCATACCTGTCCTTGCCTGTACCTGTTTTCCCAAATAGGTTACCGTGGCCTTACCCAAACTCGCACTTCGCAAGATTCAAAGTCAAAGTAGCTCCTGCAAGACGGGTAAATACGTCCCTAAGAGTTTTAACATGATTGAGCCAATCAGGAGAGTAAATTACCAAATCATCTAGATAGGCATTACAATTTGGCACATCAACTAGGACCAAATTTACTAGCCGCTGGAACATAGCGGAGCATTTCTCATCCCGAATGCCATTACAGAGTACTGCAGAAAATGGTTAGGTGTCACAAAGGCAGAGATCTCAGAGGCTCTAGGTGTTAAAGGAACCTGCCAATATCCCTTTAGTAGGTCTAATTTAGTAACATATTTTGCTGAACCAACATTATCTATACAGTCCTCGATTCTTGGCAATGGATAGGAATCTGGAAGAGTAACAGAATTCACCCTTCTGTAATCTGTACAAAATCTAAAAGTGCCATCTGACTTGGAACCACCAGGCAGGGAGAACTCCAAGGGCTAGAGCTGGGCGTCGCTAACCCATTGTCCAAAAAAAACTCAACCTCCTGTTTCATGATAGATAGCACCCTTTACAGGATTAATACGATAAGTATGTTGCTTGATAGGGGTGACATCTGTGACTACTATGTCATGCTGTAAAACCGTAGTTTGGGAAGGTACATCTCCAAAAAGAGTAGGAAAATCTGCAACTAATTGCAAAACTTCAATTTGCTCATCCACTGACAGATGCTGAAGATGCAAAGGTAACTCAGAGATCATTTCTGAATTTGAAAGTCTAGCTGACTTTTGTACAGACTTAGAAAACACTAGATCATCTTCAATATCTGGTTCAACAGGTACTGAAACAGTCGCCAAAGGATTGGAGATTACATCCTCATTACAATTTGAATTAACGGAAACTGCTACAGGACTTACTCTTGCATGGTATTCTTTCAGCATGTTTAAATGACAGACCCGAGTTTTACGTTTCCTTTCTGGAGTCTGGATTACATAGTCGGTCTCACTGAGTTTTTCCATAACTCTATAAGGACCTGAAAAACGAGCAGAGAGAGATGAACCAGAGATAGGCAATAGAACCAAAACACAATCACTAGGTCTAAATGATCGTGCCCTAGCCTTCTTGTCAAAATGGCGTTTCATAGCCACTTGTGTAGAAGACGTTGATTCTTTTGCCATAGCCACAGCCTTATGCAAGCATTCCCGCAGCTAACTGACATAGTCTAATACATTAATCTTGGGAGCAGAGTCCACGGATAATAACTCATCTTTGATAACTCTCAAGGGACCACGAAGAGTATGTCCAAAGACAAGTTCTGCAGGACTAAATCCAAGGGACTCCTGCACAGCCTCACGCACAGCAAATAAAACAAAAGAAATTCCTTCGTCCCAGCACTTTTCAGTTTCCAAACAGTATTTTCGCAGCATAGATTTTAATGTCTGATGCCAACGCTCAAAAGCACCCTGGGACTCTGGATGATTAGCACTAGAGACTCTGTGATGAATACCCAAGGTCTCCAAAACTTGATTGAACACTTTAGAAAGAAAATTAGAGCCCTGATCAGTCTGGAGAATTTTAGGGAGCCCAAACGTTGAAAAAAACTTGGTCAATGCTTTTACCACTGAGGTAGCAGTGATTTTTCGTAAGAAATAGCCTCTGGAAATCTTTTCTAAATTCAAGGGGAATGTTTGTAAGTGTTGCATTGCATGAATTGCTTCAAATGTGTGAAAAGTCCACCCGTGTTGGAAGAAAGGCTGAGTCGTTCCAAAGATGCAAACTGGGCAATCAAAACTTGATGGGCTTTACAGAAATGCAGAGTGTCAACGGCCATGGACACACTTATATTGGGTGCTGGTAAACCACATGGCTCAGACCAGCTCTTCCTAAAAGCAGACAACATGCTCAGTGGATGCCCCATGGATCTCGTCTGCTCCTACAGAGATTCAGGCTATCAACTGGACGAGATTTCCAGCTACTCCTACTCTCACTCCCGGTACCCTCACAATGGCATTGACTTGTCTATTGTATTTGGTAAGTGCTATTTGTTGGGGTAGTTTCAAGTGATCAGTGCATCAAGAGACAACTGCCTTCTGGAACTCCACACTGAGTACTTCAAATGTTCCATTTAATTTCCCTCTTGACTGAAAATATGTTGATATCTACTCTAACTTTAGCATCTTTCTTTCCAAACAAAGTAGAAAGTGCTATCAAGTTGGGGTAAATATTTTCTGACTGACTCCTGTGTGTTCATGTTTTGTTTTTTTGTTTTTTTGTTTCCGGATCCCTTACATTTACAGATCCCTTTTAGATGACTACAAAGAGAAGCATTCCTGATTAAGAATAAGTGCTTCTCAATGGCACAATAATGTTGCAGCATACCCAGTATAAACATTAGATGGTGCTGTTTTACCTAGAGGTTTGGTATGACACTTCCTGTTTTTGTATTTAGTGCAGGCCTGTGCTTTAAAAATGAATCTTTTCTAAATTCAAGGGGGAATGTTTGTAAGTGTTGCATTTGCATGAATTGCTTCAAATGTGTGAAAAGTCCACCCGTGTTGGAAGAAAGGCTGAGTCGTTCCAAAGATGCAAACTGGGCAATCAAAACTTGATGGGCTTTACAGAAATGCAGAGTGTCAACGGCCATGGACACACTTATATTGGGTGCTGGTAAACCACATGGCTCAGACCAGCTCTTCCTAAAAGCAGACAACATGCTCCGTGGATGCCCCATGGATCTCGTCTGCTCCTACAGAGATTCAGGCTATCAACTGGACGAGATTTGCAGCTACTCCTACTCTCACTCTCGGTACCCTCACAATGGCACTGACTTGTCTGTTGTATTTGGTAAGTGCTATTTGTTGGGGTAGTTTCAAGTGATCAGTGCTTCAAGAGAAAATTGCCTTCTGGAACTCCACACTGCGTTCTCCATGCAATGGCCATTTAATCACAAAGTTCTACACATTAAGATTACTTCAAATGGGAGCATTGATTGGTCCTGTGTTCATAAGTGCTTCTCTTTGGGGTAGTTTTCCTGTGTTCATAATGAGGAATTGAGCTACATGCAAGACACAGCCTCTGTCCAGTAGAATTTTTCAGTCAACCTAATGTGGTAAACCCTTGTACCTACCCCTCTAACTTTTAAGTGATAACAGTTAAAGCCATTTTCATTTAATTTCCCTCTTGACTGAAAATATGTTGATATCTACTCTAACTTTAGCATCTTTCTTTTCAAACAAAGTAGAAAGTGCTATCAAGTTGGGGTAAATATTTTCTGACTGACTCCTGTGTGTTCATGTTTTGTTTTTTTTTTCGGATCCCTTACATTTACAGATCCCTTTTAGATGACTACAAAGAGAAGCATTCCTGATTAAGAATAAGTGCTTCTCAATGGCACAATAATGTTGCAGCATACCCAGTATAAACATTAGATGGTGCTGTTTTACCTAGAGGTTTGGTATGACACTTCCTGTTTTTGTATTTAGTGCAGGCCTATGCTTTAAAAATGAATATTTTCAAAATTCAAGGGGGAATGTTTGTAAGTGTTGCATTTGCATGAATTGCTTCAAATGTGTGAAAAGTCCACCCGTGTTGGAAGAAAGGCTGAGTCGTTCCAAAGATGCAAACTGGGCAATCAAAACTTGATGGGCTTTACAGAAATGCAGAGTGTCAACGGCCATGGACACACTTATATTGGGTGCTGGTAAACCACATGGCTCAGACCAGCTCTTCCTAAAAGCAGACAACATGCTCTGTGGATGCCCCATGGATCTCGTCTGCTCCTACAGAGATTCAGGCTATCAACTGGACGAGATTTGCAGCTACTCCTACTCTCACTCTCAGTACCCTCACAATGGCACTGACTTGTCTGTTGTATTTGGTAAGTGCTATTTGTTGGGGTAGTTTCAAGTGATCAGTGCAGTGCTGGAACAAGAGAAAAATGCCTTCTGGAACTCCACACATCTTTCTTTTCAAACAAAGTCTCCATGCAATGGCCATTTAATCACAAAGTTCTACACATTAAGATTACTTCAAATGGGAGCATTGATTGGTCCTGTGTTCATAAGTGCTTCTCTTTGGGGTAGTTTTAATGAGGAATTGAGCTACATGCAAGACACAGCCTCTGTCCAGTAGAATTTTTCAGTCAACCTAATGTGGTAAACCCTTGTACCTACCCCTCTAACTTTTAAGTGATAACAGTTAAAGCCATTTTCATTTAATTTCCCTCTTGACTGAAAAAATATGTTGATATCTACTCTAACTTTAGCATCTTTCTTTTCAAACAAAGTAGAAAGTGCTATCAAGTTGGGGTAAATATTTTCTGACTGACTCCTGTGTGTTCATGTTTTGTTTTTTTTTTTCGGATCCCTTACATTTACAGATCCCTTTTAGATGACTACAAAGAGAAGCATTCCTGATTAAGAATAAGTGCTTCTCAATGGCACAATAATGTTGCAGCATACCCAGTATAAACATTAGATGGTGCTGTTTTACCTAGAGGTTTGGTATGACACTTCCTGTTTTTGTATTTAGTGCAGGCCTATGCTTTAAAAATGAATATTTTCAAAATTCAAGGGGGAATGTTTGTAAGTGTTGCATTTGCATGAATTGCTTCAAATGTGTGAAAAGTCCACCCGTGTTGGAAGAAAGGCTGAGTCGTTCCAAAGATGCAAACTGGGCAATCAAAACTTGATGGGCTTTACAGAAATGCAGAGTGTCAACGGCCATGGACACACTTATATTGGGTGCTGGTAAACCACATGGCTCAGACCAGCTCTTCCTAAAAGCAGACAACATGCTCATGGATGCCCCATGGATCTCGTCTGCTCCTACAGAGATTCAGGCTATCAACTGGACGAGATTTGCAGCTACTCCTACTCTCACTCTCGGTACCCTCACAATGGCACTGACTTGTCTGTTGTATTTGGTAAGTGCTATTTGTTGGGGTAGTTTCAAGTGATCAGTGCATCAAGAGAAAATTGCCTTCTGAACTCCACACTGCGTTACTTTGGGATTTTCCATTTAATTTCCCTCTTGACTGACTGAAAATATGTTGATATCTACTCTAACTTTAGCATCTTTCTTTTCAAACAAAGTAGAAAGTGCTATCAAGTTGGGGTAAATATTTACTGACTGATTCCCCTGTGTCCATGTTTTTTTATTTTATTCAAATCCCTTACATTTAAAGAGCCATCCTAAATAATTACAAAGAGAAGTATTCCTGATGTTATGTAAGAATAAGTGCTTCTCTTGGGCACAGTCATGTTGCTGTTTGGTCATGATGTGGTTATTTCAGTGCCATCATGACAAAAGCATACCTAGTGTAAACACTAGAGGGTGCTGTTTATCCTAGAGGCCTTCTGGAACTCCACACTGCGTTCTCCATGCAATGGCCATTTAATCACAAAGTTCTACACATTAAGATTACTTCAAATGGGAGCATTGATTGGTCCTGTGTTCATAAGTGCTTCTCTTTGGGGTAGTTTTAATGAGGAATTGAGCTACATGCAAGACACAGCCTCTGTCCAGTAGAATTTTTCAGTCAACCTAATGTGGTAAACCCTTGTACCTACCCCTCTAACTTTTAAGTGATAACAGTTAAAGCCATTTTCATTTAATTTCCCTCTTGACTGAAAATATGTTGATATCTACTCTAACTTTAGCATCTTTCTTTTCAAACAAAGTAGAAAGTGCTATCAAGTTGGGGTAAATATTTTCTGACTGACTCCTGTGTGTTCATGTTTTGTTTTTTTTTTTTTGGATCCCTTACATTTACAGATCCCTTTTAGATGACTACAAAGAGAAGCATTCCTGATTAAGAATAAGTGCTTCTCAATGGCACAATAATGTTGCAGCATACCCAGTATAAACATTAGATGGTGCTGTTTTACCTAGAGGTTTGGTATGACACTTCCTGTTTTTGTATTTAGTGCAGGCCTATGCTTTAAAAATGAATATTTTCAAAATTCAAGGGGGAATGTTTGTAAGTGTTGCATTTGCATGAATTGCTTCAAATGTGTGAAAAGTCCACCCGTGTTGGAAGAAAGGCTGAGTCGTTCCAAAGATGCAAACTGGGCAATCAAAACTTGATGGGCTTTACAGAAATGCAGAGTGTCAACGGCCATGGACACACTTATATTGGGTGCTGGTAAACCACATGGCTCAGACCAGCTCTTGCTAAAAGCAGACAACATGCTCCATGGATGCCCCATGGATCTCGTCTGCTCCTACAGAGATTCAGGCTATCAACTGGACGAGATTTGCAGCTACTCCTACTCTCACTCTCGGTACCCTCACAATGGCACTGACTTGTCTGTTGTATTTGGTAAGTGCTATTTGTTGGGGTAGTTTCAAGTGATCAGTGCTTCAAGAGACAATTGCCTTCTGGAACTCCACACTGCGTTTCTCCATTTAAACTGAAAATATGTTGATATCTACTCTATTTAATCTATCAAAAAATATTTACTGACTGATTCCCTGTGTCCATGTTTTTATTTTATTCAAATCCCTTACATTTAAGAGCCATCCTACTTTAAAGAAGTATTCTGATGTTATGTAAGAATAAGTGCTTCTCTTGGGCACAGTCATTGATGATGGTTATTTCAGTGCCATCATGACAAAAGCATACCTTCATAAACACTAGAGGGTGCTGGAACTCCACACTGCGTATGTGGCCATTTAATCACAAAGTTCTACACATTAAGATTACTTCAAATGGGAGCATTGATTGGTCCTGTGTTCATAAGTGCTTCTCTTTGGGGTAGTTTTAATGAGGAATTGAGCTACATGCAAGACACAGCCTCTGTCCAGTAGAATTTTTCAGTCAACCTAATGTGGTAAACCCTTGTACCTACCCCTCTAACTTTTAAGTGATAACAGTTAAAGCCATTTTCATTTAATTTCCTCTTGACTGAAAATATGTTGATATCTACTCTAACTTTAGCATCTTTCTTTTCAAACAAAGTAGAAAGTGCTATCAAGTTGGGGTAAATATTTTCTGACTGACTCCTGTGTGTTCATGTTTTGTTTTTTTGTTTTTCAGGATCCCTTACATTTACAGATCCCTTTTAGATGACTACAAAGAGAAGCATTCCTGATTAAGAATAAGTGCTTCTCAATGGCACAATAATGTTGCAGCATACCCAGTATAAACATTAGATGGTGCTGTTTTACCTAGAGGTTTGGTATGACACTTCCTGTTTTTGTATTTAGTGCAGGCCTATGCTTTAAAAAATGAATATTTTCTAAATTCAAGGGGAATGTTTGTAAGTGTTGCATTTGCATGAATTGCTTCAAATGTGTGAAAAGTCCACCCGTGTTGGAAGAAAGGCTGAGTCGTTCCAAAGATGCAAACTGGGCAATCAAAACTTGATGGGCTTTACAGAAATGCAGAGTGTCAACGGCCATGGACACACTTATATTGGGTGCTGGTAAACCACATGGCTCAGACCAGCTCTTGCTAAAAGCAGACAACATGCTCCATGGATGCCCCATGGATCTCGTCTGCTCCTACAGAGATTCAGGCTATCAACTGGACGAGATTTGCAGCTACTCCTACTCTCACTCTCAGACAATGGCACTGACTTGTCTGTTGTATTTGGTAAGTGCTATTTGTTGGGGTAGTTTCAAGTGATGTCTGTTGTATTTGGTAAGTGCTATTTGTTGGGGTAGTTTCAAGTGATCAGTGCATCAAGAGACAATTGCCTTCTGGAACTCCACACTGCGTACTTCAAATTTTCCATTTAATTTCCCTCTTGACTGAAAATATGTTGATATCTACTCTAACTTTAGCATCTTTCTTTTCAAACAAAGTAGAAAGTGCTATCAAGTTGGGGTAAATATTTACTGACTGATTCCCCTGTGTCCATGTTTTTTTATTTTATTCAAATCCCTTACATTTAAAGAGCCATCCTAAATAATTACAAAGAGAAGTATTCCTGATGTTATGTAAGAATAAGTGCTTCTCTTGGGCACAGTCATGTTGCTGTTTGGTCATGATGTGGTTATTTCAGTGCCATCATGACAAAAGCATACCTAGTGTAAACACTAGAGGGTGCTGTTTATCCTAGAGGCCTTCTGGAACTCCACTGCGTTCTCCATGCAATGGCCATTTAATCACAAAGTTCTACACATTAAGATTACTTCAAATGGGAGCATTGATTGGTCCTGTGTTCATAAGTGCTTCTCTTTGGGGTAGTTTTAATGAGGAATTGAGCTACATGCAAGACACAGCCTCTGTCCAGTAGAATTTTTCAGTCAACCTAATGTGGTAAACCCTTGTACCTACCCCTCTAACTTTTAAGTGATAACAGTTAAAGCCATTTTCATTTAATTTCCCTCTTGACTGAAAATATGTTGATATCTACTCTAACTTTAGCATCTTTCTTTTCAAACAAAGTAGAAAGTGCTATCAAGTTGGGGTAAATATTTTCTGACTGACTCCTGTGTGTTCATGTTTTGTTTTTTTTGTTTTCGGATCCCTTACATTTACAGATCCCTTTTAGATGACTACAAAGAGAAGCATTCCTGATTAAGAATAAGTGCTTCTCAATGGCACAATAATGTTGCAGCATACCCAGTATAAACATTAGATGGTGCTGTTTTACCTAGAGGTTTGGTATGACACTTCCTGTTTTTGTATTTAGTGCAGGCCTATGCTTTAAAAATGAATATTTTCAAAATTCAAGGGGGAATGTTTGTAAGTGTTGCATTTGCATGAATTGCTTCAAATGTGTGAAAAGTCCACCCGTGTTGGAAGAAAGGCTGAGTCGTTCCAAAGATGCAAACTGGGCAATCAAAACTTGATGGGCTTTACAGAAATGCAGAGTGTCAACGGCCATGGACACACTTATATTGGGTGCTGGTAAACCACATGGCTCAGACCAGCTCTTCCTAAAAGCAGACAACATGCTCTGTGGATGCCCCATGGATCTCGTCTGCTCCTACAGAGATTCAGGCTATCAACTGGACGAGATTTGCAGCTACTCCTACTCTCACTCTCGGTACCCTCACAATGGCACTGACTTGTCTGTTGTATTTGGTAAGTGCTATTTGTTGGGGTAGTTTCAAGTGATCAGTGCTTCAAGAGAAAATTGCCTTCTGGAACTCCACACTGCGTTCTCCATGCAATGGCCATTTAATCACAAAGTTCTACACATTAAGATTACTTCAAATGGGAGCATTGATTCCACACTGGTCCTGTGTTCATAAGTGCTTCTGTGTTCATAAGTTTCTCTTTGGGGTAGTTTTAATGAGGAATTGAGCTACATGCAAGACACAGCCTCTGTCCAGTAGAATTTTTCAGTCAACCTAATGTGGTAAACCCTTGTACCTACCCCTCTAACTTTTAAGTGATAACAGTTAAAGCCATTTTCATTTAATTTCCCTCTTGACTGAAAATATGTTGATATCTACTCTAACTTTAGCATCTTTCTTTTCAAACAAAGTAGAAAGTGCTATCAAGTTGGGGTAAATATTTTCTGACTGACTCCTGTGTGTTCATGTTTTTTTTTTTTTTTTTCGGATCCCTTACATTTACAGATCCCTTTTAGATGACTACAAAGAGAAGCATTCCTGATTAAGAATAAGTAAGCTTCTCAATGGCACAATAATGTTGCAGCATACCCAGTATAAACATTAGATGGTGCTGTTTTACCTAGAGGTTTGGTATGACACTTCCTGTTTTTGTATTTAGTGCAGGCCTATGCTTTAAAAATGAATATTTTCAAAATTCAAGGGGGAATGTTTGTAAGTGTAGTTGCATTTGCATGAATTGCTTCAAATGTGTGAAAAGTCCACCCGTGTTGGAAGAAAGGCTGAGTCGTTCCAAAGATGCAAACTGGGCAATCAAAACTTGATGGGCTTTACAGAAATGCAGAGTGTCAACGGCCATGGACACACTTATATTGGGTGCTGGTAAACCACATGGCTCAGACCAGCTCTTCCTAAAAGCAGACAACATGCTCCGTGGATGCCCCATGGATCTCGTCTGCTCCTACAGAGATTCAGGCTATCAACTGGACGAGATTTGCAACTGGACGAATGACTGACTTGTCTGCAGCTACTCCTACTTTCACTCTCCACCTTCTCACAATGGCACTGACTTGTCTGTTGTATTTGGTAAGTGCTATTTGTTGGGGTAGTTTCAAGTGATCAGTGCATCAAGAGACAATTGCCTTGTGGTAACTCTCCACACTGCGTGACTTCAAATTTTCATTTTAATTTCCTCTTGACTGAAAATATGTTGATATCTACTCTAACTTTAGCATCTTTCTTTTCAAACAAAGTAGAAAGTGCTATCAAGTTGGGGTAAATATTTACTGACTGATTCCCCTGTGTCCATGTTTTTTTTATTTTATTCAAATCCCTTACATTTAAAGAGCCATCCTAAATAATTACAAAGAGAAGTATTCCTGATGTTATGTAAGAATAAGTGCTTCTCTTGGGCACAGTCATGTTGCTGTTTGGTCATGATGTGGTTATTATTTCAGTGCCATCATGACAAAAGCATACCTAGTGTAAACACTAGAGGGTGCTGTTTATCCTAGAGGCCTTCTGGAACTCCACACTGCGTTCTCCATGCAATGGCCATTTAATCACAAAGTTCTACACATTAAGATTACTTCAAATGGGAGCATTGATTGGTCCTGTGTTCATAAGTGCTTCTCTTTGGGGTAGTTTTAATGAGGAATTGAGCTACATGCAAGACACAGCCTCTGTCCAGTAGAATTTTTCAGTCAACCTAATGTGGTAAACCCTTGTACCTACCCCCTCTAACTTTTAAGTGATAACAGTTAAAGCCATTTTCATTTAATTTCCCTCTTGACTGAAAATATGTTGATATCTACTCTAACTTTAGCATCTTTCTTTTCAAACAAAGTAGAAAGTGCTATCAAGTTGGGGTAAATATTTTCTGACTGACTCCTGTGTGTTCATGTTTTGTTTTTTTTGTTTTCGGATCCCTTACATTTACAGATCCCTTTTAGATGACTACAAAGAGAAGCATTCCTGATTAAGAATAAGTGCTTCTCAATGGCACAATAATGTTGCAGCATACCCAGTATAAACATTAGATGGTGCTGTTTTACCTAGAGGTTTGGTATGACACTTCCTGTTTTTGTATTTAGTGCAGGCCTATGCTTTAAAAATGAATATTTTCAAAATTCAAGGGGGAATGTTTGTAAGTGTTGCATTTGCATGAATTGCTTCAAATGTGTGAAAAGTCCACCCGTGTTGGAAGAAAGACTGAGTCGTTCCAAAGATGCAAACTGGGCAATCAAACTTGATGGGCTTTACAGAAATGCAGAGTGTCAACGGCCATGGACACACTTATATTGGGTGCTGGTAAACCACATGGCTCAGACCAGCTCTTCCCTAAAAGCAGACAACATGCTCTGTGGATGCCCCATGGATCTCGTCTGCTCCTACAGAGATTCAGGCTATCAACTGGACGAGATTTGCAGCTACTCCTACTCTCACTCTCGGTACCCTCACAATGGCACTGACTTGTCTGTTGTATTTGGTAAGTGCTATTTGTTGGGGTAGTTTCAAGTGATCAGTGCTTCAAGAGAAAATTGCCTTCTGGAACTCCACACTGCGTTCTCCATGCAATGGCCATTTAATCACAAAGTTCTACACATTAAGATTACTTCAAATGGGAGCATTGATTGGTCCTGTGTTCATAAGTGCTTCTCTTTGGGGTAGTTTTAATGAGGAATTGAGCTACATGATTAAAATGGGAGCATTGATTGGTCCTGTGTTCATAAGTGCTTCTCTTTGGGGTAGTTTTAATGAGGAATTGAGCTACATGCAAGACACAGCCTCTGTCCAGTAGAATTTTTCAGTCAACCTAATGTGGTAAACCCTTGTACCTACCCCTCTAACTTTTAAGTGATAACAGTTAAAGCCATTTTCATTTAATTTCCCTCTTGACTGAAAATATGTTGATATCTACTCTAACTTTAGCATCTTTCTTTTCAAACAAAGTAGAAAGTGCTATCAAGTTGGGGTAAATATTTTCTGACTGACTCCTGTGTGTTCATGTTTTGTTTTTTTTTTTTCGATCCCTTACATTTACAGATCCCTTTTAGATGACTACAAAGAGAAGCATTCCTGATTAAGAATAAGTGCTTCTCAATGGCACAATAATGTTGCAGCATACCCAGTATAAACATTAGATGGTGCTGTTTTACCTAGAGGTTTGGTATGACACTTCCTGTTTTTGTATTTAGTGCAGGCCTATGCTTTAAAAATGAATATTTTCAAAATTCAAGGGGGAATGTTTGTAAGTGTTGCATTTGCATGAATTGCTTCAAATGTGTGTGAAAAGTCCACCCGTGTTGGAAGAAAAGCTGAGTCATTCCAAAGATGCAAACTGGGCAATCAAAACTTGATGGGCTTTACAGAAATGCAGAGTGTCAACGCCATGGACACACTTATATTGGGTGCTGGTAAACCACATGGCTCAGACCAGCTCTTCCTAAAAGCAGACAACATGCTCCATGGATGCCCCATGGATCTCCCCATGGATCTGCTCCTCATACAGAGATTCAGGCTATCAACTGGACGAGATTTGCAGCTACTCCTACTCTCACTCTCAGTACCCTCGCAATGGCACTGACTTGTCTGTTGTATTTGGTAAGTGCTATTTGTTGGGGTAGTTTCAAGTTTGTTGTGGTAGTTTCAAGTGATCAGTGCATCAAGAGACAATTGCCTTCTGGAACTCCACACTGCGTACTTCAAATTTTCCATTTAATTTCCCTCTTGACTGAAAATATGTTGATATCTACTCTAACTTTAGCATCTTTCTTTTCAAACAAAGTAGAAAGTGCTATCAAGTTGGGGTAAATATTTACTGACTGATTCCCCTGTGTCCATGTTTTTTTTTTTTTTATTCAAATCCCTTACATTTAAAGAGCCATCCTAAATAATTACAAAGAGAAGTATTCCTGATGTTATGTAAGAATAAGTGCTTCTCTTGGGCACAGTCATGTTGCTGTTTGGTCATGATGTGGTTATTTCAGTGCCATCATGACAAAAGCATACCTAGTGTAAACACTAGAGGGTGCTGTTTATCCTAGAGGCCTTCTGGAACTCCACACTGCGTTCTCCATGCAATGGCCATTTAATCACAAAGTTCTACACATTAAGATTACTTCAAATGGGAGCATTGATTGGTCCTGTGTTCATAAGTGCTTCTCTTTGGGGTAGTTTTAATGAGGAATTGAGCTACATGCAAGACACAGCCTCTGTCCAGTAGAATTTTTCAGTCAACCTAATGTGGTAAACCCTTGTACCTACCCCTCTAACTTTTAAGTGATAACAGTTAAAGCCATTTTCATTTAATTTCCCTCTTGACTGAAAATATGTTGATATCTACTCTAACTTTAGCATCTTTCTTTTCAAACAAAGTAGAAAGTGCTATCAAGTTGGGGTAAATATTTTCTGACTGACTCCTGTGTGTTCATGTTTTGTTTTTTTTGTTTTCGGATCCCTTACATTTACAGATCCCTTTTAGATGACTACAAAGAGAAGCATTCCTGATTAAGAATAAGTGCTTCTCAATGGCACAATAATGTTGCAGCATACCCAGTATAAACATTAGATGGTGCTGTTTTACCTAGAGGTTTGGTATGACACTTCCTGTTTTTGTATTTAGTGCAGGCCTATGCTTTAAAAATGAATATTTTCAAAATTCAAGGGGGAATGTTTGTAAGTGTTGCATTTGCATGAATTGCTTCAAATGTGTGAAAAGTCCACCCGTGTTGGAAGAAAGGCTGAGTCGTTCCAAAGATGCAAACTGGGCAATCAAAACTTGATGGGCTTTACAGAAATGCAGAGTGTCAACGGCCATGGACACACTTATATTGGGTGCTGGTAAACCACATGGCTCAGACCAGCTCTTGCTAAAAGCAGACAACATGCTCCATGGATGCTCCATGGATGCCCCATGGATCTCGTCTGCTCATACAGAGATTCAGGCTATCAACTGGACGAGATTTGCAGCTACTCCTACTCTCACTCTCGGTACCCTCACAATGGCACTGACTTGTCTGTTGTATTTGGTAAGTGCTATTTGTTGGGGTAGTTTCAAGTGATCAGTGCATCAAGAGACAATTGCCTTCTGGAACTCCACACTGCAATGTAAAGTTCTACTTAAGATTACTTCAAATTTTCCAAGATTTAATTTCCCTCTTGACTGAAAATATGTTGATATCTCTTGACTGAAAATATGTTGATATCTACTCTAACTTTAGCATCTTTCTTTTCAAACAAAGTAGAAAGTGCTATCAAGTTGGGGTAAATATTTACTGACTGATTCCCCTGTGTCCATGTTTTTTATTTTATTCAAATCCCTTACATTTAAAGAGCCATCCTAAATAATTACAAAGAGAAGTATTCCTGATGTTATGTAAGAATAAGTGCTTCTCTTGGGCACAGTCATGTTGCTGTTTGGTCATGATGTGGTTATTTCAGTGCCATCATGACAAAAGCATACCTAGTGTAAACACTAGAGGGTGCTGTTTATCCTAGAGGCCTTCTGGAACTCCACACTGCGTTCTCCATGCAATGGCCATTTAATCACAAAGTTCTACACATTAAGATTACTTCAAATGGGAGCATTGATTGGTCCTGTGTTCATAAGTGCTTCTCTTTGGGGTAGTTTTAATGAGGAATTGAGCTACATGCAAGACACAGCCTCTGTCCAGTAGAATTTTTCAGTCAACCTAATGTGGTAAACCCTTGTACCTACCCTCTAACTTTTAAGTGATAACAGTTAAAGCCATTTTCATTTAATTTCCCTCTTGACTGAAAATATGTTGATATCTACTCTAACTTTAGCATCTTTCTTTTCAAACAAAGTAGAAAGTGCTATCAAGTTGGGGTAAATATTTTCTGACTGACTCCTGTGTGTTCATGTTTTGTTTTTTTTGTTTTCGGATCCCTTACATTTACAGATCCCTTTTAGATGACTACAAAGAGAAGCATTCCTGATTAAGAATAAGTGCTTCTCAATGGCACAATAATGTTGCAGCATACCCAGTATAAACATTAGATGGTGCTGTTTTACCTAGAGGTTTGGTATGACACTTCCTGTTTTTGTATTTAGTGCAGGCCTATGCTTTAAAAATGAATATTTTCAAAAATTCAAGGGGGAATGTTTGTAAGTGTTGCATTTGCATGAATTGCTTCAAATGTGTGAAAAGTCCACCCGTGTTGGAAGAAAGACTGAGTCGTTCCAAAGATGCAAACTGGGCAATCAAAACTTGATGGGCTTTACAGAAATGCAGAGTGTCAACGGCCATGGACACACTTATATTGGGTGCTGGTAAACCACATGGCTCAGACCAGCTCTTCCTAAAAGCAGACAACATGCTCCATGAATGCTCCATGGATGCCCCATGGATCTCGTCTGCTCCTACAGAGATTCAGGCTATCAACTGGACGAGATTTGCAGCTACTCCTACTCTCACTCTCGGTACCCTCACAATGGCACTGACTTGTCTGTTGTATTTGGTAAGTGCTATTTGTTGGGGTAGTTTCAAGTGATCAGTGCTTCAAGAGAAAATTGCCTTCTGGAACTCCACACTGCGTTCTCCATGCAATGGCCATTTAATCACAAAGTTCTCCCTTACATTTAAAGAGCTTTAAGATTACTTCAAATGGGAGCATTGATTGGTCCTGTGTTCATAAGTGCTTCTCTTTGGGGTAGTTTTAATGAGGAATTGAGCTACATGCAAGACATTGATTGGTCAGCCTCTGTCAAGACACAGCCTCTGTCCAGTAATTTTTCAGTCAACTCCTAATGTGGTAAACCCTTGTACCTACCCTCTCTAACTTTTAAGTGATAACAGTTAAAGCCATTTTCATTTAATTTCCCTCTTGACTGAAAATATGTTGATATCTACTCTAACTTTAGCATCTTTCTTTTCAAACAAAGTAGAAAGTGCTATCAAGTTGGGGTAAATATTTTCTGACTGACTCCTGTGTGTTCATGTTTTGTTTTTTTTGTTTTCGGATCCCTTACATTTACAGATCCCTTTTAGATGACTACAAAGAGAAGCATTCCTGATTAAGAATAAGTGCTTCTCAATGGCACAATAATGTTGCAGCATACCCAGTATAAACATTAGATGGTGCTGTTTTACCTAGAGGTTTGGTATGACACTTCCTGTTTTTGTATTTAGTGCAGGCCTATGCTTTAAAAATGAATATTTTCAAAATTCAAGGGGGAATGTTTGTAAGTGTTGCATTTGCATGAATTGCTTCAAATGTGTGAAAAGTCCACCCGTGTTGGAAGAAAGACTGAGTCGTTCCAAAGATGCAAACTGGGCAATCAAAACTTGATGGGCTTTACAGAAATGCAGAGTGTCAACGCCATGGACACACTTATATTGGGTGCTGGTAAACCACATGGCTCAGACCAGCTCTTCCTAAAAGCAGACAACATGCTCTGTGGATGCCCCTGGATCTCGTCTGCTCTACAGAGATTCAGGCTATCAACTGGAGGCAGCTACTCCTACTCTCACTCTCAGTACCCTCACAATGGCACTGACTTGTCTGTTGTATTTGGTAAGTGCTATTTGTTGGGGTAGTTTCAAGTGATCAGTGCTTCAAGAGAAAATTGCCTTCTGGAACTCCACACTGCGTTCTCCATGCAATGGCCATTTAATCACAAAGTTCTACACATTAAGATTACTTCAAATGGGAGCATTGATTGGTCCTGTGTTCATAAGTGCTTCTCTTTGGGGTAGTTTTAATGAGGAATTGAGCTACATGCAAGACACAGCCTCTGTCCAGTAGAATTTTTCAGTCAACCTAATGTGGTAAACCCTTGTACCTACCCCTCTAACTTTTAAGTGATAACAGTTAAAGCCATTTTCATTTAATTTCCTCTTGACTGAAAAATATGTTGATATCTACTCTAACTTTAGCATCTTTCTTTTCAAACAAAGTAGAAAGTGCTATCAAGTTGGGGTAAATATTTTCTGACTGACTCCTGTGTGTTCATGTTTTGTTTTTTTTTTCGGATCCCTTACATTTACAGATCCCTTTTAGATGACTACAAAGAGAAGCATTCCTGATTAAGAATAAGTGCTTCTCAATGGCAAATGGCACAATAATGTTGCAGCATACCCAGTATAAACATTAGATGGTGCTGTTTTACCTAGAGGTTTGGTATGACACTTCCTGTTTTTGTATTTAGTGCAGGCCTATGCTTTAAAAATGAATATTTTCAAAATTCAAGGGGGAATGTTTGTAAGTGTTGCATTTGCATGAATTGCTTCAAATGTGTGAAAAGTCCACCCGTGTTGGAAGAAAGGCTGAGTCGTTCCAAAGATGCAAACTGGGCAATCAAAACTTGATGGGCTTTACAGAAATGCAGAGTGTCAACGGCCATGGACACACTTATATTGGGTGCTGGTAAACCACATGGCTCAGACCAGCTCTTCCTAAAAGCAGACAACATGCTCCATGGATGCCCCATGGATCTGGATCTCGTCTGCTCTACAGAGATTCAGGCTATCAACTGGACGAGATTTGCAGCTACTCCTACTCTCACTCTCGGTACCCTCACAATGGCACTGACTGGCACTGACTTGTCTGCTATTTGTTGTATTTGGTAAGTGCTATTTGTTGGGGTAGTTTCAAGTGATCAGTGCATCAAGAGACAATTGCCTTCTGGAACTCCACACTGCGTACTTCAAATTTTCCATTTAATTTCCCTCTTGACTGAAAATATGTTGATATCTACTCTAACTTTAGCATCTTTCTTTTCAAACAAAGTAGAAAGTGCATCATCAAGTTGGGTAAAATATTTACTGACTGATTCCCCTGTGTCCATGTTTTTATTTTATTCAAATCCCTTACACATTTAAAGAGCCATCCTAAATAATTACAAAGAGAAGTATTCCTGATGTTATGTAAGAATAAGTGCTTCTCTTGGGCACAGTCATGTTGCTGTTTGGTCATGATGTGGTTATTTCAGTGCCATCATGACAAAAGCATACCTAGTGTAAACACTAGAGGGTGCTGTTTATCCTAGAGGCCTTCTGGAACTCCACACTGCGTTCTCCATGCAATGGCCATTTAATCACAAAGTTCTACACATTAAGATTACTTCAAATGGGAGCAGCATTGATTGGTCCTGTGTTCATAAGTGCTTCTCTTTGGGGTAGTTTTAATGAGGAATTGAGCTACATGCAAGACACAGCCTCTGTCCAGTAGAATTTTTCAGTCAACCTAATGTGGTAAACCCTTGTACCTACCCCTCTAACTTTTAAGTGATAACAGTTAAAGCCATTTTCATTTAATTTCCCTCTTGACTGAAAATATGTTGATATCTACTCTAACTTTAGCATCTTTCTTTTCAAACAAAGTAGAAAGTGCTATCAAGTTGGGGTAAATATTTTCTGACTGACTCCTGTGTGTTCATGTTTTGTTTTTTTGTTTTCGATCCCTTACATTTACAGATCCCTTTTAGATGACTACAAAGAGAAGCATTCCTGATTAAGAATAAGTGCTTCTCAATGGCACAATAATGTTGCAGCATACCCAGTATAAACATTAGATGGTGCTGTTTTACCTAGAGGTTTGGTATGACACTTCCTGTTTTTGTATTTAGTGCAGGCCTATGCTTTAAAAATGAATCTTTTCTAAATTCAAGGGGGAATGTTTGTAAGTGTTGCATTTGCATGAATTGCTTCAAATGTGTGAAAAGTCCACCCGTGTTGGAAGAAAGGCTGAGTCGTTCCAAAGATGCAAACTGGGCAATCAAAACTTGATGGGCTTTACAGAAATGCAGAGTGTCAACGGCCATGGACACACTTATATTGGGTGCTGGTAACCACATGGCTCAGACCAGCTCTTCCTAAAAGCAGACAACATGCTCTGTGGATGCCCCATGGGATGCCCCATGGATCTCGTCTGCTCCTACAGAGATTCAGGCTATCAACTGGACGAGATTTGCAGCTACTCTCACTCTGTTGTACTCTCACTTTGTTGGGGTAGTTGGGGTAGTGTGATCAGTGCATCACAATGGCACTGACTTGTCTGTTGTATTTGGTAAACTGCTATTTGTTGTAGGGTAGTTTCAAGTGATCAGTGCTTCAAGAGAAAAAGTGCCTTCTGGGCACTCCACACTGCGTTTGGTCATGATGTGGTTATTTCAGTGCCATTTACCTAGTGTAAACACTAGATCTGTTTATCCTAGAGGCCTTCTGGAACTCCACACTGTTCTCCATGCAATGGCCATTTAATCACAAAGTTCTACACATTAAGATTACTTCAAATGGGAGCATTGATTGGTCCTGTGTTCATAAGTGCTTCTCTTTGGGGTAGTTTTAATGAGGAATTGAGCTACATGCAAGACACAGCCTCTGTCCAGTAGAATTTTTCAGTCAACCTAATGTGGTAAACTTGTACCTACCCCTCTAACTTTTAAGTGATAACAGTTAAAGCCATTTTCATTTAATTTCCCTCTTGACTGAAAATATGTTGATATCTACTCTAACTTTAGCATCTTTCTTTTCAAACAAAGTAGAAAGTGCTATCAAGTTGGGGTAAATATTTTCTGACTGACTCCTGTGTGTTCATGTTTTGTTTTTTTGTTTTCGGATCCCTTACATTTACAGATCCCTTTTAGATGACTACAAAGAGAAGCATTCCTGATTAAGAATAAGTGCTTCTCAATGGCACAATAATGTTGCAGCATACCCAGTATAAACATTAGATGGTGCTGTTTTACCTAGAGGTTTGGTATGACACTTCCTGTTTTTGTATTTAGTGCAGGCCTATGCTTTAAAAATGAATATTTTCAAAATTCAAGGGGGAATGTTTGTAAGTGTTGCATTTGCATGAATTGCTTCAAATGTGTGAAAAGTCCACCCGTGTTGGAAGAAAGGCTGAGTCGTTCCAAAGATGCAAACTGGGCAATCAAAACTTGATGGGCTTTACAGAAATGCAGAGTGTCAACGGCCATGGACACACTTATATTGGGTGCTGGTAAACCACATGGCTCAGACCAGCTCTTCCTAAAAGCAGACAACATGCTCTCCATGTGGATGCCCCATGGATCTCGTCTGCTCCTACAGAGATTCAGGCTATCAACTGGACGAGATTTGCAGCTACTCCTACTCTCACTCTCGGTACCCTCACAATGGCACTGACTTGTCTGTTGTATTTGGTAAGTGCTATTTGTTGGGGTAGTTTCAAGTGATCAGTGCTTCAAGAGAAAGTTTCAAGTGATCAAGTGCATCAAGAGACAATTGCCTTCTGGAACTCCACACTGCGTACTTCAAATTTTCCATTTAATTTCCTCTTGACTGAAAATATATTTGATATCTACTCTAACTTTAACTTTAGCATCTTTCTTTTCAAACAAAGTAGAAAGTGCTATCAAGTTGGGGTAAATATTTACTGACTGATTCCCCTGTGTCCATGTTTTTTAATTTATTCAAATCCCTTACATTTAAAGAGCCATCCTAAATAATTACAAAGAGAAGTATTCCTGATGTTATGTAAGAATAAGTGCTTCTCTTGGGCACAGTCATGTTGCTGTTTGGTCATGATGTGGTTATTTCAGTGCCATCATGACAAAAGCATACCTAGTGTAAACACTAGAGGGTGCTGTTTATCCTAGAGGCCTTCTGGAACTCCACACTGCGTTCTCCATGCAATGGCCATTTAATCACAAAGTTCTACACATTAAGATTACTTCAAATGGGAGCATTGATTGGTCCTGTGTTCATAAGTGCTTCTCTTTGGGGTAGTTTTAATGAGGAATTGAGCTACATGCAAGACACAGCCTCTGTCCAGTAGAATTTTTCAGTCAACCTAATGTGGTAAACCCTTGTACCTACCCCTCTAACTTTTAAGTGATAACAGTTAAAGCCATTTTCATTTAATTTCCCTCTTGACTGAAAATATGTTGATATCTACTCTAACTTTAGCATCTTTCTTTTCAAACAAAGTAGAAAGTGCTATCAAGTTGGGGTAAATATTTTCTGACTGACTCCTGTGTGTTCATGTTTTGTTTTTTTGTTTTCGGATCCCTTACATTTACAGATCCCTTTTAGATGACTACAAAGAGAAGCATTCCTGATTAAGAATAAGTGCTTCTCAATGGCACAATAATGTTGCAGCATACCCAGTATAAACATTAGATGGTGCTGTTTTACCTAGAGGTTTGGTATGACACTTCCTGTTTTTGTATTTAGTGCAGGCCTATGCTTTAAAAATGAATATTTTCAAAATTCAAGGGGGAATGTTTGTAAGTGTTGCATTTGCATGAATTGCTTCAAATGTGTGAAAAGTCCACCCGTGTTGGAAGAAAGGCTGAGTCGTTCCAAAGATGCAAACTGGGCAATCAAAACTTGATGGGCTTTACAGAAATGCAGAGTGTCAACGGCCATGGACACACTTATATTGGGTGCTGGTAAACCACATGGCTCAGACCAGCTCTTCCTAAAAGCAGACAACATGCTCCATGTGGATGCCCCATGGATCTCCCATGGATCTCGCTGCTCATACAGAGATTCAGGCTATCAACTGGACGAGATTTGCAGCTACTCCTACTCTCACTCTCGGTACCCTCACAATGGCACTGACTTGTCTGTTGTATTTGGTAAGTGCTATTTGTTGGGGTAGTTTCAAGTGATCAGTGCTTCAAGAGAAAATTGCCTTCTGGAACTCCACACTGCGTTCTCCATGCAATGGCCATTTAATCACAAAGTTCTACACATTAAGATTACTTCAAATGGGAGCATTGATTGGTCCTGTGTTCATAAGTGCTTCTCTTTGGGGTAGTTTTAATGAGGAATTGAGCTACATGCAAGACACAGCCTCTGTCCAGTAGAATTTTTCAGTCAACCTAATGTGGTAAACCCTTGTACCTACCCCTCTAACTTTTAAGTGATAACAGTTAAAGCCATTTTTATTTAATTTCCCTCTTGACTGAAAATATGTTGATATCTACTCTAACTTTAGCATCTTTCTTTTCAAACAAAGTAGAAAGTGCTATCAAGTTGGGGTAAATATTTACTGACTGATTCCCCTGTGTCCATGTTTTTTTATTTTATTCAAATCCCTTACATTTAAAGAGCCATCCTAAATAATTACAAAGAGAAGTATTCCTGATGTTATGTAAGAATAAGTGCTTCTCTTGGGCACAGTCATGTTGCTGTTTGGTCATGATGTGGTTATTTCAGTGCCATCATGACAAAAGCATACCTAGTGTAAACACTAGAGGGTGCTGTTTATCCTAGAGGCCTTCTGGAACTCCACACTGCGTTCTCCATGCAATGGCCATTTAATCACAAAGTTCTACACATTAAGATTACTTCAAATGGGAGCATTGATTGGTCCTGTGTCATAAGTGCTTCTCTTTGGGGTAGTTTTAATGAGGAATTGAGCTACATGCAAGACACAGCCTCTGTCCAGTAGAATTTTTCAGTCAACCTAATGTGGTAAACCCTTGTACCTACCCTCTAACTTTTAAGTGATAACAGTTAAAGCCATTTTCATTTAATTTCCCTCTTGACTGAAAATATGTTGATATCTACTCTAACTTTAGCATCTTTCTTTTCAAACAAAGTAGAAAGTGCTATCAAGTTGGGGTAAATATTTTCTGACTGACTCCTGTGTGTTCATGTTTTGTTTTTTTGTTTTCGATCCCTTACATTTACAGATCCCTTTTAGATGACTACAAAGAGAAGCATTCCTGATTAAGAATAAGTGCTTCTCAATGGCACAATAATGTTGCAGCATACCCAGTATAAACATTAGATGGTGCTGTTTTACCTAGAGGTTTGGTATGACACTTCCTGTTTTTGTATTTAGTGCAGGCCTATGCTTTAAAAATGAATATTTTCAAAATTCAAGGGGGAATGTTTGTAAGTGTTGCATTTGCATGAATTGCTTCAAATGTGTGAAAAGTCCACCCGTGTTGGAAGAAAGACTGAGTCGTTCCAAAGATGCAAACTGGGCAATCAAAACTTGATGGGCTTTACAGAAATGCAGAGTGTCAACGGCCATGGACACACTTATATTGGGTGCTGGTAAACCACATGGCTCAGACCAGCTCTTCCTAAAAGCAGACAACATGCTCCATGGATGCCCCATGGATCTCGTGGATCTCGTCTGCTCATACAGAGATTCAGGCTATCAACTGGACGAGATTTGCAGCTACTCCTACTCTCACTCTCGGTACCCTCACAATGGCACTGACTTGTCTGTTGTATTTGGTAAGTGCTATTTGTTGGGGTAGTTTCAAGTGATCAGTGCATCAAGAGACAATTGCCTTCTGGAACTCCACACACTCATTCCAGTAGCCTTCTGGAACTCTACTTCTGCAGTACTTCAAATTTTCCATTTAATTTCCCTCTTGACTGAAAATATGTTGATATCTACTCTAACTTTAGCATCTTTCTTTTCAAACAAAGTAGAAAGTGCTATCAAGTTGGGGTAAATATTTACTGACTGATTCCCCTGTGTCCATGTTTTTTTATTTTATTCAAATCCCTTACATTTAAAGAGCCATCCTAAATAATTACAAAGAGAAGTATTCCTGATGTTATGTAAGAATAAGTGCTTCTCTTGGGCACAGTCATGTTGCTGTTTGGTCATGATGTGGTTATTTCAGTGCCATCATGACAAAAGCATACCTAGTGTAAACACTAGAGGGTGCTGTTTATCCTAGAGGCCTTCTGGAACTCCACACTGCGTTCTCCATGCAATGGCCATTTAATCACAAAGTTCTACACATTAAGATTACTTCAAATGGGAGCATTGATTGGTCCTGTGTTCATAAGTGCTTCTCTTTGGGGTAGTTTTAATGAGGAATTGAGCTACATGCAAGACACAGCCTCTGTCCAGTAGAATTTTTCAGTCAACCTAATGTGGTAAACCCTTGTACCTACCCTCTCTAACTTTTAAGTGATAACAGTTAAAGCCATTTTCATTTAATTTCCTCTTGACTGAAAAATATGTTGATATCTACTCTAACTTTAGCATCTTTCTTTTCAAACAAAGTAGAAAGTGCTATCAAGTTGGGGTAAATATTTTCTGACTGACTCCTGTGTGTTCATGTTTTGTTTTTTTTGTTTTCGGATCCCTTACATTTACAGATCCCTTTTAGATGACTACAAAGAGAAGCATTCCTGATTAAGAATAAGTGCTTCTCAATGGCACAATAATGTTGCAGCATACCCAGTATAAACATTAGATGGTGCTGTTTTACCTAGAGGTTTGGTATGACACTTCCTGTTTTTGTATTTAGTGCAGGCCTATGCTTTAAAAATGAATATTTTCAAAATTCAAGGGGGAATGTTTGTAAGTGTTGCATTTGCATGAATTGCTTCAAATGTGTGAAAAGTCCACCCGTGTTGGAAGAAAGGCTGAGTCGTTCCAAAGATGCAAACTGGGCAATCAAAACTTGATGGGCTTTACAGAAATGCAGAGTGTCAACGGCCATGGACACACTTATATTGGGTGCTGGTAAACCACATGGCTCAGACCAGCTCTTCCTAAAAGCAGACAACATGCTCCATGGATGCTGGATGCCCCATGGATCTCGTCTGCTCCTACAGAGATTCAGGCTATCAACTGGACGAGATTTGCAGCTACTCCTACTCTCACTCTCAGTACCCTCACAATGGCACTGACTTGTCTGTTGTATTTGGTAAGTGCTATTTGTTGGGGTAGTTTCAAGTGATCAGTGCATCAAGAGACAATTGCCTTCTGGAACTCCACACTGCGTTCTCCATGCAATGGCCATTTAATCACAAAGTTCTACACATTAAGATTACTTCAAATGGGAGCATTGATTGGTCCTGTGTTCATCAACTGCTTCTTTTGCTTTTTAAATTTTCAGCCTCTGTCAAATTTTCCATTTAATTTCCTCTTGACTGAAAATATGTTGATATCTACTCTAACTTTATGTTGATATCTACTCTAACTTTAGCATCTTTCTTTTCAACCAAAGTAGAAAGTGCTATCAAGTTGGGGTAAATATTTACTGACTGATTCCCCTGTGTCCATGTTTTTTTTTTTTATTCAAATCCCTTACATTTAAAGAGCCATCCTAAATAATTACAAAGAGAAGTATTCCTGATGTTATGTAAGAATAAGTGCTTCTCTTGGGCACAGTCATGTTGCTGTTTGGTCATGATGTGGTTATTTCAGTGCCATCATGACAAAAGCATACCTAGTGTAAACACTAGAGGGTGCTGTTTATCCTAGAGGCCTTCTGGAACTCCACACTGCGTTCTCCATGCAATGGCCATTTAATCACAAAGTTCTACACATTAAGATTACTTCAAATGGGAGCATTGATTGGTCCTGTGTCCATGTGTTCATAAGTGCTTCTCTTTGGGGTAGTTTTAATGAGGAATTGAGCTACATGCAAGACACAGCCTCTGTCCAGTAGAATTTTTCAGTCAACCTAATGTGGTAAACCCTTGTACCTACCCCTCTAACTTTTAAGTGATAACAGTTAAAGCCGTTTTCATTTAATTTTCCTCTTGACTGAAAATATGTTGATATCTACTCTAACTTTAGCATCTTTCTTTTCAACCAAAGTAGAAAGTGCTATCAAGTTGGGGTAAATATTTTCTGACTGACTCCTGTGTGTTCATGTTTTGTTTTTTTTGTTTTCGATCCCTTACATTTACAGATCCCTTTTAGATGACTACAAAGAGAAGCATTCCTGATTAAGAATAAGTGCTTCTCAATGGCACAATAATGTTGCAGCATACCCAGTATAAACATTAGATGGTGCTGTTTTACCTAGAGGTTTGGTATGACACTTCCTGTTTTTGTATTTAGTGCAGGCCTATGCTTTAAAAATGAATATTTTCTAAATTCAAGGGGGAATGTTTGTAAGTGTTGCATTTGCATGAATTGCTTCAAATGTGTGAAAAGTCCACCCGTGTTGGAAGAAAGGCTGAGTCGTTCCAAAGATGCAAACTGGGCAATCAAAACTTGATGGGCTTTACAGAAATGCAGAGTGTCAACGGCCATGGACACACTTATATTGGGTGCTGGTAAACCACATGGCTCAGACCAGCTCTTCCTAAAAGCAGACAACATGCTCTCCATGGATGCCCCATGGATCTCGTCTGCTCATACAGAGATTCAGGCTATCAACTGGACGAGATTTGCAGCTACTCCTACTCTCACTCTCAGTACCCTCACAATGGCACTGACTTGTCTGTTGTATTTGGTAAGTGCTATTTGTTGGGGTAGTTTCAAGTGATCAGTGCATCAAGAGACAATTGCCTTCTGGAACTCCACACTGCGTACTTCAAATTTTCCATTTAATTTCCCTCTTGACTGAAAATATGTTGATATCTACTCTAACTTTAGCATCTTTCTTTTCAAACAAAGTAGAAAGTGCTATCAAGTTGGGGTAAATATTTACTGACTGATTCCCCTGTGTCCATGTTTTTTTATTTTATTCAAATCCCTTACATTTAAAGAGCCATCCTAAATAATTACAAAGAGAAGTATTCCTGATGTTATGTAAGAATAAGTGCTTCTCTTGGGCACAGTCATGTTGCTGTTTGGTCATGATGTGGTTATTTCAGTGCCATCATGACAAAAGCATACCTAGTGTAAACACTAGAGGGTGCTGTTTATCCTAGAGGCCTTCTGGAACTCCACACTGCGTTCTCCATGCAATGGCCATTTAATCACAAAGTTCTACACATTAAGATTACTTCAAATGGGAGCATTGATTGGTCCTGTGTTCATAAGTGCTTCTCTTTGGGGTAGTTTTAATGAGGAATTGAGCTACATGCAAGACACAGCCTCTGTCCAGTAGAATTTTTCAGTCAACCTAATGTGGTAAACCCTTGTACCTACCCCTCTAACTTTTAAGTGATAACAGTTAAAGCCATTTTCATTTAATTTCCCTTGACTGAAAAAATATGTTGATATCTACTCTAACTTTAGCATCTTTCTTTTCAAACAAAGTAGAAAGTGCTATCAAGTTGGGGTAAATATTTTCTGACTGACTCCTGTGTGTTCATGTTTTGTTTTTTTGTTTTCGGATCCCTTACATTTACAGATCCCTTTTAGATGACTACAAAGAGAAGCATTCCTGATTAAGAATAAGTGCTTCTCAATGGCACAATAATGTTGCAGCATACCCAGTATAAACATTAGATGGTGCTGTTTTACCTAGAGGTTTGGTATGACACTTCCTGTTTTTGTATTTAGTGCAGGCCTATGCTTTAAAAATGAATATTTTCAAAATTCAAGGGGGAATGTTTGTAAGTGTTGCATTTGCATGAATTGCTTCAAATGTGTGAAAAGTCCACCCGTGTTGGAAGAAAGGCTGAGTCGTTCCAAAGATGCAAACTGGGCAATCAAAACTTGATGGGCTTTACAGAAATGCAGAGTGTCAACGGCCATGGACACACTTATATTGGGTGCTGGTAAACCACATGGCTCAGACCAGCTCTTCCTAAAAGCAGACAACATGCTCCATGGATGCCCCATGGATCTCGTGGATCTCTGCTCCTACAGAGATTCAGGCTATCAACTGGACGAGATTTGCAGCTACTCCTACTCACTCTCGGTACCCTCACACAATGGCACTGACTTGTCTGTTGTATTTGGTAAGTGCTATTTGTTGGGGTACTTTCAAGTGATCAGTGCTTCAAGAGAAAATTGCCTTCTGTCCACACTGCGTTCTCCACAATTTAATCTTGTCTGATTGTATTGGGTAAGTGCTTGGTTTGTTGGGTAGTTTCAAGTGAATGAGTGCATCAAGAGACACATTGCCTTCTGAACTCCACTTGTCCACACTGCTCTAACTTCAAATTTTCCATTTAATTTCCTCTTGACTGAAAATATGTTGATATCTACTCTAACTTTAGCATCTTTCTTTTCAAACAAAGTAGAAAGTGCTATCAAGTTGGGGTAAATATTTACTGACTGATTCCCCTGTGTCCATGTTTTTTTATTTTATTCAAATCCCTTACATTTAAAGAGCCATCCTAAATAATTACAAAGAGAAGTATTCCTGATGTTATGTAAGAATAAGTGCTTCTCTTGGGCACAGTCATGTTGCTGTTTGGTCATGATGTGGTTATTTCAGTGCCATCATGACAAAAGCATACCTAGTGTAAACACTAGAGGGTGCTGTTTATCCTAGAGGCCTTCTGGAACTCCACACTGCGTTCTCCATGCAATGGCCATTTAATCACAAAGTTCTACACATTAAGATTACTTCAAATGGGAGCATTGATTGGTCCTGTGTTCATAAGTGCTTCTCTTTGGGGTAGTTTTAATGAGGAATTGAGCTACATGCAAGACACAGCCTCTGTCCAGTAGAATTTTTCAGTCAACCTAATGTGGTAAACCCTTGTACCTACCCCTCTAACTTTTAAGTGATAACAGTTAAAGCCATTTTCATTTAATTTCCTCTTGACTGAAAATATGTTGATATCTACTCTAACTTTAGCATCTTTCTTTTCAAACAAAGTAGAAAGTGCTATCAAGTTGGGGTAAATATTTTCTGACTGACTCCTGTGTGTTCATGTTTTGTTTTTTTTTTTCGGATCCCTTACATTTACAGATCCCTTTTAGATGACTACAAAGAGAAGCATTCCTGATTAAGAATAAGTGCTTCTCAATGGCACAATAATGTTGCAGCATACCCAGTATAAACATTAGATGGTGCTGTTTTACCTAGAGGTTTGGTATGACACTTCCTGTTTTTGTATTTAGTGCAGGCCTATGCTTTAAAAATGAATATTTTCAAAATTCAAGGGGGAATGTTTGTAAGTGTTGCATTTGCATGAATTGCTTCAAATGTGTGAAAAGTCCACCCGTGTTGGAAGAAAGGCTGAGTCGTTCCAAAGATGCAAACTGGGCAATCAAAACTTGATGGGCTTTACAGAAATGCAGAGTGTCAACGGCCATGGACACACTTATATTGGGTGCTGGTAAACCACATGGCTCAGACCAGCTCTTCCTAAAAGCAGACAACATGCTCCATGGATGCCCCATGGATCCCCATGGATCTCGCTCCTACAGAGATTCAGGCTATCAACTGGACGAGATTTGCAGCTACTCCTACTCTCACTCTCGGTACCCTCACAATGGCACTGACTTGTCTGTTGTATTTGGTAAGTGCTATTTGTTGGGGTAGTTTCAAGTGATCAGTGCTTCAAGAGAAAATTGCCTTCTGGAACTCCACACTCCGTAAGTGCTATTTGTTTTCAAGTGATAAGTGCATCAAGAGACAATTGCCTTCTGGAACTCCACACTGCGTACTTCAAATTTTCCATTTAATTTCCCTCTTGACTGAAAATATGTTGATATCTACTCTAACTTTAGCATCTTTCTTTTCAAACAAAGTAGAAAGTGCTATCAAGTTGGGGTAAATATTTACTGACTGATTCCCCTGTGTCCATGTTTTTTATTTTATTCAAATCCCTTACATTTAAAGAGCCATCCTAAATAATTACAAAGAGAAGTATTCCTGATGTTATGTAAGAATAAGTGCTTCTCTTGGGCACAGTCATGTTGCTGTTTGGTCATGATGTGGTTATTTCAGTGCCATCATGACAAAAGCATACCTAGTGTAAACACTAGAGGGTGCTGTTTATCCTAGAGGCCTTCTGGAACTCCACACTGCGTTCTCCATGCAATGGCCATTTAATCACAAAGTTCTACACATTAAGATTACTTCAAATGGGAGCATTGATTGGTCCTGTGTTCATAAGTGCTTCTCTTTGGGGTAGTTTTAATGAGGAATTGAGCTACATGCAAGACACAGCCTCTGTCCAGTAGAATTTTTCAGTCAACCTAATGTGGTAAACCCTTGTACCTACCCCTCTAACTTTTAAGTGATAACAGTTAAAGCCATTTTCATTTAATTTCCCTCTTGACTGAAAATATGTTGATATCTACTCTAACTTTAGCATCTTTCTTTTCAAACAAAGTAGAAAGTGCTATCAAGTTGGGGTAAATATTTTCTGACTGACTCCTGTGTGTTCATGTTTTGTTTTTTTTGTTTTCGGATCCCTTACATTTACAGATCCCTTTTAGATGACTACAAAGAGAAGCATTCCTGATTAAGAATAAGTGCTTCTCAATGGCACAATAATGTTGCAGCATACCCAGTATAAACATTAGATGGTGCTGTTTTACCTAGAGGTTTGGTATGACACTTCCTGTTTTTGTATTTAGTGCAGGCCTATGCTTTAAAAATGAATATTTTCAAAATTCAAGGGGGAATGTTTGTAAGTGTTGCATTTGCATGAATTGCTTCAAATGTGTGAAAAGTCCACCCGTGTTGGAAGAAAGACTGAGTCGTTCCAAAGATGCAAACTGGCAATCAAAACTTGATGGGCTTTACAGAAATGCAGAGTGTCAACGGCCATGGACACACTTATATTGGGTGCTGGTAAACCACATGGCTCAGACCAGCTCTTCCTAAAAGCAGACAACATGCTCTGTGGATGCCCCATGGATCTCGTCTGCTCCTACAGAGATTCAGGCTATCAACTGGACGAGATTTGCAGCTACTCCTACTCTCACTCTCGGTACCCTCACAATGGCACTGACTTGTCTGTTGTATTTGGTAAGTGCTATTTGTTGGGGTAGTTTCAAGTGATCAGTGCTTCAAGAGAAAATTGCCTTCTGGAACTCCACACTGCGTTCTCCATGCAATGGCCATTTAATCACAAAGTTCTACACATTAAGATTACTTCAAATGGGAGCATTGATTGGTCCTGTGTTCATAAGTGCTTCTCTTTGGGGTAGTTTTAATGAGGAATTGAGCTACATGCAAGACACAGCCTCTGTCCAGTAGAATTTTTCAGTCAACCTAATGTGGTAAACCCTTGTACCTACCCCTTTTCTAACTTTTAAGTGATAACAGTTAAAGCCATTTTCATTTAATTTCCCTCTTGACTGAAAATATGTTGATATCTACTCTAACTTTAGCATCTTTCTTTTCAAACAAAGTAGAAAGTGCTATCAAGTTGGGGTAAATATTTTCTGACTGACTCCTGTGTGTTCATGTTTTTTTTTTTTTTTTCGGATCCCTTACATTTACAGATCCCTTTTAGATGACTACAAAGAGAAGCATTCCTGATTAAGAATAAGTGCTTCTCAATGGCACAATAATGTTGCAGCATACCCAGTATAAACATTAGATGGTGCTGTTTTACCTAGAGGTTTGGTATGACACTTCCTGTTTTTGTATTTAGTGCAGGCCTATGCTTTAAAAATGAATCTTTTCAAATTCAAGGGGAATGTTTGTAAGTGTTGCATTTGCATGAATTGCTTCAAATGTGTGAAAAGTCACCCGTGTTGGAAGAAAGGCTGAGTCGTTCCAAAGATGCAAACTGGGCAATCAAAACTTGATGGGCTTTACAGAAATGCAGAGTGTCAACGGCCATGGACACACTTATATTGGGTGCTGGTAAACCACATGGCTCAGACCAGCTCTTCCTAAAAGCAGACAACATGCTCCATGTGGGATGCCCCATGATCTCGTCTGCTCCTAAAGCAGGCTATCAACTGGAGAGATTTGCAGCTACTCCTACTCTCACTCTCGGTACCTCCTCACAATGGCACTAGTTGTATTTGGGTGCTGTTTATCAAGTGATCAGTGCTTCAGAGGCCTTCTGAACTCCACACTGCGTTCTCCTCCATGCAATGGCCATTTAATCACAAAGTTCTACACATTAAGATTACTTCAAATGGGAGCATTGATTGGTCCTGTGTTCATAAGTGCTTCTCTTTGGGGTAGTTTTAGTTTTAATGGAATTGAGCTACATGCAAGACACAGCCTCTGTCCAGTAGAATTTTTCAGTCAACCTAATGTGGTAAACCCTTGTACCTACCCTCTAACTTTTAAGTGATAACAGTTAAAGCCATTTTCATTTAATTTCCTCTTGACTGAAAATATGTTGATATCTACTCTAACTTTAGCATCTTTCTTTTCAAACAAAGTAGAAAGTGCTATCAAGTTGGGGTAAATATTTTCTGACTGACTCCTGTGTGTTCATGTTTTGTTTTTTTGTTTTCGATCCCTTACATTTACAGATCCCTTTTAGATGACTACAAAGAGAAGCATTCCTGATTAAGAATAAGTGCTTCTCAATGGCACAATAATGTTGCAGCATACCCAGTATAAACATTAGATGGTGCTGTTTTACCTAGAGGTTTGGTATGACACTTCCTGTTTTTGTATTTAGTGCAGGCCTATGCTTTAAAAATGAATATTTTCAAAATTCAAGGGGGAATGTTTGTAAGTGTTGTTGCATTTGCATGAATTGCTTCAAATGTGTGAAAAGTCCACCCGTGTTGGAAGAAAAGCTGAGTCATTCCAAAGATGCAAACTGGGCAATCAAAACTTGATGGGCTTTACAGAAATGCAGAGTGTCAACAGCCATGGACACACTTATATTGGGTGCTGGTAAACCACATGGCTCAGACCAGCTCTTCCTAAAAGCAGACAACATGCTCCGTGGATGCCCCATGGATCTCGGATCTCGCTCCTCACAGAGATTCAGGCTATCAACTGGACGAGATTTGCAGCTACTCCTACTCACTCTCTCACAATCACTGACTTGTACCCTCACAAATGGCACTGACTTGTCTGTTGTATTTGGTAAGTGCTATTTGTTGTGGTAGTTTCAAGTGATAAGTGCATCAAGAGACAATTGCCTTCTGGAACTCCACACTGCGTACTTCAAATTTTCCATTTAATTTCCCTCTTGACTGAAAATATGTTGATATCTACTCTAACTTTAGCATCTTTCTTTTCAACCAAAGTAGAAAGTGCTATCAAGTTGGGGTAAATATTTACTGACTGACTCCACTGTGTCCATGTTTTTTATTTTATTCAAATCCCTTACATTTAAAGAGCCATCCTAGATAATTACAAAGAGAAGTATTCTTGGTGTTATGTAAGAATAAGTGCTTCTCTTGGGCACAGTCATGTTGGTGTTTGTTCATGATGTGGTTATTTCAGTGCCATCATGACAAAAGCATACCCAGTGTAAACACTAGAGGGTGCTGTTTAACCTAGAGGCCTTCTGGAACTCCACACTGTTCTCCATGCAATGGCCATTTAATCACAAAGTTCTACACATTAAGATTACTTCAAATGGGAGCATTGATTGGTCCTGTGTTCATAAGTGCTTCTCTTTGGGGTAGTTTTAATGAGGAATTGAGCTACATGCAAGACACAGCCTCTGTCCAGTAGAATTTTTCAGTCAACCTAATGTGGTAAACCCTTGTACCTACCCTCTAACTTTTAAGTGATAACAGTTAAAGCTTTTCATTTAATTTCCCTCTTGACTGAAAATATGTTGATATCTACTCTAACTTTAGCATCTTTCTTTTCAAACAAAGTAGAAAGTGCTATCAAGTTGGGGTAAATATTTGCTGATTGACTCTGTGTGTCCGTGTTTTTTTGTATTCAGATCCCTTACATTTACAGATCCCTTTTAGATGACTACAAAGAGAAGCATTCCTGATTAAGAATAAGTGCTTCTCAATGGCACAATAATGTTGCAGCATACCCAGTATAAACATTAGATGGTGCTGTTTTACCTAGAGGTTTGGTATGACACTTCCTGTTTTTGTATTTAGTGCAGGCCTATGCTTTAAAAATGAATATTTTCTAAATTCAAGGGGGAATGTTTGTAAGTGTTGCATTTGCATGAATTGCTTCAAATGTGTGAAAAGTCCACCCGTGTTGGAAGAAAGGCTGAGTCGTTCCAAAGATGCAAACTGGGCAATCAAAACTTGATGGGCTTTACAGAAATGCAGAGTGTCAACGGCCATGGACACACTTATATTGGGTGCTGGTAAACCACATGGCTCAGACCAGCTCTTGCTAAAAGCAGACAACATGCTCCATGGATGCTCCATGGATGCCCCATGGATCTCGTCTGCTCATACAGAGATTCAGACTATCAACTGGACGAGATTTGCAGCTACTCCTCTCAATGGCACTGACTTGTCTGTTGTATTTGGTAAGTGCTAGTTGGGGTAGTTTCAAGTGATCAGTGCATCAAGAGACAATTGCCTTCTGGAACTCCACACTGCGTACTTCAAATTTTCCATTTAATTTCCCTCTTGACTGAAAATATGTTGATATCTACTCTAACTTTAGCATCTTTCTTTTCAAACAAAGTAGAAAGTGCTATCAAGTTGGGGTAAATATTTACTGACTGATTCCCCTGTGTCCATGTTTTTTATTTTATTCAAATCCCTTACATTTAAAGAGCCATCCTAAATAATTACAAAGAGAAGTATTCCTGATGTTATGTAAGAATAAGTGCTTCTCTTGGGCACAGTCATGTTGCTGTTTGGTCATGATGTGGTTATTTCAGTGCCATCATGACAAAAGCATACCTAGTGTAAACACTAGAGGGTGCTGTTTATCCTAGAGGCCTTCTGGAACTCCACACTGCGTTCTCCATGCAATGGCCATTTAATCACAAAGTTCTACACATTAAGATTACTTCAAATGGGAGCATTGATTGGTCCTGTGTTCATAAGTGCTTCTCTTTGGGGTAGTTTTAATGAGGAATTGAGCTACATGCAAGACACAGCCTCTGTCCAGTAGAATTTTTCAGTCAACCTAATGTGGTAAACCCTTGTACCTACCCCTCTAACTTTTAAGTGATAACAGTTAAAGCCATTTTCATTTAATTTCCTCTTGACTGAAAATATGTTGATATCTACTCTAACTTTAGCATCTTTCTTTTCAAACAAAGTAGAAAGTGCTATCAAGTTGGGGTAAATATTTTCTGACTGACTCCTGTGTGTTCATGTTTTGTTTTTTTTGTTTTCGGATCCCTTACATTTACAGATCCCTTTTAGATGACTACAAAGAGAAGCATTCCTGATTAAGAATAAGTGCTTCTCAATGGCACAATAATGTTGCAGCATACCCAGTATAAACATTAGATGGTGCTGTTTTACCTAGAGGTTTGGTATGACACTTCCTGTTTTTGTATTTAGTGCAGGCCTATGCTTTAAAAATGAATATTTTCAAAATTCAAGGGGGAATGTTTGTAAGTGTTGCATTTGCATGAATTGCTTCAAATGTGTGAAAAGTCCACCCGTGTTGGAAGAAAGGCTGAGTCGTTCCAAAGATGCAAACTGGGCAATCAAAACTTGATGGGCTTTACAGAAATGCAGAGTGTCAACGGCCATGGACACACTTATATTGGGTGCTGGTAAACCACATGGCTCAGACCAGCTCTTCCTAAAAGCAGACAACATGCTCTGTGGATGCCCCATGGATCTCGTCTGCTCCTACAGAGATTCAGGCTATCAACTGGACGAGATTTGCAGCTACTCCTACTCTCACTCTCAGTACCCTCGCAATGGCACTGACTTGTCTGTTGTATTTGGTAAGTGCTATTTGTTGTGGTAGTTTCAAGTGATCAGTGCTTCAAGAGAAAATTGCCTTCTGGAACTCCACACTGCGTTCTCCCATTTAATGGCCATTTAATCAAAATATGTTCTATTAAGATTGGGAGCATTGATTGGTTGTGTTCATAAGTGATTCTCTTTGGGGTAGTTTTAATGAGGAATCAATGAAGACAAGCCTCTGTCCAGTTTTTGGTCAGTGGAAACTCCCTACACTCTAACTAACTTGATAAATTTTCCATTTAATTTCCCTCTTGACTGAAAATATGTTGATATCTACTCTAACTTTAGCATCTTTCTTTTCAAACAAAGTAGAAAGTGCTATCAAGTTGGGGTAAATATTTTCTGACTGACTCCTGTGTGTTCATGTTTTGTTTTTTTTGTTTTCGGATCCCTTACATTTACAGATCCCTTTACTACAAAGAGAAGCATTCCTGATTAAGAATAAGTGCTTCTCAATGGCACAATAATGTTGCAGCATACCCAGTATAAACATTAGATGGTGCTGTTTTTTACCTAGAGGTTTGGTATGACACTTCCTGTTTTTGTATTTAGTGCAGAATATGCTTTAAAAATGAATATTTTCAAAAATTCAAGGGGGAATGTTTGTAAGTGTTGCATTTGCATGAATTGCTTCAAATGTGTGAAAAGTCCACCCGTGTTGGAAGAAAGGCTGAGTCGTTCCAAAGATGCAAACTGGGCAATCAAAACTTGATGGGCTTTACAGAAATGCAGAGTGTCAACGGCCATGGACACACTTATATTGGGTGCTGGTAAACCACATGGCTCAGACCAGCTCTTCCTAAAAGCAGACAACATGCTCCATGGATGCCCCATGGATCTCGTCTGCTCCTACAGAGATTCAGGCTATCAACTGGACAAGATTTGCAGCTACTCCTACTCTCACTCTCGGTACCCTCACAATGGCACTGACTTGTCTGTTGTATTTGGTAAGTGCTATTTGTTGGGGTAGTTTCAAGTGATCAGTGCTTCAAGAGACAATTGCCTTCTGGAACTCCACACTGCGTTCTCCATGCAATGGCCATTTAATCACAAAGTTCTACACATTAAGATTAACATTACTTCATATGGGAGCATTGATTGGTCCTGTGTTCATAAGTGCTTTGGGGTAATTTTAATGAAGAATTGAGCTACACGCAAGACACAGCCTCTGTCCAGTAGAATTTTTCAGTCAACCTAATGTGGTAAACCCTTGTACCTACCCCTCTAACTTTTAAGTGATAACAGTTAAAACCATTTTCATTTAATTTCCCTCTTGACTGAAATTATGTTGATATCTACTCTAACTTTAGCATGTTTTATTTTCAACCAAAGTGCTATCAAGTTGGGGTAAATATTTGCCGATTGACTCAGTGTCCGTGTTTTTTTTTGTTCAGATCCCTTACATTTACAGATCCCTTTTAGATTACTACAAAGAGAAGCATTTCTGATTAAGAATAAGCGCTTGTCTTTAGCACAATAATGTTGCAGCATACCCAGTATAAGCTAGGTGCTGCTTTACCTAGAGGTTTGGTCTGCCACTTCCTGTTTTCGTATTTAGTGCAGGCCTGTGCTTTAAAAATGAATCTTTTCTAAATTCAAGGGGGAATGTTTGTAAGTGTTGCATTTGAAAAATATATCTATAAAAAAAAAAATATATATATATATATATATATATAAATTACGCACATCCTTTCGATGCAAAATTCTGAACAGTTAATTCATGCGTTCATGACCTCAAGGCTAGATTACTGTAATGCTTTACTGGGTGGTTGCCCTGCTCGCTTAATAAACAAACTCCAGATGGTCCAAAACGCAGCAGCTCAAGCTCTTACTAGAACAAGGAAGTATGACCATATTAGCCCTTTTCTGTCAACACTGCACTGGCTCCCTATTAAACATCATATAAATTTTAAAATCTTGCTTATTACTTACAAAGCACTAAATGGTTTAGCTCCCCAGTACTTGAGCGAACTCTTAACGCATTATACTCCATCACGTCTATTGCGGTCTCAAAACTCTGGCCAGTTGATAATACCTAGAATATCAACATCAACTGATCCTTTTCCTATTTAGCGCCTAAACTTTGGAACAGTCTTCCTAGCATTGTTCGGGAAGCAGACACACTCTGTCAGTTTAAATCTAGACTAAAAACGCATCTCTTTACTATGGCTTACACATAAAACATTATCAATTTCTATTACTCAAATCAGTAAATGATTGTTAGGCTGCATTAACTAGGTCAGCCGGAACCGGGAACACTTCCCATAACACCTGATGTACTCGTTACATCATAAGAAGAATGGCATCTACGCTAATGTTAGTCTCTCTGTTTATCCCAAGGTTTACTGCAGTCAGCCGGATCCGGGCCGTATCCAGATCAGATGGTGGACCAGCGCCTGGACATGACAAACGCATCCCTGAAGTGTCTGCAGAGAACATGTCAAATAAACTCCCCCCGTAAATGCTGCATCGACACGACATCCTCATTAAACCCGTCTTCGGCGTGATGACTCCAATCTCTCAAATAATTTAACAAATATCTATTTGCCTAATATGAATTAAGACCTGCTATGTTGCCAGAATTATAATCATACACTGTTTGTTCGTCGGCCAGAGGAGAACTGGCACCCTGACTGAGCCTGGTTTCTCCCAAGGTTTTTTTCTCCATTCTGACCCTGAAGGAGTTTTGGTTCCTTGCCACCGTTGCCTCTGGCTTTTGGCTTGCTCAGTTGGGGACACCTAAATTTCATCTATATTACCGATCTGCCCGCATTGACGCTATATGATACCTTGTACCTATCCCTCTAACTTTTAAGTGATAACAGTTAAAGCCATTTTTCATTTCATTTCCCTCTTGACTGAAAATATGATGATATCTACTCTAACTCTAGAATCTTTCTTAGAGGTTGCTGTTTTACCTAGAGGTTTGGCCTGCCACTTCCTTTTTAGTCGGTATTGGCACAT
This sequence comes from Paracanthobrama guichenoti, assembly GCA_018749465.1. Lineage (NCBI taxonomy): Eukaryota > Metazoa > Chordata > Actinopteri > Cypriniformes > Gobionidae > Paracanthobrama > Paracanthobrama guichenoti. The sequence goes on along the minus strand of CM031950.1, from coordinate 28,810,655 downwards.
AGAATATAAAAGTACTACTGGCGTAACTTAACTCAAGAGACAAATGAGCATATTCCTATTAATATTAGAGTAGAGTTCTAATGCATGACAAATCAAAACGCATTTAAAATAATTGTTAAACATTAAAGGATCAGTTCAATTCAAAATGAAAATGTCCTGATGTTACTCTCCCCCATCTCATCCCAGATGTTCATGTCTTTCTTTCTTCAGTCGAAAAGAAAATTAGTTTTTGAGGAAAACATTCCAGGATTTTCTCCTCACCATTAAGTTCCATGGCAACCAAAATGTTGAAGGTCCAAATCAATGCAGTTTTAAAGGGCTTTGAAGGGCTTCAGAGGCTCTGTTCGATCCCAGACAAGGAATAAGGTCTTATCTAGCGAAACGATTTGTCATTAAAAAAATTAATATATATTTATTACATTTAGTAGTTATTATTTTGTAGTAAGTGGTTTAAAAATAAAAAGTGTGGAAAAGGGGTGGTGGAGGGATGCTGATAGACTGTCAATGAATGGAGGTAGGACTTCTGCGTATATATACCTTTTAAAACTTAACTTGAATCTTTCCACTTCCCTCACTGTGTTGAAACTTACCATTTCCTCGCTGCATGGAAACTTTCCACTTTCTTCCTCCGATGAAATCATCTACCCACTTCTTACTGCGTGAAAACTATCCACTTTCTCACTGCATGAAAACTATCCACTTTCTCACTGTGAAAACTATCCACTTCTCGTTGCGTGGAAAACTATCCACTTTCTCGATGCATGAAAACTTTCTGCTGACTCACTGCGTGGAAACTATCCACTTCTCGCTGCGTGGAAAACTATCCACTTTCTCGATGTATGAAAACTTTCCGCTGACTCACTGCGTGGAAACTTTCCGCTGACTCGCTGCATGCAAACTTTCCGCTGACTCTCTGCGTGGAAACTTTACGCTGACTCGCTGCATGCAAATTTTCAGCTGACTCGCTGAGTGGAAACTTTCAACTTCTCATTGGAACACTGAAAAACAGGAAAGAAAAGCATGAAGTGCTTGCTCACTGGATAGAGAGAAAAAAGCCCCCGGTGTACGGCACAGAGGGTTGTAATCGATGAGGGTTTGATGGGCTTTATTTATTTATTGATTTTTTGGGGGGGCGGGGAACCAAAAGCATGTTGTAGGTTTGTTGGATTCATCTGTGAACAAGGGTTCCAGGGGAGATTTGTCCTGAGAACTTCTCAATTGAAGATATGTCAGAACGGACTGGAATGGTTGGATTGGCGATGAGAGGTTAAAAATGTAGATAAAATTACCTTTTTTGATTTGGTCAGTCTTACTTTGCTTAATCAGATAAGAGATTGTCTGAATCACTCACACAGCAGATTGCTGCTGTGCTCGCATGTGCTCTGCTCTGTTCTGCTCTTTTGGGATTTTTATTTTATATAATTCTCTGTTGTTTAAACTGCTAATTATAACCTACTCATCTTCATATATTGTCTAACATTGCCTACCACATTTAATCTGATATCACTAGCTTTTAATCTAAATCACTATCGCACGTTAGCTTTTCGCTAGCCTGTTAGCTTGACATCTCTGCACCCGGGTTTCCTGTTTTCTAAATTCACTAAACAACTGTGGTGAGTTGGATTAGTAAATAGACTCCATCAAACAACTTTGGTAAATTGGATTAATCAACAAATACGGTAAGCCATGTCTTCTTCTCCAGTCACTGTCACTTGTCCACTCGTAAATGCTGCATCGACACGACATCCTCATTAAACCCGTCTTCGGCGTGACGACTCCAATCTCTCGAATAATCTAACAAATATCTATTTGCCTAATATGAATTAAGACCTGCTATGTTGCCAGAATTATAATCATACACTGTTTGTTCGTCGGCCAGTGGAGAACTGGCACCCCGACTGAGCCTGGTTTCTCCCAAGGTTTTTTTCTCCATTCTGACCCTGAAGGAGTTTTGGTTCCTTGTCACCGTTGCCTCTGGCTTTTGGCTTGCTCAGTTGGGGACACCTAAATTTCTTCTATATTACCGATCTGCCCGCATTGATGCTATATGATACTTGAAATTAGCTGGATAACATCACCGTTTCACCAGAACGGCTGTACAAATTCTGTTGCATTATTTTACTTTTAACAATGTGAAGCTGCTTTGAAACAATTGGACTTGTTAAAAGCGCTATATAAATAAAGGTGATTTGATTTGATTTGATTTGACTTGCACCGCATGTTTCATGTTTAGTGTATCTGTCTCCGTTGGCGAGCAGGGCTTCACATGTGATAAATGTAAGGAGATAGTCAGGCTGACGGAGAAGATTTCAGAATTAGAGACACGCATCCAGACTTTATTTGAGAGTAGTGAGAATGTAACAGCTTTAGACACTGCTTTGGATGCGACTAGCTTAGTGAACATTGTACATTATTCGGTTCCGGCTGTAGAGCCCGTGCAGCAGGGCAGTTGGGTGACGGTCAGACGGCATAGTCGGGGATCAAAAAAACACTCTTCCGTTCCGATTAGAACATCAAACAGGTTCTCCCTACTCAGTGACGCACCCACTGAGAATCCTGTTGAAAGTGCCCTAGTTATTGGTGATTCTATTACACCATAGTCACATGTTTACCGGGAGCCAGAGCGCCTGACATCAAAGCAAATTTAAAAGTGCTGGCTAAAGCTAATCGTAAATTCTCTAAGATTATTATTCACGTTGACACTAACAATGTTTGACTTTGCCAGTCGGAGATCACCAAAATTAACATTAAAGAGATGTGTGAACTCGCAAGTACGATGGCAGATGCAGTTTTTTGTTCTGGTCCACTCCCTGTTAAAAGGAGTGATGAGATACTTAGCTTGTCTAAGTGGTGTCCGCAAAATAACATAGGGTTCATAGACAATTGGAAAAGCTTTTGGGGCAGACCTGACCTGTTGAAGAGGGACGGCATCCATCCTTCTTGGAGTGGTGCCACTCTTCTCTCTAGTAATTTGGCATATAGTCTTAAAGCTAAACCTTGACTAACTGGGGCCCAGGTCAGGAAGCAGACGGACTGGCTTACCTGACCGTCTGCTAGCTGTCTCCCTTTACAGAAGTCAGATAAATCCCAACACATAGAGACTCTTTCACCTAGATATTATCACATAGAGACTGTGTCTGTTCCCCGAATTAGTAAATACAAAAAAACATCAAGACCATTCAACAGTAAAAACTTAATTGATGTCCAACAAATAAAAAACAGATATAATACAGATGATCAAATGATAAAGCTTGGGTTGCTGAATATTCGATCCCTTTCCCCAAAACTGCTTATTGTTAATGATATGATTACAGATAATAATCTAGATGTGCTGTGTTTGACAGAAACCTGGCTAAAACCTGACGACTACATTACTTTAAATGAGTCCACCCGACAAGATTATTGTTATAAACACAAGCCGCATCTGAAAGGTAAAGGGGAAGGGGTTGCTGTAATTTATAATAATATCTTCAGTATTACTCAGAAGTCTAGTTTTAAATATACAATTCTTTTGAAGTTTTGGTACTTTATGTAGCATTATGTAGTGTAATTGATAAATCCTGTTTGACCTTGTGTGTTGGCTACTGTATACAGGCCACCAGGGCACAATACAGACTTTATCAAAGAATTTGCTGACTTTCTATCAGAGTTATTACTGGCTGCAGATAAAGTACTAATTGTTGCTGATTTTAATATCCATGTAGATAATGAAAAAGATGCATTGGGATTAGCATTTAAAGACATTCTAAACTCTTTTGGAGTAAGGCAACACGTGTCAGGACCCACTCCTCGCCTTAATCATACTCTAGACCTAATATTGTCACATGGAATAAATGTTGATACCGTTGAAATTCTGCAGCAGAGCAACGATATCTCAGATCATTACCTAGTATCATGTATACTTAATTTAGCTAAGGCTGCAAAGCCATCCCCTCACTTCAAATATGGCAGAACTATCACTGCCGCCACCATTTAAGATTGCTACTATAAGATTGCTTTTTAAATAATCTTCCTCATCAGTTTCATTTCCTCAGCATCCCAGATAGCCTAGAGGAACTCGATTTTGCAACAGAAACTATTGACTCTCTTTTTTCCAGCACTTTAGACACAGTTGCTCCCCGGCGCTTAAAGAAGATTAAAGAAAATAGTCCAACGCTGTTGTACAACGAGCACACCTGGGCCCTTAAAACAGCAGCCAGAAAAATGGAGCGCAGCTGGAAGAAAACAAAACTAGAGGTTTTTTACAGAAAGGCTGTAAAAACTGCTAGATCTGCTTATTTCTCGACTCTCTTAGAAGAAAACAAACACAACCCTAGGTATTTATTTGATACAGTGGCTAAATTAACCAAAAATAAAGCTTCTACTTCTGATGGTTGTAAACAGCACAGCAGTAATGACTTTATGAACTTCTTTACGTGTAAGATCGATAATATTAGGAATAAAATTATAACCATGCAGCCGTCTACTACAGTGTCACATGAGACAGAGCATTGTTGTGTCACTGAGAAAAAATTACACTCATTCACTGCTATAGGAGAGGAAGAATTGGCTAAACTCGTTAAATCGTCAAAATCAACAACATTTATGCTCGACCCTATACCGACTAGGCTATTAAAAGAGATGCTACCAGAGGTCATAGATCCTCTTCTTAATATCATTAACTCATCTTTGTCATTAGGATATGTACCGAAAACTTTTAAGTTGGCTATTATCAAACCACTTATTAAAAAACCTCAACTTGATCCTGCAGAATTAGTCAATTTTTATTAATCAGTAGGCTGTACACGATCTCTGGGGGAAAGAAAAACATCACCTTCATACTAGTAGGTTCTGCATAAAGAATGGAACACAAGTAGGCTAAACATCAATTGCAAAATGAGTGGAAGTGCACTAAATGCCTGCCTTCATGTCTAAATGTACAACAATTGAACATGAAATGTGGAACACAGAACATGTCCAGAGCAGTACCTCACCTCCCAAACACATAACCACCTTCTATAAACATAATTTCTGACTTCAAGGGATTTGTAAACTTTGCTCTCCTTCAGTCTTTCAATCTCCCTATCACAAGATGATTTACTTGGGGCGCTAGCTATGTCACGAAGGTGGTCAAGTAGTTCATTTTGCTCCGAGAGGGACAACTTGTTCTTGGCTGTTAAGGAGAGTACAGGGGAGATTAAAAGTCATTTTGGAAAGTGGTACAGTACTTAGTAGTATTTTCTAATTTACAACTACTTACAACTCTTCTGTGAATGCTATTAAAAAAAAAAATGCAACAGATGTACTGTCATGTTGGAACACAAAAGTATCCTTCACAAACAGCACACAATTATCCGATACTATACAGTGTAAAATTAAGATTTAAAATGGGTCCAAATAGGGAAATGACCTATAACAATTTTGGAATTTCTAAAACAAATAAACTGCTATAGTTTACTGAAAGTACTTAAGTCTGTACTGGTGTACTGCTAACCCATGAATAAAAAAAAAAATAGCAACCAATGTAAAAAAATTATTTAATTGTTTTCATGAATCAAAACTTTAGGCTCATATTTTCAGAGGACTATATTTTAAATGCGGTGCAATATATTATATATTACAAATACAAGTTTATTTAATCCATACCTTGTCTTGTCCATCGTATCCAAGCTTGCTCACAGTGGAAGGAGCAGAGCTACTTCTGAGAATTTGGAAATACGTATACCAAAGCTTGGTATTCTTGTTGTGAGTAATCAAGCATTAAGTATTTCGGTATGTTAAGGGCTTCGGTTATTGCAGCAGTCATCTCATTTTCACAGATAAACTGAGCGATAGGTTTGTATCCAACATTGGTCCGAACAACAAGAAGAAACAAGGGCAATGCATATTTGGTGGTTCTGTAAGTAGCATCAAGAAGGACCGTGTCTCCATAACGCTTAAGTAACTCCTGTTGTTGTACATTCTGATGAATAAACAAGAACGTTTCTTGTGATGATGTCATCTCCTGTGTGTCGTTATCCTCCAAATCAGAGTCTGGAAATCCTTGTTCTTCTGTCTTCACTTCAAACTTCACAACTGTCTGATCGATGTTGTTCTCTGCACTGTAAAAAAATATTGTTGGTTTAACTTAAAAAGTAAGTAACCTGGTTGCCTTAAAATGTTGAGTTCATTGAAATTATAAATTTGAGTTAATACAATGAAGGAAATGGGTTTAATAAATAGAAACTCAAAATATTAATGTATCTGAACCACATAAATAAAAAAAAAGTGATAAATCATGAAAAAGCACAATTTGGCATGTTTCACTGCATTATAACAAACACAAATTGCGCAATATGCTTACAAAATTACTTTTAATACTATTTGAATAAAGAATGCTGTACACTCTTAAAGGGTGATGTTAATTCTCAATTAACAATTAATTTCAATTAACTCAAAATTTTAAAGCAACCAGGTAACTTACTTTTTAAATGTTTTTTTTTTTTTTTTTTTACAGTGTGTACATTTCCTAAAAATAATTTGGCACTTAGATCTGTTAATTTCCATTGATCTTTTTTTTTTTCTACCTGCAGATGATCAAATCCAGAAAGGTGTGATGCACATGGTTTTGGATAACATGGCTTGAAGGGTAGTATGATGGGTCTTGTGGATGTGGTAGAATGCTTCCCATCTCTGAAAGCTCTTTCTGGAAAGGTTTAGGTTTAAAGGTTTTCAGAACCTTCTTTAGGAAAGGCACTGAGGTTATTCCAAGTAACACATACTCCTGTATTTTGTCATGCACCATGTCATGGATGTTATTTGAGATATGACAGTTTTGTGAAGTGTTGTGGTTTGTGTCTGCTTCAGCCAAAGGTATTTTGACATGGATAATTTCTGAAGTGACAGCTATGTTTTCCTTTTATGACTCCAGAACACCCTTAATTGCTGCTTGTTTTTCAGTTCTAGAACTTGTTTTAGTCACAGCGAACTGGTTGTATCTGTGAAAAACCACATTGGTTAATGATACCCATTCAATCAATATTCAATATATTGTACTAACCTAATATGAGACAACACAAGAAATATGCATTTCATACGGTGGCCGAGAAGAGCAAAGCAAATCACAATTATGAAATTTTGTTTCCAGAACTGTGTTTTCTAACTTGTTCATTTGTTTTTCGACTTGCCATTACATTTAAAATTTGTTATTTTGTTTTTGGAATTGTGACTTGTTTTGGACTTCTTGGCCACCGTATTTTCATCACTAATTAAATTGAACACAAAAAGAAACAAATTGCATAAACTTTAAAGCAGTGGTTCTCAATTGCGTGTCTGTTTATAGTCAAAAACAGAAGAAACACTGTAGTTACAATGTAGTAAGGTTCATTCATCAAGCATGTGTATGCACAGATGTGTGTGCGAAATCTGCATAGGAACGTTTTCCTAAACAAATCATTCATCAATAACTTTCATTCTAAAATTTAGGAGCCAAAAAATAAAAAACTCTTGGTGGCCAAGTTAAGATGAAATTTTAAGAGTAAAATAAGATGCGTTATAGCTGAAGCTGTGAAGTAGCTCTGCATAATGACGCAGATACACATATGTACACTTGTGCAGATATTTGTGTTCAAAAGATTATCAAGTAATTTACATATTAAGTAAACTTTATTTTAAAGAAGAGAAATTGCCCTTTAAAAGATTTATTCCTGTCTATATAGTATGTACACTATATGTAAAAGCCATGCTAATGTAATACTTGCCTTGCTACATATTGGACATAAAATCTTGCTGGGCAATCCACTTTCTTGGTGTTTAGAATATGAAAATGAAAGAATATGAAATCTTTTTCTTCTTGTGTATTCATGTTCAGTATGCTGCAGAACGAAAAGAAAATAAAACTTAAATAACATATTTTTAAGACCATGCATTAGTATTTATTGTTTGAGTGAACAAACATTTTCATATGGCATGTCTCATTTCAGTAAAGTGAACATGTGTCTCATTCTGCAGGATGAATGGTCAAAAAACAACAACAACATTTGATTGAAAGTTATGCTTAAATGGTAGATTAGTTATGTAGACAAATATAAACCATGCAGATGTATGGATTTCTTACATTTAAAAAAAAAAAAAAAAAAAAAAAGTGCATTATAAATGTTTACAACATTATTTACTCACCCTCACATTAGTTCAACCTCCCACAGGAGCTGCTGATCCAGTTCTACTCGGCTGTCATTGAGTCTGTTTTGTGCACATCCATCACTGTCTGGTTTGGTTCAGCTACCAAATCTGACATCAGGAGACTACATCGTACAATCCGGACTGCAGAGAGGATCATTGGTGCCCCCCTGCCAGCCCTCCAGGACCTGTACTCTTCCAGAGTGAGGAAGAGGGCAGGTAAAATCATCACAGACTCCGCTCACCCTGGACACTTCCTGTTTGAACTGTTACCGTCAGGACGGCGACTCCGATCACTGGCCACTAGAACATCTAGGCACAGGAACAGTTTCTTCCCACAGGCCATTTCCCTCTTGAACAGTTGAATACCCCCCCAGCACCCCCAGCACCCCCAGCCGCCTTTAAGTGCAATACTTTGACTGTTTAGTGCAATATATTCTAAACTAGTGCAATATATTCTTAAATGTAACTGTGACCTTACATATACATATATATATATATATATATATATATATATATATATATATATATATATATATATATATATATATATATATATATATATATATACATACCTTTATTTTATACTATTTTTCATATTTGTATATTTGTGTTCATGTTGTGTTCATGTTCATTGCACACTTGGCAATAAAGCTCTCTCTGATTCTGATTCTGATTCTGATCACTCCAAACCAAACCCATAAGACTTTCATTTAATCTTAAGAGCACCAACACAAAAGATATTTTTAATGAAATCTGAGATATTTCTGTCCATTCATTTACAGTCCACACAACTACCATGTTCAAGGCCGGAAAGGTAGTAAAGACATCATTAAAGTAAACCATGTGACTTCAGTGATTTAACCTTTTATGAAGCAACACGAGTACTTTATTTACAGAATATTAATCTCCAACATGCGTTTACAAGATCACAACACATGCTTGTGAACACGTGTTAGAGATTAATATTTTGTAAAACAAACAAACAAACAAAAAAAAAACATTTGTGCAAACAAAGCCCAAAATAAATTACAGTTACACCACTGGAGTCATATGGATTACTTTAACGATGTCTTCTTTTCTACCTTCCTGGAGCTTGAAAGTGGTAATTACGTAGCAGTCAGTGGAGGGACAGAAATCTCTCAGATTAATTAAAAAGATATTAATTTGTGTTCCGAAGGTGAACAAAAGTCTTAGAGTGATCAATGACAGAATTATCATTTTGAGGTGTACTAACCTTTTAATAACTCCACTAATAAAGATCTTCAAAATCACTGAACTCTGTAACAAAGTGGCCCTGCAGGAACAGAACTGGACACCTCTGCCCTGAACCCATCACCAGTGTGGTGAACAAAATGTGTAGAGATACATACCAAATCATCCGTTGTGGGTGTCTTCTTGTAGTTCTTTCCATGCTGACAAGAATATGTCACCCTATGTCACAGAGAGTGGGACGTGTTCTGAATAGTCTTCCACTTGCCATAGACATTGTGGTGTCACTTTCTGTTTTTTGTGACTGTCATCAGAACTGTTATGAGGAAAATTAAGACAATTAAAATTAAAAATGGATTCTAAATTATAGGACAAGCACAGCGTAATAAATACTTTAACAAATGTATTGCTTGCTGTTAGTTCATGTTAGTTAATGCTTTAATTAATGTTATCAAATGAGACCTTATTGTAAAGTGTTACCCTTTGCTACTTCCTATAATCTTACAATACATCATTTTATATACAGAGCTATACTGTATTTGTTTTAATGTGTTTTCTGTAGTGAATCTATCAAATTCCCTATATCATGGCAAATGAAGATATTTCCATATTACAGAAACAGCTATAGAAATATTTCTCAGAAGGAGAAAAAACATGCTGTAAATATATGGACTGTTAAATAACCAAACAGTGTAAGATGTGCCAGATGCTTGCTTGTGGCTTTCCAGGAGATGTTTTAGTTCTTCTGAGGAAACGATTCCTGTGATGTACTCTTTGTTACATGTTGTGTTCTCCTGTCACATATTCCTTTGTTCTGTTTTCCCGCCACTCCTGGTCATCACCTTGTTTCCCCTGTGTATTTAAGCCCTCTGTGTGCCCTTAGTGTTTGTCGGTTCTCGTTTATGTTTGTTGATGTTTTCCCTGTCTGTTTCCCGAGTTTATGATTAAAGTTCTGAGTTCTCCTTCGCCTTCGTGAGTTTGTTCCACACCAAATCCGTAACACTCTTCTTTTGAGGTACATCATTTAAAAGTTGATGGTCAGTAGTGAGGTTCAGTAGGCTACTTTAGTCTCCATTATCTTTTTAATTCTTTATGTTCACTCAATATAACTGGTAAGATGCAAATATATGAAAACATTTTCAAAATAAACATCAGTTAATAAATTAAGATCTGGTCAGTACTAAAATCAACCATGGTTTTACTATAGTAAAAGTGTAGTAACCATGATTGTTTTGGCTGATTGGATTGATTACCAGTTTTACTACAGATAGATACCATGGTAAAACTATGGTTAATGACTTTTACTTAACTTTTACTTTGTGTAGTTTGCTTCTATACAACCGTCCAATAAGACTATACATTATTATACAGAATATACATACACTACCAGTCAAAAGTTTGGACACACTTTCCCATTCTCTTTAATGGGAAAGTGTGTCCAAACTTTTGACTGGTAGTGTACATTTAGAACATTTAAACATGCTGCATTAAAATGCATGTTTCCGGATTGTGCATGTCAGCGCACAAACCCGTAAATGGCATGTTTCCGGCTGTTTTTGCATATGTGCTCTGGCATGTCTGGTTTCTTGACATGGCCAGAAATGGACCACTTTGTGTGCGCCCATTTCTCAGTCTGTTCACTGGATGCGATGAAAATGTTCACTCACTCACCGGTAAATTTCAGGGAACAAGCAGTTTAATCTCTGTAAATGGCCACTCATGTCTAAATAAACCTCTATAAATTACCATACATTTAACATAATTTAAATGCTACTGAAAAATGTGTCAAATTAGCTTATCAAAAGTAGTTGTCAACAAAGCCACAAACACAGCAAGGCATTTAAAAAAGCAGCAGGACTGCAACATTCAGCTTATGATTTACATTGAGAAAAAGGTTGAAATATTTAGCAAAAACACGAGACACTTTAAGCAAAACATTAAACTGAATAAACAATAAAGTGAATAAAAATAAAAAACATAAAAACTGTACACTAATTAAAACCAAAAACAATCATGAATATATTTGCAACGGACACAGCAAAGACAGGACAGTGATTATAGCGTGCCATCTCAATCATACACATATTCTACAATTGTTCTACAAATGTCTACATATTCCTAATTGTTGGTGGCTACCATTGAGTGGCTTTTTGAGTATTTTAAGTGAGTTTGAATCATTCAAAACGGGATTGAGTTAAAATTACCTGCATATTTAAAAGATTTTTAACTGACGAACACCACAAAAAAAGAAAAGACATAACAATTGCTGGTATACTGGAAATCTCTGAACATGTCTTGTGTTTTACCAGAAATATCCTGAATCTGAAAATCTCTGTGCATCTCAAGTGTATGGACGTGTACGGGATTCCCCACACTTGACTGGGAAACTTTTGCACACGGGTCGTACACGTCGTTTTCACTGAAATGTCCAATGTAATATTTAACCCGGAAATTACTTTTTTTGTCATGCAGTGACAGGGCAGAAGCAAAAACAAGCTCTTTTCCCCTAGACAAAGGAGCACTCTCCATTCTCCATTCAGAGAGAGAGAGAGAGAGAGAGAGAGAGAGAGAGAGAGAGAGAGAGAGAGAGAGAGAGAGAGAGAGAGAGAGAGAGAGAGAGAGAGAGAGAGAGAGAAAGAAAGAAAGAAAGAAAGAAAGAAAGAAAGAAAGAAAGAAAGAAAGAAAGAAAGAAAGAAAGAAAGAAAGAAAGAAAGAAAGAAAGAAAGGTCAGGCTGATAAGATTTATCTGGGCAAATTAAATTTTGGGGTGGCACCTGGAGTGGCAATCACATGTCTTGGGTGTCCAGCTCTACCTCGGACACCCTATATTACTATAGTTAAAATACATATTCAAGATGCAAAAGATGTAATGGAGAAACAAGATGAGAAGTTTGCCAAAATATACAGACATTATGCGTAATCAAAAGGGACCAGGAGACGATATATGTCTTCAAATTGCTTTTATGAGTTAAATAACTAAACTGTAGCACTAATGTAGCCTAACCCTAGCACTCTTGATATTGCCTCCACTTCTTCGAATAAAAAAGTTGAAAATGAAAAGTATTGCACCATGGTACATCCACCCACAAGAGAACAACTCGCAAAATGAAAGCGCAAATGGAAGAAAACAAGTTTTGAAGTGTTTTGAAATGCATGGAAGGAAGTGTCTCTAGTTACAGGCAGGCTCTGAAAGCTGCCACACTCTCAGAAAAAAAGGTACATTGCTGTCACTGGGGCAGTACCCTAAGGTACAAAAGTGAAAAGGTACATCTTTGTACTTTACTCACCCCTAAATGGTACACATTAGTACCTTAAAGGTACATATCAGTACTTTAAGAGTGCGTATTAGTACCTTAAAGGTACATAATAGTACCTTTACGTTGTATACCTGGGTACTGCCCCAGTGACAGCAATGTACCTTTTTTTTCTGACGGTGCAGGACTACATATTTAAGCAAACTCATAGAAAACAACCTTTAAAAAAAATCAGCACAGTGGCTAAATGGAATTCAAAAACAGACACTCCTTCAATGACAACATGAAATTCTTCACACAGAAGATCAAGAACATGTTTCTGAGTAAGTCAGGAGGAGGAGCAGGCAAAACGGGAGCCTGGGGGAAACAAAAGTATGAAAAATCAAGATTCACAACCGTGTTTTTTTAATGGTAAGTGCAGTCATAAAGCTTTTTGACATATGATCGGTTTGACAATTTAAAACATGCTTTAACTTAACAAAGATGTGTTTAGGTAGACTTCACCTGCTTGTTGGATTAAATTATACATTGAAACAACAAATTCAAGCAGGAAACAATTTAGCCTACTATGTTCTGTATTCTATATTTTTATTTAATTATTATTATTATTTTTTCTAAATAGTAGTGTAATTAAACAGAATGAGATTTTTTTAATGTTTGTCGAAGACGCTAGTCTGTTGTAGTGAGGGGGTGGAGGGAGTGCCACTCTTGCTGTTCTACCGGTTTGTATAAAAAAGAAAAAGAGTGCAACAATGTGAAAACAATGTTTATATTAGTATTTATCTAACTAATGGTCTAAAAAGCATTTTAAGCAGTAGTTACATGGATGACTGATTTGATCAGTGATATTGTATATGTAGCTAATGCTTTCTCTGTATTAAGTTTAATACATTTTGGATATGTAGTTTACTCTATTCCTGTAGTAGTTTTTTGTTGTTGTTGTTTGTTTTTTTTTTTATATTGGCAATTTAGAGCTTTTTATGTGGATGATCTGAGTTCTACCTCATTTATAATTGTATTTGCAGACCTATAATAGCTGACTGCAGTGCCTCCACAATGAGTCACTCTACAGAGAGAGAGATGGTGGATGCTGCCTCTCCAGAGTCTGAGTCTATCAAGAGTGATAAATCAATAAATGATCAACACAAGTTCATTGATGGAGCTGTAACCTCTGAACCCGAGTGAGTATAAGCATGCAGTTGGTCATCAACACATTTCTAATTGTTATAATAATAACTACTACACTTTTTTCTGTCTCTAATTACTCAGAATTATATGCATAACATAGAACAATGAGGAGCCAAAAAAAGAAAACTTCCTGTTTGACTCGTCTATGCTCTACCTACAACCCCCACGCTCAACTGCCTCACCGTAATGGTAGAGGCGCTGCCTCTAGGGACACACCACAAGTTGCCATTTAAAAATGTAAAAAAAAAAATGCATTCAGTTTATCTGTGTATAAATGATTGTTTTCAGTGAGTGCCATTTGTATTTTGAAGGGGTTAAAGAGGGGGTTTTATGAAAAAAAAATATTTTTCTTGGTTAACACCAGGAAAAGACAAATCTGTCTATGAAAAGTAAGCATTCGGTGAACCTGTTATGGCACAGCGACCTCTGACCCAGCGTTAGTATAAATATGTAGGTGATGAGTACCAATATTTACACTGAAATTAGTGTGCACTCTGGAGGGCATTGGGTGTAAACAGGGAGCTTTGGAAGCAGAGGGACCACCTGAAATTGTAGCACAAGATGCTGGGGGGCTTCTGGGACTGGGAGTATAGGAGGATCACACTCAGCTGCTTTGGGGGATGCTGCAGTTTGTAACCGCTGATTGGAATACATTAGGCTGAAGATTAAATCTTGTGGGGGTAAGCAGTCACAATCAAGGGGTACCAGGTTTTGCACCGGCTCATTGGTCCCAACCAGAACATGCTCTTTAAAGTTCGGTCAAAGATTTAAGTCTAAGTTAGTCTCCAAAAGCAGTGCCTACATGCCAGAAAGGGCATAGCTGCCTGATTTGCTTGGCTGGGTCCATTTCGGTTCTTATATTCTGTGACTCATGAGGTGTTTGACAAATAAGATAAGAGGACTGAAGTGCAGTGCAGTGGTGAAGCAATCTGAAAAGAAACTGTAGGAACAAATGTTAGACTTAGGCTTACCAAATGATCAAGGTAGCAAATCATAATACAAGACATTTAGAAGGCAAGACAGAGAAACTCAGGGCAATACATACACAGACTAAACAAGGAACTCCTGAATTGATATCAATCAACCGAGGATGACAAAATATGTTATAAGTAAAAGAAGAGTCACTATAGCTACCCCCAGTGGCTGCTAGGAGGGATCTTGAATGTTCAGAGTATATGAATGAAATTACTGAAATTTTTCATTCAGATAATGTCTGTTCATATCTTGCGCTCATATAATGTGGCGTGCATTGTGCTTGCGGTAATGTCATGACTACCATATTTTGATTCAGAAGTAGAAATCAGCCTTTAGATTTAGGATTCTTAATTTTTATTATTAAATGTCTCCCTGTCTAATTGGTATGTGTGTTCTGGAAGCTTCATGCTAAGTCAAATTCCTTGTGTGTGAACACACTTGGCAATAAATCTCTTTCGGATTCTGATTAAGAGTATATTTATTTAATAACTAGTGAAATTATTAATTCGGATAATGTTTGTTAATGTTTTGTACTTGCATAGTGTGGTGCAAACAAGCATATGTGTTTAACTCTACTTTCAGCTTCAGCCACTGGAGAGCAGTTTGGAAACTACGAACATAGACACCAATTTCAGCAATCACACAGTTTTTCAAGAGATCTTCTGACTTTTCAGGATATGTTGTTAGAGTTAGAGTTTAGTAGAGTTTAAGACATCTGAACATTTTTTTTTTCTTCTGTAAAACCAGGACAAGTTGGAGTGCAACATCTCCAGAACCCAGCTGTGTGTCTCTGAAAAGTATGGATTCACTTGAGCAACCCCCAGATATCAGCCCAGCCTCTCCCCCAATGTAAGTATAAACATTTAGGTGATGTGACTACTGTAGTGACACTAAGACAGGCTATGTAATGCTACAATAGCAAAAACCAAATTAAAATTACAAATGTTTTAAATAAAATATCAATGCAAATATGTATAAGCACACAGAGGACAACACTGTCTTTAGCTGCTTTTAGAATAGAAGAACGCAATCCTAAATTGTTAGTGTCATTGGCAGTGTTGGGGAGTACATGTTGCTAGATTATATAACCTAATTACAAAATAAATGTAACCGTAATCAGTTACAGTTACTGAGAATTTGTTTAATTAAAATACAGTTACTTATGAAAATGTTACATCTGAATATTTTCAGTAAAAAGCTAGGATATGTTGAATAATTTTTGTGTTGCTTTGCCTGTTTTTGATGTGCACGATGCCTCCTGCCATTTAGAACATAAATTCACTATAGTTTCATAAAGTTTAATAAAGCCCAATATAAGTTTGAAAAAACTGATCGACTGACTCCTCCATCCTCATTACCCTCAATGGTGGCGCAGCTAAGATTTATGTGGAGATCCCCCCCAGTGGAGCGGTTGGTAGCGATACAACTGTGTCCAAAGACTGCTACTGACTGGCGGGGAAATCCGCGTCTCCCCTCCCGGGTGTGTAAGTTCTCGTCCAGACTAACGGGCAAGGCTTACACAGCCTGTGGGGAAGCCGCGTCATCTTTCATTCAAAATGTTAACGCAGAAATGCATTTTCGAATGGATCCGTCCCCGAGATTGGTTCGCAGCGATCGACCTGAAGGACGCGTACTTTCATGTCTCCATTCTCCCTCGACACAGACCGTTCCTACGCTTTGTGTTTGAGGGGAGGGCATATCAGTGCAAAGTCCTGCTCTTCGGGCTGTCCCTGTCGCCCCGTGTCTTCGTGAAAGTCGCGGAGGCAGCCATTGTTCTGCTCAGAGAATGCGGCGTTTGAATTCTCAACTATCTTGACGACTGGCTTATCCTGGCCCAGTCCTGGGATCAGTTGTGCGAACACAGGGACCTGGTGCTCTGTCACCTCAGCCTGTTGGGCCTTCAGGTCAACCGAGAGAAGAGCAAACTCTGTCCCACACAGAGGATCTCTTATCTTGGCGTGGAGCTGGATTCGGTCAACCAGACTGCACGCCTCACAGAGGAGCGAGTCCGGTCAGTGTTGAACTGCTTGAACACGTTCAAAGGCAGGACAGCGGTCCCACTGAAATTCTTTCAGAGGCTCCTGGGGCATATGGCATCTGCAGCCACGGTAATACCACTCGAATTGCTTCATATGAGACCGCTTCAATGCTGGCTTCACGACTGAGTCCCGAGATTGGCGTGGCAGTGGTGTACCGGGTCTCAGTTACTCCTTACTGTCACCAAACCTTCAACCCGTGGGCGGACCCTTCATTTCTATGGGTGGGAGTGTCCCTAGAACAGGTGTCCAGGCATGCTGTGGTCTTCACTGATGCCTCATCCACGGGCTGGGGGGCCACGTACAACGGGCACGCAGTTTCGGGTCTGTGGACGGGGCCCCAACTGCGCTGGCATATCAATTGCCTAGAGTTACTGGCAGTACGTCTCGCCCTGGGCCGGCTCAAAAAGCCGCTATAGGGTAAGCTCGTACTGGTCCATACGGACAGCACTGCGGCCGTTGTGTACATCCACCATCAGGGTGGTCTACACTCCCGTTGCATGCTCCGGCTCACCCGCCATCTCCTCCTGTGGAGTCAGAAGTGTATGAGGTCGCTTCGGGCCATTCACATCCCAGGTGCACTGAACCAGACAGCCAACGAGCTCTCTCGTCAGTCGACACCTCCTGGAGAGTGGCAACTCCACCCTTGGAGCGCCCAGCTGATATAGGACCTTTTCGGAGCCGCGCAGGTAGAACTGTTCGCCTCTCTGGACTCGACCCATTGCCAATTGTACTATTTCCTGACCGGGGGCACCCTCGGCACGGATGCACTGGCGCACAGCTGGCCCCGGGATCTACGCAAATATGTTTCCCCCATTGAGCCTTCTCGCACAGACACTGTGCAAGGTCAGGGAGGACGAGGAGCAGGTCTTGCTAGTTGTGCCCTATTGGCCCAGCAGGACCTTTCAAGATTCAAGAGTTTTATTTGTCACATACACAGTTATATACAGAATATACAACCGGCAGTGAAATGTAAAAACCTGGTTCTCCGAACTCACACTCCTCGTGACAGCCCCTCCCTGGCCGATCCCCCTGAGGAAGGACCTGCTTTCTTGCTGTCACGGCAATAGCGGCGTATCACAATGCAGTGGAAGGCAAGTCCTTAGGGAAGCACAACTTAATTGTCAGGTTCCTCAGAGGTGCGAGGAGACTGAATCCTCCTCGTTCAACCTCAGTACCCTCTTGGGACTTAGCCCTGGTGCTCAGAGCACTTGAGGGTTCTCCCTTTGAGCCGTTACAGTCTGTAGAGCTAAACATCCTGTCCATGAAGACAGTGCTCCTGACTGCATTGGCCTCAATCAAGAGGTTAGGGGACCTGCACACACTTTCGGTCAACGAATCGTGCCTAGAATTTGGGCCAGCCAACTCTCACATTGTCCTGAGACCCCGGCCTGGATACGTGCCCAAGGTTCCCACCACTCCCTTTCGGGACCAGGTGGTGAACCTGCAAGTGCTGCCCTCAGAGGAGGCAGACCCAGCCCTGGCTTTGTTGTGTCCCGTCCATGCTCTTCGCACTTACGTCGACCGGACTCAAAGCTTTAGAACCTCAGAGCAGCTCTCCGTCTGTTACGGAGGCCAGCAGAAGGGAAAGGCTGTCTCCAAGCAGAGTGTAGCTTCCTCCTGGGTGCTGGCTCAAGGTGCCTCGCTGACAGACATATGTAGAGCTGCGGGCTGGGTGACACCTAACACGTTCACTAGATTCTATAGCCTCCGTGTAGAGCCGGTATCTTCCCACATCCTCGCCCCCTAGTGGCCAGTAGCGCTAAGTGCCCATTCTAGTGTCGGCTTGCAATGCCACTCCCGCCCTCTGGGCTGGATACATGCATCTATTCTCTCCAGTTGCGTTCCCTGGAAACGGCTTACTCTGTGAGATCCTCCATCACCCCTTCAGTGTCAGACGATGCGGCCGTCTGACGTCAGACCTGCATGCTTGTGGAACGTATGTGTAGGCTGGGTATCCATATGTAGTGGTTCCCTAACGGCAACCCCATATGTGTATTCTTCCACGGTACCAGCTACCCTACTCAGCTAGCCCTGTGTATTTCCCTTGACAGAGCTCTCTCTGTTGTCTCTGGCAGTGTTCTTTCCCCCCTGGGACCAGGTTGGATCCACCCCAGAGACTGCAATATGTAGCGCTACCCTGATAGGTTAGTCCTTATGTGTAATCTGCCACCTCTCCTTCCATTGAAGGATGGGGCTCTGCAGTGTACAATCTCCCCGAGACGGGCATGCTTTCCCAGCGTTATCCAATAGTCATACTAAGTGGGTCTTGCAGGAACAGCAGTGACTGACCTTCCCTGCCGGGAGCCCTGACTGCCACTCCAACATAGGAGTGGTCCAGTGAGCTCAGGCAAGGCGCTGGAAGAGCCAGCATCCCTGGCGTTTTGGCAGGGATCCCAATTCGTCGGTCAGTACCGACGTACGTCGAACGTGACCAACTGAAAGGGAACGTCTCGGTTATGTATGCAATCCTCATTCCCTGAAGAAGGGAACGGAGATGTACGTCCCGTCGCCAGGTGCTGTGCTTCAGCTGAAGGCCGAGTCACTAGTCTCGGCTCCTCAGTTGAAAAAAGCAATATGCGGTATTTCCGCTTCCATTTTTATACCCGCGCTGCAGGAGGAGTGGGGACCACATGCCAATGATTATTGGCTCGTTTGTAAACACTCGAAGTAGATTGGTCTCCGAAAATAGATCCCAATTCTACGGTCAGTTCCAATGTACGTCTCCATTCCCTCCTACAGGGAACGAGGGTTACATACGTAACTGAGACATTCATATCTTGCACTCATATAGTGTGGCGTGCATTGTGCTTGCGGTAATGTCATGACCACCATATATTGATTCAGAAGTAGAAATCAGCCTTTAGATTTAGGATTCTTAATTTTTATTATTAAATGTCTCCCTGTCTAATTGGTATGTGTGTTCTGGAAGCTTCATGCTAAGTCAAATTCCTTGTGTGTGAACACACTTGGCAATAAATCTCTTTCGGATTCTGATTAAGAGTATATTTATTTAATAACTAGTGAAAATATTAATTCGGATAATGTTTGTTAATGTTTTGTACTTGCATAGTGTGGCGCAAACATGCATATGTGTTTAACTCTACTTCCAGCTTCGGCCACTGGAGAGCAGTTTGGAAACTACAAACATAGACACCAATTTCAGCAATCACACAATTTTTCAAGAAATCTTCTGACTTTTCAGGATATTTTGTTTGTATTTTTAGCAGAGTTTAAGACATCTGAAATTTTTTTTTTTCTTCTGTAAAACCAGGACAACTTGGAGTGCAACATCTCCAGAACCCAGCTGTGTGTCTCTGAAAAGTAGAGATTCACTTGAGCAACCCCCAGATATCAGCCCAGCCTCTCCCCCAATGTAAGTATAAACATTTAGGTGATGTGACTACTGTAGTGACACTAAGACAGGCTATGTAATGCTACAATGGCAAAAACCAAATTAAAATTACAAATGTTTTAAATAAAATATCAATTGAATTATGGATATCGGAATTGAATTATGACCGTCACCAGCGGATAACTCACCACATCCCCGTGCACACACCGTACCTTAACCAGATGGCCTAATGATTGTATCAGGCTTTGGTGGATAGAGGTTTGGTTACACCCTGAATCCACCAAAGCCGGATAGGTACCCCCCTGAATACTCACTGGTATTTGGTACAGTCCGGCTTGAACAGGGGCAGCCTGTAGCGTGTCGGGGACCCGGATCAGTGTTCCCACCTCCATCACTGGGCAATGATCTATAAAGTGGCCCGGGTCCCCGCACCACCAACAGGCCGGCCCAGACTTCCCCATCACCCCAGTGGCAGGAAGGGAATCAAGAGATTGGCGTGGAGAGAAAGGGGAAATGGGACCGGAGGCTGGAGAAAACCCGGAAGTCTCCCGGCCCCTGGAGGGCATCCGTGATCCGGTTGGCTCCGCCCTGGAGTTCCTCGAACCTCCCTCGGGGTGGACCTCGCGACTGGAACCCTCCTCTCGTCCGGGGCGCTGGGACCGGCCTATAGGATGAAGGAGGGAGAGGAAGAGAAGCTGCCGGTAGGGGTTTGCCGACCCCCGGGCACGCCACCAGTTGATCCTCCGCCAGCTCGATGGCTTTGTCCAGCGATGCTGGCCTGTGGCACTGGATCCATTGTGCGGTCTTCCTGGGCAACCGCGCAATAAACTGCTCCAGTGCCACTCTGTCGACGATCTGGTCGATCTCCCCCGAACGATCTCCCCCGAACCGCTGACGATGTTCGGGGGAGAGCCCGACCCGCTGGAGGACGGTCCGTCGCAGGTCGTAATAGACCAGGAGGTTCTGGACTAGTAGTTGTTGGGCCGCTATCTGCACCTCACCCGATAACAACGGGATGAGGCACACTAGCCAGTCCAGTCGCTGCCACCCACATGCCTCTGCGGACCACTCAAACAAATGCAGGAACGCTTCTGGATCGTCCTGCAGCCCCATCTTTGTGAGCTGCATGTGGATGGGTTTGGCCGGGATAGATGTTGTTTCCCCGGCTGGAACCCCCCGGTCAATGAGCTTGCGGTCCTGCTGCTGGGCCAGGAAGAGCGCCTGGAAACACCTGCTCTTCCCGGATCTCCCGATGCAGGCCCGCGAGCGCCTGTATGACGTCCGCAAATGGCATCACTGGCGGTGTTTGCATGGCGGCGGCTTGGTCTTCTTCCTATCCTGGGTTTTCGGCACCAATGTAACAATGTTCAACAGATATAAGGAAGAAGACAAGGGGTCAGCTTTCTGGGACTCGTAAGCGCTCTTTTAATTCTCTTAGTCGGTAAACAAACTGTGTGCACATCGCACAAAACATAAAACAATAATCAAACTCTTTTTGCAAACTCAACGGTTTCATTAGCAGTTCCTCTCTGCGTCCGTATCACTCGAGTCCCAGCTTCTCTCTCTCTCTCTCTAGTCCTCACTTCCTGGACTGCTTAAATCCTGTCTCTCCACGCCAATCACTGAAACAAAGACAGGTGATACTCCTTTGAACTTGATTCACTTACGTGCCGCTCGTCCCCTGACTCTCTCTCTCGTCACAGACTTCACTAAACCACGCCCCCCTCGCCACATACATATAATAATACTTCCATAAAGAGACAATTAAAGAATATTTTATTTGAAAAGAGACATGTCCATTGTATAACTATATCATCTACACAAGCCATTGTGCTTGGACCCTGATGATCGTCTCAAGTTAAACTGCATTGTTTTATATACCTTCTGTGTCGTTGCCTACAATACTTTGGTGACAGGACTTTGAAATAGCAAACAGGGAAAACAATAAAAGGCATGACTTACATCGCATTCTAGCTAGCAAACTCTGTCCAAGCTCCATGATACTTATTCATTTCTTAATTTGTTCAATTCTTCAATTTCTTAATTTTCTTATTAATTTCTTCATCTTATAAATTTCTTCATTTGAGGCTTGAGCTCAGCCTCAAGTCACATACATAAAAAAAAAAAAAAAAAAAAAAACGGACCTAATAGTGACTGCGGTTACACCCACTGAGTGGCAAAAAGACTGAGAGGCAGCATGAATGAATTTTCAGCGTGAATGGCGCGAAAAACACACAAAACCAGGTCATCAGGTCAGCTTGGCCCCCCATGGACATCCCTGTGCCCCCCTCCAGACTGAGGGAGATGGACTTGATGTACCAAATACACTCCTTCAGGATTCAAATAAGTTTCTGAAGGTTTTTTTTTGTTTTTGTTTTTTTTAGTATGGCTCTGTATGACGTCATGAAGGGCAGAATTCCTTGTATGGGCTCTTCTCCTGTGTGCACATCAACCAGAGTGAGAGCAAGAGCAACGAGCTTTGTTCGGGTTATGGAAGCCATCGGCAGTGCTGTCATTTCGTTTTTAGACCACAAAATCAACAATGTCACTAAAGTGTGTTTCTGGTTGTAAGGGAAAGATAACCTTGTTCAGCTTCCCATATAACCCAGCATTAAGGAAATAGTGTGTGCGGTTTGTTTTTCCGGAGCAGCAACGGAGTTCTGCAAGTGTTGTTTCAGTCATATATTGCACAATATTTAATTACACCTTGTGGGTTGTAATTATGTTCAGTTTGACATTAAGTCTTGTAGGCTCTTTAATAAGCCAGAGTATCCTAATAGTGTTTTGCATACGTTTTTAAAGGCCTATTAAAATGTTCATTGTAAAATGTGTATTTGTTGTCCTTATTTATTTGATTCTCAATTAAAACAACAACATTTATAGCATTACTGTAAATAACGTCTTTGATATCACTTATCTGGAACAAAACAGATTTTTAGTTTGGTGTGCACTTTTCATTATTCATTATTGTTTCACCAGTGTGGATAGAGATGATCAAACTGGAGACTTGCAGGATCTTTACCAACCAGTGGATAATGTCCCACAGAGAGTCAAAGAAAGACACAAAGCCAGCATGAAAAACAAGTATGAGAGCTTATCTGAGGGCATCAGACTACAAGAGACTACAACACTCCTGAACAAGATTTACACACAGCTCTACATAATAGAGGGAGAGAGTGAACGGGTGAATGAAGAACATGAAGTTTCACAGATGGAGAAAACACCCAGAACACAAAACTTACAAGATACTCAAATCAACTGCAATGATATCTTTGCTCTCTTACCTGAACCAGACAAAGACAAAAAAAAAAGACAAAGAAAAGAAATAAGAAAGAAGAAATAAAGACTGTTCTTACTAAGGGCATTGCTGGAATTGGAAAAACAGTCTCCGTGCAGAAGTTCATTCTGGACTGGGTTGAGGGAGAAGCCAATCAGGATGTAGATTTCATGTTTGTGCTTCCATTTCGAGAGCTGAACTTGATTAAAGATGAGCAGTACAGTCTTCACAAACTTCTGCTTTACTTTAATCCTGAACTTCAAGATCTGGACTCAAACATTTACGAGGACTGCAAAGTTGTGTTTATCTTCGATGGTCTGGATGAAAGCAGAATTACACTGATGTTTTCAGACAGTCAGAAAGTTTCTGATGTGACTGAAACTTCAATAGTGGGTGTGTTGATGACAAACCTCATCAAAGGAGAGCTGCTTCCCTCTGCTCTCATCTGGATCACCTCTAGACCAGCAGCAGCCAATCAGATTCCCTCTGAATACATCAAACGTGTGACAGAAATTCAAGGATTCACTGACCCTCAGAAGGAGGAATATTTCAGGAAGAGAATCAGTGATCAGAATCAAGCTAGCAGAATCATCTCACACATTAGAAGAGCAAGAAGTCTCCACATCATGTGCCACATACCAGTCTTCTGTTGGATTTCAGCCACTGTTCTTCAAAACATTCTCAAAAATCACAGTGCAGAAATCCCTAAGACTCTTACTGAAATGTACATCCACTTCCTGCTCATTCAGATCAATATGAAGAATCAGAAGTATGAAGAGAGAGATCCAGTGAAACTCCTGCAGTCTAACAGAGAAATGATTATGAAACTTGCTGAACTGGCTTTCAAACAGCTGATGAATGGCAATGTCATGTTCTATGAGGAGGACCTGAGAGAGTGTGGCATAGACGTCAATGAGGCCTCAGTGTCTTCTGGGATTTGCACTGAGATCTTTAAGGAGGAAACTGTCATTCATCAGAGGAAAGTATTCTGCTTCATACATCTGAGCTTTCAGGAGTTTCTGGCAGCTTTATATGCATTTTCCTTTTATATCTCTACAGTTATGCAGGGGCTAAAAAATTTTGCTTCTGTACAAGATTTGCTTAAGAGAGCAGTAGATAAAGCTCTTCAGAGTAGCAATGGACACCTGGAACTTTTCCTGCGATTCCTATTGGGCATCTCACTGGATTCCAACCAGAAACTCTTACAGTCTCTACTGGCACACACAGATAACAGTTCAGAGAGCATCAGTGAAACTATTTCTTACATCAAAGACAAAATCAAAGATGGACATGGTCTCTCAACTGAGAGATCTATCAATCTGTTCCTCTGTCTACTTGAAGTGAATGATCAGACCCTGGTCAGAGAGATTCAGGAGTTTCTGAAATCAGAGAAACACTCAGAGAATAAACTCTCTGCTGCTCACTGCTCAGCAATAGCCTACATGCTTCAGATATCAGATGAGGTAATGGATGAGCTGGACCTCAAGAAGTACAACACAACAGAGGAGGGTAGAAGGAGAATAATAGCAGCTGTGATCAACTGCAGAAAGGCTCTGTGAGTTTTAAATTCATGTTTTTGCAAAGTGATATGTTTTTTTTTTTGTATACTGAGTTTATTATCTAAACATCTAAATTATATGTTTCACAAATTAAGCTTATATTATTATAATAATAAAAATTGAGTGAGATTAGATTTTTTTTCCACTCAAAATTGTTTAACTGTCTTTCAGTCTTGCTGGTTGTAATCTCACTGATCAGTTCTCTGAAACTGTGATCTCAGCTCTCCAATCGTCAAACTCCCCCCTGAGAGAGCTGGACCTGAGTAACAATGACCTGCAGGATTCGGGAGTGAAGCGACTCTCTGATGGGCTCGAGAGTCCAAAATGTCATTTAAAGATACTAAGGTTTCAAAGAGAATATTTTTTTTAATGTTATGCATGAGTTATGAATATGACCATGGTTCCCTAAACGAAGGCACAAGAGGCTACATCAGAAGCCGACACTCTGGGAACTCCTTCCAGGACTGACAATGCCTGTATTCAATTACAACAATTCACTGGCAGATGCATAAGAAATGTGCAGAGTATGAAGCGTTTTGTTTCCTAAACTCATACTGTAGAGTACCTGTTAGGTAGGGATGCATTTAAGAAGTAACCTCTATATAGCCTCTTTAAATCCTCCAGTGGCTTAAAATGAGGACCAGAAAGAGCCTCAAGCACCATTGAGTGGTTTATACCGAGGAGTGTGCACTCGAAGAGAAAGAGAGCAAGTGTATGTGGACTTGTTCCACTGTAAATCATTAATGCTATACATTTCAACCAAGTATATAGAGTCCTTATTAAACATTCTACACACATCAAAATTACTATGATGCATGTGGAAACTCTGTTCATGTGTACCCGGTTACTTTATGTGTTTTCTCTGATTGGATAGCTATCCAATCGTGTAAAGACCAGGTATAAATAAAAGAGAGGGCTTTTTTTCACATCCCAGATGAAACTGGACAGAATGCATTTGGTTGTTGAAGTCAGATATGTAAATTTTACTCCCAAAATGGTAAAAAAAAATAAACACGAGAGCTTGTTATAATGGCTCCAGTTAGCCAGATATGATAGCGCTACTGCAACACAACACGCATTGCCACAGATATGGCCTGCCACAGAGGAGTAGCTGAGTAACTCTTCAGCAAGCCAATGTGCAGCATCACATCCTGAAGCTCAACATACATCTTCATCTGTCATCTTCATTAAAAGTTGTGACAGTAAATGATCTTACGAGTGCTGAAGCTGCTCTCTCTCCAATTGTGGTCTTTTATCTTGAAATTAGCTGATGATTTTGTTGGAAATTCCCTTATGCATCTGACTTAAGTTTACCTGGGACATCTCCTAATCAATGCCCCTATACGTCTCCTGATAGACGCATACAAATTTATCCTCTATCTTTCATTTCCCCTTTTATTATATTCAGAAATGATTCAGACACACTTTGGCCCAGGTGTTGGGGACATTTAGTAATCCTGCTAAAATATAAATGTTAATCGTGCTAATATTTTACTTTCATTGACGTGAACTCCACTGAATTTGCATATAGTGCAGGAAATGTCTAATTTAAACATGAGAAGAAAACAACAGACAAAGGGGTTTGACAAATTTAAAACAAATTTTATATAAAAAAGTCATTTTTTTATGGTCTCACAATGAGAACAGTCCACTCATGAGCACTGCCTCTATGTGGGCAAATTCCAGGTACCAGCAGTAACCAGTAGAATACACACTTTGTCACCTTTATCATACATACCTATTTCATTTCTTGGATCCCCAACCAACTAGCTGATAAGCTGAATCAGGTCTGTCTGTTTAGGAAGACATCCAAAACATGTAGTGTTGGGGGCCTCCAGGAACAGGGTTGAAAACAACTGCTCTACAAAGCAGTCATGTCCAGGATATAGCATCATGAGGGATATTACAAGCACGTGGCTGACACTTACTAAACTGTGAAGCCATAACGGCCACTACAGAAGTTTATAAAGTATCCTGAAAACGAGTCATAACAATACAAAAACAGCATTTAAAGTATACTCAGTTGCCAAATAGTCTGTGGAAAATCCAATTCCCACTGATACCGATGACTCTGACAGGCTATCAGAGCATGGCTTAATGCACTCCCTGTGTTTGGCCCACTGTGTCACATGCCGAGGCATCGTAATTCCAGGCTTCAGGCATTGTCACTCCTGGAGTTTCCACTGCATCAGCCTCTGAAGCTGCATTGGAGTGACATATGAAAGGGAACTGAAAGATCCACATTTGATCAATGACAGTGTACTGAAATCTGTACTGATATCTGTTTCTTTCTAGATTATCAGGCTGTATGGTGACAGAGGAAGGCTGTCGTCATCTGGCTTCAGCTCTGAGTTCAAACCCCTCGCACCTGAGTGAGCTGGATTTAAGCTACAATCACCCAGGAGAAACTGGAGTGAAGCTGCTCTCTGAGAGACTGGAGGACCCCACATGCGAACTGAAGATACTTAAGTATGTTAAACAGTATTCATTTTATTGTTTAGCCCTTATTGAAACCCTTATTGACATATAATCAGTCGATAACAACTGGCTGAATGTACATTATCCCTAACTTAGCTGTTCATTGTGCACTACTGTGTTAAAAATTATTATGCAAGTGGCATATCAGTAGGATTTAAGTACAATAAACTTTCAGATTTTAGTTTTTCAAAGAAAGTGTTTGATTTCTTATATTATATCTTTTTAGATAACTGGTATAAATCTCAGACAGAGTTAAATAGTTTGCCAGGTCTACTTAGATAAATGGAAAACCTACTTAAAAGGCTGTTCCACATTATTAAACAAGTCACAGTTCTCATGCAATATATGAATTTAACTTTATGCACAACTGCCAGCCAGCATGGAGAGGTTCTTGAGACTTCAAATACCTGCTTTCTGCTCATCAGTGGCTTTTTATAGCTGCCCTTTTAATACAATTAGTTTGACAGAAACTTTCCTTAATAAGCCTTTATCTGGCCAAGTTCTTCTGTGCTCTATATCACTTACAAATTCTTTTCGATATCTGTTAAATTTTCACAAAATATTCACAAATGTTTTCATGCCTTTTGCAAGACATTGCTCCATTTAATGTGTTTCATCTTTAGAAAGCTCTTATTTCCTCCCAATTTTGCACGAGAACTGACTTGCTTAATAATGTGGAACAACCTCTTTAAATAGGTTTTCCATTTACCTAAGAAGACCTGGAAAACTATTTAACAAACCTATCTGAGAGTGATACAAATTATCTAAAAGATAAGAGAAATAAAACAAACAAATATTTTCTTTATAAAATATTAATGTTTATTGTACTGAAATTCTACTGACATGTCAATTGTATAATACTTGGTAACACAGTGTATATGTGTGTCTCTATTTCTAGTTTGGACCATGGAGGACCTATTAGGATCACACCAGGACTGCAAAAATGTAGGTCTACTTACGCTTCTATTTCCACACATATTTAAAAGAGCTATTAACTAAATATGAATTTCCTCTAATCTCTTAATTATCTCTTATCCTTATAACATTTTAATTTGGTCAGATGCCCGTTATCTCACACTGGATCCAAACACCCGCAAACCCTCATCTCATCTTATCTGAAAAGAACAGAAAGGTGACATATGTGGAGAATGAGAAGTCATATCCTGATCATCCAGAGAGATTTGATTACTGGCATCAGGTTCTGTGTATAGAGAGTCTGACCGAACGCTGTTACTGGGAGGTTGAATGGAGCGGCACTAAAGATTATATATCAGTTACATATAAAGGAATCAACAGGAAAGGTGCAAGTAAAGACTGTTATTTTGGATCCAATGAGAAGTCCTGGACTCTAAACTGCTCAAATTACACATCCACTGTCTGTCACAATAATAAGGAAACTGTCATACAGGTTCTTTCACCCTCCTCTAATAGAGTAGGAGTGTATCTGGACTGGTCGGCTGGAACTCTGTCCTTTTACAGCATCTCTGACACACACACACACACACACTCTTACACACATTCACCTCCACATTCACAGAGCCCCTCTATGCTGGATTAGGGACTTATAAATCAGTGTCTTTGCGTGACATTTGATGTGTAACCAGGGCTTAATTTGTCAGAACAAGCCGGATCCGGAACCAGCACCTCAGAAATCTGATCCGGAACCTCATTTGGGGGATACCCCATCTAATACACCACTAAAATTTATTTGGGTTATGACTTGTGTACATATGCTCAAGAAAATGAAGTATAATAATGATAATGTTATTAATTACTTGCTATGTTAAATGTATAAAAAGAATGGTTACACTTTATTTTAAGGTGTCAGTGTTACAGTGTAATTATATTTTTAAATACTGAGTAATAATAATTAACTACATGTACTTATTACATACTATAGCCTAGGGTTAGGGTAGGATTAGGGCTTGGTTGAGGGTTTTTGCATGCAATTATGCATAATTTGCTGTTATTACTATGGTATGTGCATGTAACATATGTAACAAGGACACTGTAGAATACTGTAGTGTTACCAAAAGAACTAAAGAAGTGAAAGAAGTGCAGTTACAAAGTGGTCCATGCCATGTTTTGGCGATGATTTATTGGATTTGACCTCAATGCATGACAAGCAAAGTATAAAGTATGCATATATAATATTTGATGCATTTCTGCTATATAGCATATTCTGTTATAGTTTCTGAAACATGAATGCATGCAAGTTGCTATGGTTATTTTTACATTTGAGTTCTCTTCAGATCTTTGTGTGCAGAGCCGGATTTTTTCAAGATCCATCTGAGCATGTTCACATGATTATTAGGTATTACGCATTATATGCTGAGGGACTTGTCGTGATGGAGCCTGCTTTGGAGAGATTTTTTTAAATTTTATTAAATGCTGCTGTGAGGAGACCAGTGTTGGGTGTAACTAGTTACTAAATAATTAGTTACTGTAATTTAAAAAGTAAAGTAAGGATTACTCTTATTTTTGTGTAATTGAATTACAGTTACTTCACAAGTAATTGAACTAAGTACTGTGTATAGACTGTAGAACAAATATATATATATATATATATATATATATATATATATATATATATATATATATATATATATATATATATATATATATAAAATACAATAGTGAAATTAATATAAAAATTTTAAAATGCATGTTTTTATGTATCTTTTTCACATTTGTAATACTTGGGTCAGTTAATAAGAATAATTGATGTAGTTTTATATTATGTATTTGAATGAATTAAAACAAAGAGCCATTTCATGTCTATCCTTAAATCGCTTAACTCGAGGCTGATATAGGATTTGGAAAGTAATTAGTAATAAGCAGGGTTTGACATTAACTTTTTGCTCACCAGCCACTGTGGCTAGTGGTTTTCCAAAGTTACTAGCCACTCAGCATTTTCACTGGCCACAATTTTGTTGTTTGGAAATTAGATTTTATATGATTAAAGTTGACTTTGGCATGCTTAAATTACTTGATTTTGAGTAATTTTACTTGATTTAGAATATTTAAAACCCTTTCAAACTTTCAAATGTTGAGTGACCACCCAAATCAAGACTACATTGAATATCAGCTCAGCTGGTATGTGCAGGTGGGCAATATGAGCATAGGCTAATATGAGAAATTTAATATGATATGAGTTACTTTTGTTAGGCTATATAAAAGAACAAATTACAAAAACAATAGTAAATTTCAAGATACAGTAGGTTTATTTAATATGTATACATTTATTTAACATCTGTACACTTAGTTGTTTGATTAACATTAATGACAGACAGGTAATTAATTGGGCTGCTGAATGCATGGATGTAATATTCTGACACATATCCGGTTATTACCCACCTGTTTTATGTTAAGCCATAACTGACTGTTCATGCAAGATACTCCACACGATGGACATTTTGACATCTGTGTGTGCGTGTGTATTTGACTATTCAGGCACAAGGATAACTGATCACATGTGCGACAGAGACAGTGCACGCGAGAGAGCATTTCTGTTGTGTGTCATTCAGCACGATTCCACCTATCCCACCTTCACTAACTGCAAGTTAATCGATAAAGAATTGTAATTTTGTGGTACGATGGTCCTGGCATTTAATTTGGCTGTAGGCTGAAATTATATTCAACCCGTCAATATGGCTAGTGGGTGTGGCTGCCTTTCCCACCACAGCTGAAATCTACCCGT
The DNA here is from genome assembly GCA_018749465.1 of Paracanthobrama guichenoti. Lineage (NCBI taxonomy): Eukaryota > Metazoa > Chordata > Actinopteri > Cypriniformes > Gobionidae > Paracanthobrama > Paracanthobrama guichenoti. The sequence goes on along the minus strand of CM031950.1, from coordinate 28,779,485 downwards.
ATTTGGCGGGCTGACGGGTGTTAATGTCAAGCCCTGGTAATAAGTAATTAAATATTTTTGAAGAGAGTAATTTGTACAGTAATCTAATTACACTATTGAAGATGTAATTAGCAACTAGTAATCAATTACTTTTTAAGTTGAGTAACTTACCCAACAATGGAGGAGACACAGAAGAACTGATGAATTATATGGGCTTAAATGGCCGCTGCACATACACTGGTGTTGTACCGAATTTTGTGACCTACTGAATTATGTGACTATAGTAGGCGCTGTATTTAGCTAATCCTAATCCTAACCCTACCATCATTTCATCATGTGTATGGTCACATAATTCTGTATATTTCAGCCTCCGTATGTCACAGTTAATGTTTCACAGTTTAATTTTCATTGTATTCAGTTCCTGTTGTGTGTGCTTTTATTATCTAGTTAGTTTTCACAAGTGTGCGGAAATCAGAGAGCTTGCGCTGAACTGACTGACATCTTCTCCCTCTATAGGGAGCGCACTGTGCTGCTTTCTGTGTAATCCATGTACAAGAAAAGTTGTTTTTCATGAGACGTTTGTGAGTACTTTACTTTGACCACATTTATTTTTAGATATAGTGATTTCATCATTTCTTTATCATATTTATTCAAAAGCGAAACTGAGTGATAAAATATTACAGGAAATGGCTAATATGGGCCAATAAATGCTCCTCTCCCACCATCTACAGATAATGTAATTAAAAATAGACATTAAAGGGATAGTTCACCCAAAAATGTATCCAATTACATTTTGGACACCGCCTCCCCACAGACGAGCAAATCGTTTCTCTTGGGCATGGCGCATCTCTGAAATTGCATCTGGCATCCTCAGCCTGTGCTTCCGGGTTTTCCGAAAAACTTTACAGGTTCTACCAGCTGTTGTTGACAAAGTTGTCTGAGCTGCTTGTGCATTGTGCCATTATTTACGCCCGAATAGAAATGACCAGGATCATGCCACAGAGGATGACCATAATTGTGAGCAAACACTACAAGGTTTTGAACATTGTAGGGGGCAGCGGGCATCTGTGGAAGTGTGACATAGACATGCACAGAACTGTACAAAGAGTAGGGGAGCATGGGGCAAAACTTAACGCGGGGTTAGTTGTAACACGCATGGTTTAAAACTTTCCACGCATGCCAGGATGACGAAACTTTGTGTATTTACTAGTTGCCATATCAACATTATTTAGAGAAACAATTGCGCCAAAATTAAAAAATCTTTGGAAGATATCACTGAACATTTATTTAACCATAGCAAAAGTAAATTTCTTACTTAAGTTTATTTTTCATCTCTGTTTTTTTGTGTTTATTTAAAATAAGACAAATCTGATATTATTGTAATCTTCTATCTGTTATTTAACAGTTGAGATTGTTCTTTAATGCTGATCTAACAGCAGAAGACACGAGCCAGGTTTAAATCCCAGTTGTGCAGGTGGGGTGTGTTCTAACACTGCGTTACAATGAGCTCCTATTAGAAATATGCTATTATATTCTATACTTTTATAAATTCTTTTGAGAAACCATGAGAAAATGGTGAATAATGACTAAGAGTCAATGTTCAGAAATTATTCATTATTATTCATTATTATTATGTTTTGAACTATGCTGTATAGCTGTTGTTAGCGATGTGTTTGTCAAATTCAAAAAATAGTATATTTTAATAATTAAAAAATGTCATTATGTTTATTATAAGTTAATAATTGTATTTTATTGACAAAATATTTTAGTTTGTCTTGGATATTTTTTGATTATATCAGATATCATTTTAAGCTGTAATTTGGTCATGTTACATTGTACCCCTCATGTTACAATGTAGGCTACCCCACCTTGTTGTCAGATTTCACTTCTATTCTTTCGGGTAAATCAAGAAAAACATACACTGTATTAATGAAACAAAACCACATAATTGTACTAGATGTGTGAAATTAATGTGGGAAAAAAATAAATACTCTGAACCCCAAGTGGATTTACACAAACTGAGACAGTCAAAAATTGTTAGGTTGTGCCCCGCTCTCCCCTACTTCAACTCACCAGCAGGAGAAGTTACTTGGCAGTATGACCATGTGAACCATGGTCTGGAGAACCGATGAAATCAAACTGTAAATTTGTGCAAAATTCATTATATTCCCAAATGTATACAAACCCGATTCCAAAAAAAGTTGGGGCAGTATACAAATTGTGAATAAAAACAGAATGCAATTATGTGGAAGTTTCAAATTTCAATATTTTATTCACGATACAACATAGATGACATATCAAATGTTTAAACTAAACAAATGTTAAATAATTTTAAGGGGAAAATAAGTTGATTTTAAATTTCATGGCATCAACACATCTCAAAAAAGTTGGGACAAGGCCATGTTTCCCACTGTGTGGCATCCCCTCTTCTTTTTATAACAGTCAGCAAACGTCTGGGGACTGAGGAGACAAGTTGCTCAAGTTTAGGAATAGGAATGTTGTCCCATTCTTGTCTAATACAGGCTTCTAGTTGCTCAACTGTCTTAGGTCTTCTTTGTCTCATCTTCCTCTTTATGATGCTCCAAATGTTTTCTATGGGTGAAAGATCTGGACTGTAGGCTGGCCATTTCAGTACCCGGATCCTTCTTCTACACAGCCATGATGTTGTAATTGATGCAGTATGTGGTCTGGCATTGTCATGTTGGAAAATGCAAGGTCTTCCCTGAAAGAGACGACGTCTGGATGGGAGCATATGTTGTTCTAGAACTTGGATATACCTTTCAGCATTGATGGTGCCTTTCCAGATGTGTAAGCTGCCCATGCCACACACACTCATGCAACCCCATACCATCAGAGATGCAGGCTTCTGAACTGAGCGCTGAGAACAACTTGGGTTGTCCTTGTTTAGATATGGCTTCTTTTTTGACCTATAGAGTTTTAGCCAGCAACGGCGAATGGCTCGGTGGATTGTGTTCACCGACAATGTTTTCTGGAAGTATTCCTGAGCCCATGTTGTGATTTCCATTACAGTAGCATTCCTGTATGTGATGCAGTGCCGTCTAAGGGCCCGAAGATCACGGGCATCCAGTATGGTTTTCCGGCCTTGACCCAGAGATTGTTCCAGATTCTCTGAATCTTTGGCTGATATTATGCACTGTAGATGATAACTTCAAACTCTTTGCAGTTTTTCTCTGAGAAACTCCTTTCTGATCTCCACTATTTTTCACCGCAGCATTGGGGGAATTGGTGATCCTCTGCCCATCTTGACTTGCCACTCTGAGAGGCTCTTTTTATACCCAATCATGTTGCCAATCGACCTAATAAGTTGCAAATTGTTCCTCCAGCTGTTCCTTATATGTACATTTAACTTTTTTGGCCTCTTACTGCTACCTGTCCCAACATTTTTGGAATGCGTAGCTCTCATGAAATCCAAAATGATCCAATATTTGGCATGACATTTCAAAATGTCTCACTTTCAACATTTGATGTTATCTGCATTCTATTGTGAATAACATATAAGTTTATGAGATTTGTAAATTATTGCATTCCTCTTTTATTCACAATTTGTACAGTGTCCCAACTTTTTTTGGAATTGGGTTTGTATATATATATATATATATATATATATATATATATATATATATATATATATATATATATATATATACTCACCTTAAGGATTATTAGGAACACATGTTCAATTTCTCATTAATGCAATTATCTAATCAACCAATCACATGGCAGTTGCTTCAATACATTTAGGGGTGTGGTCCTGGTCAAGACAATCTCCTGAACTCCAAACTGAATGTCAGAATGGGAAAGAAAGGTGATTTAAGCAATTTTGAACGTGGCATGGTTGTTGGTGCCAGACGGGCTGGTCTGAGTATTTCACAATCTGCTCAGTTACTGGGATTTTCACGCACAACCATTTCTAGGGTTTACAAAGAATGGTGTGAAAAGGGAAAAACATCCAGTATCACGGCAGTCCTGTGGGCGAAAATGCCTTGTTGATGCTAGAGGTCAGAGGAGAATGGGCCGACTGATTCAATCTGATAGAAGAGCAACTTTGACTGAAATAACCACTCATTACAACCAAGGTATGCAGCAAAGCATTTGTGAAGCCACAACATGCACAACCTTGAGGCGGATGGGCTACAACAGCAGAAGACCCCACCAGGTACCACTCATCTCCACTACAAATAGGAAAAAGAGGCTACAATTTGCACAAGCTCACCAAAATTGGACAGTTGAAAACTGGAAAAATGTTGCCTGGTCTGATGAGTCTCGATTTCTGTTGAGACATTCAGATGGTAGAGTCAGAATTTGGCATAAACAGAATGAGAACATGGATCCATCATGTCTTGTTACCACTGTGCAGGCTGGTGGTGGTGGTATAATGGTGTGGGGGATGTTTTCTTGGCACACTTTAGGCCCCTTAGTGCCAATTGGGCATCGTTTAAATGCCACGGCCTACCTGAGCATTATTTCTGACCATGTCCATCCCTTTATGACCACCATGTACCCATTCTCTGATGGCTACTTCCAGCAGGATAATGCACCATGTCACAAAGCTCGAATCATTTCAAATTGGTTTCTTGAACATGACAATGAGTTCACTGTACTAAAATGGCCCCCACAGTCACCAGATCTCAACCCAATAGAGCATCTTTGGGATGTGGTGGAATGGGAGCTTCGTGCCCTGGATGTGCATCCCACAAATTCTAAAGATTTCTAAAGAATGCTTTTCTAAAATTCAAACATTTCTAAAGAATGCTTTCAGCACCAATTTGAATCAATGCCACGTAGAATTAAAGTAGTTCTGAAGGTGAAAGGGGGCCAAACACAGTATTAGTATGGTGTTCCTAATAATCCTTTAGGTGTGTATATATATATATATATATATATATATATATATATATATATATATATATATATATATATATATTATTATTTTTTTTTTTTTTTTTAACAAGCAATTTCTCTGTGAACTTGAATACATTTTTATCATATCTATTGCATACAAGTGTCTTTTTCATCAATTAATATACCAGCACTCACCACAGCAAATTACATATTATTGATATAACATGTCTATCTATAAAAGTTAAAGCACTTAAAAGTAATTTTTTTGCAAATGTAAGGTATTGGGTGATTTGGTCACTGCAACATATACCTATTTAAAGCTCAATCCTTAAAGTTCTCATTTTAAACAATATACTTGTTGTATAGGGGGTGGGTGGGTATAACAAGGACCCACCACTTTTGTTGTGCCCCAAAAACGGTATGTTCTTGCAAATTGATATGTTGCCTGTGAATAATACAATGACACAATAATTAGGCACATAGCTATTTAAATAAGAGGTCAAGAATACTTAAATACAAATGTATGCCAGGTGCAAAATGATGTCGCATTATTTTCAAGTATGTCACTCTGGCGAGGGGGGTGTGGTTTAGCGAGGTTAGAGTCAGAGGACAAGCGGCATGTAAGTGAATCAAGTGCAAATGAACCTGTCTCTTGTTTCAGTAATTGGCGTGGAGAGACAGGTTATAAGCCACGTAGGAAATGAGGACCAGGGAGAGAGAAGCCGCCGGCAGGGGTTCGCGAACCGTGGGCACGCCAGGGTTTGGTCCTCTGCCAGCTTGATGCCTTTGTCCAGCGACGCCGGCCTGTGGCACTAGACCCATTGCACGGTCTTCCTGGGCAATCGCGCAATAAACTGCTCCAGTGCAACTCAATCCACGATTTGGTCGACTGTCGACTGGTCAGCCATCAGCCATCTGCAGCAGGCGTCCCGGAGCTGCTGGGCCATCACGTAGGGCCGGGTGTTCTCCCCCAGTGTCAGTGACCGGAAACGCTGGCGATGTTGTTCAGGGGAGAGCCCGACCCGCTGAAGGATGGCCCGTCGCAGGTCATCATACACCAGGAGGTTCTGGACTGGCAGTTGTCGGGCTGCTATCTGCGCATCACCGGACAGCAGCGGGATGAGGCGCACCGGCCAGTCCAGTCCAGTCGCAGGTGGCTTTGGCCGAGGGGTTGATGTTGTTTCCTCGGCTGGAACCTCCCGATCGATGCAGCTCCTGAACACCTCGCGGTCCTGCTGCTGGGCCAGGAAGAACACTTGGAAACTCTGATTTCCAGCATCGACTAGTGTTGTTCCCTATGCAGGCCAGCAAGCGCCTGGATGATATCCAAAAGTGGCATTGCTGACGGCGTTCACATGGCGGCGATCTGGTCTTCTTCATTTATTTTTGTGAATGAACTACAGTTTGCAATAACAATAAGAAACATGACATGTTAGTCGGTAGTAAAAGTAAAAAAAAATGGAGTCAGAAACAGTAGTGCAAACAAGTCACAATGACAGTAGCGCAAGTGATCAGTAGTGCAAAAAATATTTTTGAATTAGACATTCTAAACAATATTTTTTGAATGTAAATAAAACAATGAAAATACAGGAATAAAATGGCATCTACATGACATGAGGAGATGGTAGTCAGAAACGGTAGTGCAAGTGAACAGCAGTGCAAATAAACATTTATAAAATAGACTCTTAAATATATATTTTTTAATGTAAACAAAAGAATAAAAATACAGAAGTAAAATAGCATATAATACAAATCTATTGGTGTGGCCAAGAACTGGCAGAGCACCCATAGTTTTTAAGGGGTCTGTGGGGTGACCTGATGGTAGGACACAGGCGACTGCTAAGGAAAAAGAGCAGAAGAGGGCTGACCAAACTCAGCATCATGCAAAAGCTGATCTATTTTGAGTTTGACTGAAGACTGTTGGGCTGGGGACAATCTCCTTAGTGCTGGTATCAAGCCAAGAGCAAACAAGTAATTGTCATAATTCTATTACTCTTTTCTTTGTGATGGATGATCCTGAAGATGTGCTTGCTGGTGCCTCCTCACTTTCACTCGCATTATCTTGGACCACTACTTGGTCAAACACTTCACCCATGTTTTCAGCAGAAATATTGCTGTGAACATTGTAAAGATGAATTCAGTTTACATCACACAGCTATGTATGTAATGTTCTAATGTTGATACCTTCAAAATTCAGTTGATGTTGCAAGCAGTGTTGGGGAAAGTTACTTTGAAAAGTAATGCATTACAATGTTGCGTTACTCCGTTAAAAAGTAACTAATTGCGTTACTTAGTTACTTTTCTCAAAAAGTAATGCTTTACATTACTTTTGCATTACTTTTTATCACCTGGGCTGTGCTTGTTTTGTTTTTTTAAACAAAAATGTTAAATTTTTGTGCAAATGTAAAGACCCTTTCACACCAAAATTGAAATAATAAGCCTCAGACTGAGGTGAAAATGCAAATTCACATGTGTACAGTTAGAGGGTGCAGCTCAAACAAACCTTTCAGCTGTGCTGCCGTTCTGGATAATGAAATAATAAGATGCAGGAGAAAAAAAGTTTTATTTCACCAATAAAAAAAAGAAAAAATTTGCTTATGGTTTAACTAAATCATCGAAGGTCAGCAGCAAGACATTGGTCAATAAAGTGAGATTCAATGCATACAAATATTAACATTTAATTATTGGAGGTATTATGAGTATGCATTTCACTGATTTTATTCATTTTGAGGAATACTGAATCTTGAAAGTGAACTTAGTAAATGTATTCTCATGTTTAGTCTAGAACTACAATATCCATCATGTTTACACACAATGCCTCTGCACTTATAATTTTTCTTAACATGGGGACAAGAAAGCTGTCAGTCAATAAAAAAATAAATGTACTTATTTGAAAAAGTAACAAAAGATAAATATAAATATAATATTTTTAAAAAGTAAATATTTTGTTGTAAATTTTAAAAGTAATGTGTTATTACTTTATTAGTTACTTGAAAAAGGTAATCTGATCATGTAACTCAAGTTACTTGTAATGCATTACCCCCAACACTGGTTGCAAAGAACTCCATCATCTTCATGAACTTCCACAGCTTCTTGTTTATAGCAGCCTGTCCACTCCAGCAATCATCCTCACGCTTTTTCCTCGTGTATGTATTGCTTAAGCCTTTCCACTTCTGTTTAACCTCCTCCTCTACAGCACACAAACAATGGCGATGGTCAAAAGTTTGCTGGAAAAAGTCACAAGCCTATGTAACGTTACATGAAAGAAAAATAAGTTAAATGAAACTCGCCATCGAATCCTATTTGATCTGAACTCACTCTTGTCAAGATTTTTGTAGCCACTGAGGCGTTTTGTAGACTGTCTTCGTATTTTACTGTAAGTTAACTTCAGCAGCTCCAGACACGTGAACAGTCACATTTATCGGCCAGTTTTTAACGCAGTGCAAACTCACATTGGCGCCCTTTGTTTAGTCATGAGGCATTAAACATCAGCGATAAACATGATAATTGTCAAGTGTGAATAGGCCTTTAGATTTATAAATGAGGCCCAATGGGCGTAACCGTAGTCACTCCGGCTGACAGCAACGTCACACGCATATACCCTTTATTCAGACATTGGCGGCTTAACTTTTCACCAAAGATAGTGAAGGGGCGTTGTTCATCTTTTTTTTACAGTATATTTGAACCTAATTTATGTCACAAAAACTGACCAAAATATTAACTAAAAGCATAAATAAAATAATTAGATAAGTAATTATATTATTACTGTGTGTATAATATTCTGTGTTGTTATTAATACAGAAAACACAATATGACCAATGTTTTGTTGTGGAAACGTATAACGTTAAGTTACATTGTGACAAATGGAAAAATGAAATTCCTAGATCCATTGCCACAAGTAGGCCTAGTTGTGACCATCTCACTGTGACTCTGCAATATGGCAAATACAAAAGTATTAACATTTACATTATTAACAATTAATAATAAACATATTTAAGCTACATGAATGAAAGCATTCAAATTCGGTAGGCTACTGAGCGTCATAATAATAAACAAATCTGTTATACTACCATTGATAGCGGACATATCAGATGATTACAGAAAGATACCAAATAATCACAGAGACATTCTTCAGCCCTCTTCAGCAGATTGAATGTGTTTTTGTTGTAAAGTATCGTCGTCCTCTATCATGTCTCCAGTCTTTTCTCACTCCAGGGCTGCAGGTGGCGATATGCAGCTCTGTATCCCGACGGTGAATTCGATAAAGAAAGAGCTCACGCCTCGCGGTTTGAACCACTGATCTAGTTTACCATTGTTGTCATAACGTGTTTGAATGCTTATGTTTTGTGTGTAGATGTTGATAATGAGAGCTGATGGGGATCTGATCTGTGACTCTCAGTCCTGCTGTAAATCGGTAGGAACTGATCTGTCCATGCTGGATATTGATGATTTCATCACAGAAATCTCTCAACTCAAGAAAGAAGTGGCTTTACTTGAGGCAAAGCTGATGAGGGAGAGAGGAGACAATCTCCATGAAGAGGTATGGACACATTCAACATTCATTTACCTTAATGACTGTATGTAAAATCATTTCTTTAGCTTCTAATTGTTAATGACTACTCAAATTGATTCACATGCAAAAAAAAAAAACAATATAGCATAGTAATAGTTAATTTCAGAATATATAAAATTGTACTTATTGCTTGTATAGTATTGAAATTTAATAATAATGGTTTTCTATTTTATTATATTTATTCCTGTGATCAATGCTGCATTTTCATCAGCCATTACTCCAGTCTTTGGTGTCACGTGATCCTTCCGAAATCATTTGATACTCCGTTATTATTCATGTTAGAAACAGATTTTTTTTAAATGCCTAGGCCTATAACTCCTATAGATGCTCTTCCCTCACAGTGTGCGCTGAAACTGAAGATGATCATCGGTACAATGAAGCGCTGCGGGTTATTAACTCAACGAAACGCATCCTATATGAGATTAATCAGATGTTTATGCTACATAAACTTAATATTACCACTTAAATATGCTTAAAAAGCGAACTTGACTGCTGGTCAGAATGCGTTGTGGACGAGCTCTTTCCACAACAGCGCTGAAACACAACAACTAAACTAGAGATCGAGTGATGTGGGTTTTTCTATAGCCCATGCCGATTTTTAGAGGTCAGGGTCAGCTGATGGCCAATATGTGCAGCCAATTTTTAGGGCTGAGATCTTGAAGTTTTCGCCTTCATTTGCATGCTAAAATGACACTTAAGTGGATGCACAACATTTCTGAACTTAACTTCATTTATTGAACACTGGCTTGAACCATCTCTCCTCGAATCGAATCCGAAACTGTGCAGCATGCAGATGGTCATCGGTCCTCTTAGCAGCATGAAAATCAATAGGATTTTATAGACCGTATAGCCTCAAGTTTCGCGAGCCTGCATTAACTCAGCACTGAATAAAAACTCGGATCACGTTCAAGAGATCTGGCTACATTACTCACCGCTGCAAACACATGTTGTAAATAGATGGCTCTCTCTAGAGTGCGAAAACAAATGTGCAAATCTGCCAAATCTGTTTTGGCAGTATATTATTACAGTATCAACTGAGAGTGCTTTTGCTTGCATTTGAGGGTGCTTCAGCCTTGTTTATACTTTCTGCGAGCCTCCGCTGACTGCGCGCGCGCCTCCGATCACTGCGCTCAACGCGCACGACCGCCCACTCCGCGTTGACATCATTTTTGCCACGCGCACCCTTGCTTGTGCAGATGCGTCAAGTATAAACAAGGCTAGCCTGTCATACACTGTTCTGGGCTGCTCCATGAGTGAGGACAGCTTTGTGTCTCCGAGCATGGTCAGTGCTGTCTGTGAGCGGGAAGGAGTAACGTACCCCTCAATCCCTCTGAAGTGTTTGTGAGAGCTGCTGCTTTCTCCGCCCCACGCACAATTCACACAAAAGTGAAATTCTCCGACTCCAATACAGGTAAAATAAAACAGAACTCATAACATTGGGGCTAATATGTTAGCAAACAAGCTGCTGATAGCTTTCGACTATAGTCCTTAAAGTTAACTGCAAGCATTGTAGCATTATGCCAGTTCGGACGGTTCCACATCACCAATAACACGGGGCTGCCCGTGGAATGCGGAAAATGACAAATATCGGCCGGCCGATATATTGGTCGACCTCTGAACTAAACCCAGAGAATTCACAATGTTTTATTACAAAAATGTTCTCATTACAGTGTTATGTATATGACAGTCCCAGTAGTTATTAATGCTGTGCATTTCTGTTTGAACTGCACGTGCTGAAGCTAAAGACCGGTACAATGAAGCACTTTACTGCATCGTTAATTAACTCAACCAAGCGCATGCTATATGAGATTATATACACAGAATAAATCTAATATTACAACTTACAATGGCACAAAAGGCTGCAAATGCACAAGCGAGCTTGACTGTGCTTGTCATTAAGGTGTAACTCCGTGGATGCGCTCTTCCCTCAACAAACGCGCAAAAACACAACGTTCTTTTACAGTCGTGTTCTCATTATAATTTTATGTAGCTTATATGTCAGACTTGCACTGCACATGTTGCACATAACTGTATTTTCCTTTCCGAAGTGATTCCAATCATATTTCGAGCAATTCAAACCCATCACGACGGACAGCCATCTGTTTCAGCTGAAGGAAATAATCCATTATCTATCGGCTTGAATATATCTGTCAAATTTTGTTTTCAGCGCGATAACGATAGCATCAAAAATGGTCATTTATCGGCCGATAATGATATATCTTGCTGATATATCGTGCATCCCTACTGCTGACATGTCATGTGACAGAAGAGAACACTGTTGCCTAGTTACACACACTGTCAACATAAACCAAGCTTTTCCTCATATAATCCTATTAATTTCTAATATTCCTATATAAATTAATTCACACCTCTCTAAAATGCAACGTTACATCTGTCTGCCATATCATAAAACTAAACCGTTAAACCATTAAAAACAATAGGATTTCTGTGAATGTTTTTCTGTTTTATTTCAGCAGGGCACTGATGGGATTTCTATATAGTGTGAAAATATATACCATTTTATTTCACGAAATCTAAAAACTTAATTAAACCACATCTTGTCACTTGCGCTTCAAGTTAAGCTGTTATTTTTCTCACTTCTGAAAAGCACAAACTCACTGCAAGGTGCAGTATCAATAGACATATGATCGAAGACAGAAAGTTAACAAGGGATAGTTTCATTCAAAAATGAAAATGAGCCCATGATTTACTCACCCTCAAGTTATCCTTGGTGTATATGACATTCTCCTTTCAGACGGATACAATCAAAGTTATATTAAAAAATGTCCTGGCTTTTCCAAGTTTTATAATGGCAGTGAAAGGGTAGTTATGTTTTGAAGTCCATAAAAGTGCATCTATCCATCATATAACTGCTCCACACGGCTCCAGGGGTTAATAATGGCCTTCTGAAGCGAAGTGGCGTGTTTGTGTAAGAAAAATATCCATATTTAAAACTTTATAAACTAAAATAACTAGCTTCTGGCGGACAGCCGGACGCAAGTCTGCTTACAGCAAAAGAGTAACCACTGACGCAATGTACTGAAGCATCGCAAGCTTTGATGTCTCTCGTGGAAAGGGCTGGGCAACAAACTCTTGAGTTTCATGACCGGTGTTTTGTTTTGCTCTTTCCTCTGTGCTTCCGCGTTCGTGAATACGCATGCTTCAAGGGTCAAGGGTTACTCTTTCACTGTAAATCAGTGCATACGGCGGTCCACCGGAAGTTAGTTATTTTAGTCTATAAAGTTTTAAATATGGATATTTTTCTTACACAAACGCATCATTTTGCTTCAGTAGGCCTTTATTAACCCCCAGAGTCGTGTGGAGCAGTTATATGATGGATAGATGCACTTTTATGGACCTCAAAACAGAACTTCCCTTTCACTGCCATTATAAAGCATTGGAAGAGCCAGGATGTTTTTTTTCATATAACTCTTATTGTGTTTGTCTAAAAGGAGAATGTCATATACACCTAGGATGACTTGAGGGTGTGTAAATCATGGGCAATTTTTTGTTATTTTTGGGTGAACTAACCCTTTAATTCTGTCAATATTGTCACAGGGGTTCAAGCTTTGTTCTTTTCTATCTCTCAGGATGTGGAAAAGGTTTCCTGTCCATATTCGGTGTGTCTGACTGATGGGACCTCCACGGAATCTCAGGACTCAGCCTGGACCTGCAGAGATGAACCCACACCTCAACGGCACTCTGAACAGAGATCCAAAGACACACAAGACTCCGAGCTTAGCCTTACTTTACTCTGTTACACTGAGCCAAACTCCACAAACACTCAAGAGAGTGTGTGTGAAAGTGATCAGGGGCTGCAGGATAGATCCGCGCTCTCTCTCCACAGCTTCACAGAGTCTCTGGGTTCAGTGTGTAACGGTGGGGAACAGCAGTTCCTGCGGATGCCATTGAAGATGTGTTCAGTGAGACTGGTGGACTGCATGATTGCAATTAACATAAAACAAGAAATAACAACTCAAGCAGAAGGGAATTATTACCATAAAGATGATGAAGGTAATGATGATAAAAATATTAATGAAAATGATTTTATACCTTCAGGTATGTTTCTTCCTTTTACTGTTGTGTACTGTTTAATTTTTTCCTGCATGAACCCAATAGACATAAAAGAAGAAATAACAGTTGAACGGGAACAGAATGATGACGATGGGAGTAATGATGGTGATGGTGATGATGATGGTGATGATGACGAAAGGAGTAATAATGATGGTGATAGCGATGATGACGAAAGGAGTAATAATAATGATGGTGATGATGATTTTGTTCCCTCAGGTATGTTTCTTCCTTTATTGTTTTATCTTTTCATGATGTTTGACTGTCATGTCAGTTCTTGTTATAAAGATAGTTGTACATCTCAAGTTAAATGACTAACTTTTAAATTCTCTTTCAGTACAAATGAGGTTTCAGATGTGCTTCAACACAATTTGATTTTAAAAAGATGCAATGTTCTGCTGTCATATTAAAACATTTCATGCTGCTAACAGTTATAGATACATAACGTGACCATGGACCACAAAACCAGTAATACGGGTACGTTTTTTTAAATTTGAGATTTATACATCATCTGAAAGCTGAATAAATGAGCTTTCCATCGATGTATGGTTTGTTAGGACAATATTTGTCCAAATTAAGTCCTTAGCAATGCATATTACTAATAATAATACATGTTTTAAGGTAGGAAATTTACTGAATATCTTCATGGAACATGATCTTTACTTAAAAGTTCACCCAAAAATTTAAATTAGCCCATGATTTACTCACCCTCAAGTCAAGGCAAAAAATGTCCTGGCTCAAGCTTTATAATGGCAGTGAATGGTTGTTTCTGTTTTGAAGTTCATAAAAGTGCATGTATCCATCATATAACTGCTCCACACGGCTCCGGGTGTTAATAAAGGCCTTCTGAAGTGAAATGTGATGCGTTTATATCAATATCCATAATATAAAAATATCCATATTTAAAACTTTTTAGACTAAAATAACTAACTTCTGGTGGAGAGCCGTACGCATCAATTTACTGCGAAAGAGTAACCCTTGATCCTTGAACCCTTGACGCATGCGTATTGACGAATGCAGAAGCGTAGAGGATAGAGCAAAACAAAACACTGGTCATGAATTAGTCTAAAACAAGAATTTTTAAAGGGTAATGGCGGAGGATTTCAATTTAAGAGAAGAGGGACTTGAGTTTGTTGCCCAGCCCTATCCGTGAGAGGCATCAAAGCTTGCGATGCTCCTGTACATCTCGTCAGAATTTACTCTTTTACCGTAAGTCGACTTGCGCACGGCTGTCCGCCGGAAGCTAGTTATTTTTGTCTAAAATATGGATTTTTTTCTTACACACATGCGCCACTTCTCTTCAGAAAGCCTTTATTAACCCCCAGAGTCGTGTGGAGCAGTTATATGATGGATAGATGCACTTTTATGGACAAAACAGAACTACCCTTTCATTGCCATTATAAAGCTTGGAAGAGCCAGGACATTTTTTTAATATAACTCTGATTGTATTCGTCTGAAAGAAGAATGTCATATACACCTAGGATGACTTGAGGGTGAGTAAATCATGGGCTAATTAAAATTTTCGGGTGAACTAACCCTTTAATATCCTAATTATTTTTGGCATAAAATAAAAATTTATAATTTTGACCCATACAATGTATTGTTGGCTATTGCCACAAATATACCCATGCAATTTATGACTGGTTTTGTTGTCCAGGGTCACATATATACATAGAGGCATGTGCAGAAGACCATGATGTCCATTCTAAGTACTGAAAGTTGATTCTTGTTTTTATTATTTGCAAATAGTGTACTTGTAAGTCAAATGATATTTTGTTACCATCTTGTTAATTTTAGATGCAAACAGTGGTTCATCTTCTGATGGAGAAACGGCCTCTACAGCAAAAGAGCGACTGGCATCTCAGAGTCTTTCCTGCAGCACCTGTGGGAAGACCTTCAGCTCACAGGGATTTTTAGCAAGACATGAGAAAAAACACACTGAACCGAAACTCTATTCCTCTAGATGTGGGCTGACCTTTTCTACTGCACAAGAGAGGAGGCATCATTCAAAAATGCACCAAAAAAAGGACTTTCACTGCAAGGCAGATTCTTGTTCTTCTGATGTTCTGAAAGGTGTGAAAACGCCTTTCCCCTGCAGTGAGTGTGGAAAGAATTTCAGCACCAAATCAAATCGTGATATTCATATGAGAATACACACGGGAGAGAAGCCATATAAGTGTCCTCACTGTGAGAGGAGTTTCTACCACTCATCCCATCTGACTCAACACAAGTGTTCACACACCAATAAGAGGCCGTATCAGTGCAGTGAATGTGGGAAAACCTTCACACGGTTAGAATCTTTAAAGCAACATCAACAAACACACTCTGATTTTGTTCCTTCAGGTATGTTTCTTCCTTTTAATGTTGTTTTATCTTTTCATGATGTTTGACTGTCATGTTATAAAGGGGTCATGAACTGAGAATTTTGCCCACTGAATCACGCATGCAAGAGTAGGTTCACTGTGGATTATTTGGTACATTTGCAAACAGACTTTTACAATATGGACTCGACAGTAATGCGACATGTAAGTAACTGTGTTAATTCTAATGCCTGATCTGTGACCAGTGATTTCTGATATGTAATGATTCCGTTACAGTCAGATGTTCTTTGTCTATGCGTCAGTAAATCAAACCAGTTAATAAACGGCCAACTTCACATTATATATACTGCGCTTACATTATATATAAAAAGCGATCAAAGAACGCTCTCTTTGGATCGCTGGAGCTGTCAGTCAAACAGCGTGTGTTCTGGACTCTTGCCAAAAGTCTCATTATAGTCAGTAAATCTCGTATTTACATTGTGTTTGCACTGTTAGTTATGATGAAAGCATTCATTAGTGTGCAGAAATTATAGAAACATTTATAAACATTATAAAACATTATAACAATGCAGTTCATGACTCCTTTAAATTTTCTTTCTGTACAAATGAGGTTTCAGGCTCGCATCAACAATTTTCTGCTGTCATATTAATACATTTCAGGCTGCTGACAGTGTTTCTGGTGTAGTGACTTTGGATCATGCTTATTAGGATGCAGGTCCAGATTGATTTTAACAGGGTTCCCACGGGTCCTTAAAATCCTTGAAAGTTTTTGAATCTGAAAAGAAAATGTCAAGGCCCTGGAAAGTTTTTGAAAAAACACGCATAGATACAGCTCCTTGAAAGTGCTTGAATTTGTTTTGTGCAAGAAGTTTTCCATATTATTCCCTCCAGTCTGCTAATGTGTTATTTCGCCAACAATTTGTGGCCTACGCATACTAGCATGCTTGATTTACGTTACACACATTTACGCGTTACATTAAGTGTTTCCCGCTTGAGGTATTTTGTATTGTACGTTGCCATGACGTTCACGTGAAATACGACAAATAGAATATCAGATCTGTCATATGGGCAAAAATAAATGCAAAAAAAATGCTTTTTTGCATAGTTGTGTTTGACAAAACTGTAGCAATGTCTCTTACAAGGTAGCACGATGTAACCTTGCTCTCGCTTGAAATGTCCCCACATTAAGTCCTTGAATTTGAGGGTACTGGACCTGGAAAGTCCTTGAAAGGTCCTTGAATTTGACGTTAACTAAGGTGTGGGAACCCTGTTTTAGTTATGGCATCTGTCAGGAAAATCAGTCACTGGTTGTGGTGATGTCTGAATTTGAGAGCAGGTTGAGATGGCAGGTCTGATAAATGCATAGACATTTGCAGAAGTGATGTGGTCCATCATGTCCATTATACGATACAGAAAGTTGATTCATCGTCTTTTTTATTATTTGCAAATAGTGTACTTGTAAGTCAAATGATGTTTTGTTACCATCTTGTTCACTTTAGATGCAAGCAGCGGTTCATCTTCTGATGGAGAAACGGCCTCTACAGCAAAAGAGCGACTGGCATCTCAGAGTCTTTCCTGCAGCACCTGTGGGAAGACCTTCAGCTCACAGGGATTTTTAGCAAGACATGAGAAAAAACACACTGAACCGAAACTCTATTCCTCTAGATGTGGGCTGACCTTTTCCTCTGCACAAGAGAGGAGCCATCATTCAAAAATGCACAAACAAAAGGACTTTCACTGCGAGGCAGATTCTTGTTCTTCTGATGTTCTGAAAGGTGTGAAAATGTCTTTCCCCTGCAGTGAGTGTGGAAAGAATTTCAGCACCAAATCAAATCGTGATATTCATATGAGAATACACACGGGAGAGAAGCCATATAAGTGTCCTCACTGTGAGAGGAGTTTCTACCACTCATCCCATCTGAAGAAACACGTGCGTTCACACACCAATGAGAAGCCGTATCAGTGCAGCGAATGTGGGAAAACCTTTACGCAGTTAGAATCTTTAAAGCAACATCAACAAACACACTCTGATGACAGACCCTATCAATGCTCATTTTGTGATAAACGTTATCGCTATAAAATATCGCTGATACGTCACAAAAGCACGCACACTGGAGTGAAACCGTACCTCTGCTCTACGTGTGGAAAAAGTTATTCTAATCCAGCTCGGTTTAAAGATCATCAAAGAGTGCACACAGGAGAAAAACCATATCACTGCAAAATTTGTGGAAAGAGTTTCAGTCGACGCGATTACTTAGCAAATCACAAGAAAACGCATACCGGAGAAAAACCTTTCAAGTGCTCTCACTGTGACAAGAGTTTTTCCTTTTTAATCACCCTGAAAACCCATAAAAGAATCCATACGGGAGAGAAACCTTACCACTGCTTCATCTGTAGGAAGAGATTTGGTTCTTCAGCTGGTTTGTATAAACACAAGAAGACACACACTAAAGATCAAACTCCCCTGGGAACGTCCTAGCATCTTATAGAACACCTCTGTGATGAACCATCTGTGAAGATGAGACTCTCAGCTCATTTCAAAATTGGACAATTGGTCTGGTTTGCAATAAAATGTTATTCTATCATGCTTTAATTTTGTTAGTAAATCCTGCTTTTGGAGAATCGTTTCAGCTGTGTATTGTAGTTTTTCTAACAGCTAGATGGTGCCAGAGCTTTGCTTTTAGTTAGCCATTAACCAACATTTGAATTTTACTTAATTGTTCTTTGTTGTTTTGTATTGTTTTATATTAATAATATTTTATATTTTCTACTTTATCGTTTGTTGGCAGTGCTCATTGAATAATGAATAGCATTGTAATAAATAATGTTTATTGAAATCAACTTACTGAATGTTGTTTGTTGACCAGTTTTATGAATGCACTGACAGAGGCCCACTCATATTTTGTTAACATGTATTCATTGTTTCCGTCACTCACTCTCAGAAAAAAAGGGACATCGCTGTCACTGGGGGCGGTACCCTAAGGTACAAAACCGAAAAGGTTCTAATATGCACCCTTTAAGGTACTAATATGTACCATTTAGGGGTGAGTAAGGTACAAAGATGTACCTTTTCACTTTTGTACCTTAGGGTACCGCCCCAGTGACAGCAATGTACCTTTTTTCTGAGAGTGCTGAATAAAAAATAAGAGGATACTGTTTGTTATTTATATCTTGCAATTCTGACATAACTCGTAATTTAGAGTTTATATCAGTTTATATTCTGAGGGGAAAAAAGAAAGTCAGAATTGTGGGATAAAAAGTTGCAATTATATTTTAAAACAAATTATTCCGTGGTGGAAACAAGCTTCCGTAGTCTAGGACTAGCGCCACTTTTGATGATTATAAGGAATGCTCCTTAAGATGTCTGTTTTTTTCTTCCTCATAATCAAAAGATGCCTCAAGGAAATTATTTGTGTACTGTAGCTGTTCTGTTTTTTTCAGACTTTTATCTGTACAATGCATTCCTCTAAAACTGAAATGTATATACATTTATTAATGCACTGTATTTGGGACATTTAGAAAGAAACAATGAAAGCAACCACTGTATTCTGAAGGCACATTGTTATACTGTAATGTACAGTGAGTATTCAAATAAGTTGTGTGAAGATGGTAGCTTGAAGGTTGGAGACTCAATTCAAACTCAGTTTATGTAAAAATAAAGTTTATTTGAAATTACAGTGAGTTGACATACTAAGCCAAATGAGTTGTGTAAAGCTGGAATAATTAACATTAGCGTTATTTCAAATGCAAGATTTTGTTGCATTCTCCCTCATTTAAAATGAATCTTTGTTTATTTTCACAATGGCAATATTACATAAATGCAGTGGAGTGAAAATATCCTCCTGGATGTTATAAAATGGGATGTCACATGTCTTTTGATGGTAAAAATGGTTGGTTGGAAACGATGGTTTCCCACTGAGGTGCATTGTATGGCATGCTAGTTGAAACGCTTTGTTTAGTGGGCGGATTGTAAGTCTTTAAGTCTACAGTTTCCGTGATCTCACATATTTACTTCAGTTCACACTTTTTACAGTACATATTGTTTCAAAGCAGCTTTACAGAAAATGCATGTTTCTACGTTACAGTTAAGAGTAATCTGTTCTCAGAGGTGACTGTCAAAGTAATGTCCATTTACCACAACTGTACAGTTGTGGAAAATTTGGTAGCTTTGTATGTTTTGATTTTGTTGATTTAAAGATATCGGCCACTAACCCAGTTTTATTTCCTTTTCAAATCCTGGTTTTATACAAATTTGCTATTTGACTGTTATCACACGCTGATACTTTGAGCTTCAAATAGAACGAAGGGTCACATATTATAACCCCTTTCTGCAATGTTACTTACCTGGTATTACTTACCTGGTGAAACTGATAAAGATACTTAACCTCTGTAGAACCGAAGCATGATTGGAATAGTTCATATTTACAGATTATTATAAGTTTTCCAAATAAAATAACACATTTTGTGCTTTTTTTCACAAACATTGTGGTGTAATATATTCCTGGAGCAATCACACCAGTGACAGGAAGCACTGGGGCCATGAAAGGATCTTCGGATGCAGTCAAGTCAAAAACTTCTTGAACCAGAGCAGCTTTAGCAGGAATCTCTGTGACCAGGGAGGTTGATAGAACAGCTCTGGGACTGGAGCAGCCTTAGACACCAGCTCTGGCTGAGGCTATGACAGGAAACAGTGGGATGGCCTTGGCTGGTAATTTTTGACAACCGTCGTATGAGTTCGCCTTTGTGCCGAACATGACGGGCATCATGTCAGGAACCGCTGGGAAGCTGTTCCAGTGTTAATTTTGTTAAAGAAGACGATGACGAAAAATATTCATCAACGCCCATTTTTTCTGTGACTGAAACGAGACGTTGACAAGCTAAATATCTGATGATAAAAACTATGACGAAATGTATGCTGTTTCTTTGTTAACAAGACGATACGGAACTAGAATGTTATTTGAGGAATATCGGACATTAAAAATATATGATCTCGTCAATGAGGACGTCTGCATAATCTAATCTCTCAGCGGCAGCTGACGTCACAGGTACGGGTAGTCTAGGCTACCAGTAGGTTCTAGTATAGACTCATCTGAAAATGGTCATGCAAAGAGTGATTTTTGATAGGTATAAATGTCAGCTATTCTAAAATAAAAATTGGAAAAGGGAAAAACTTAAAAGACAAAGAGCAGAGACCGAGTTAGTCAGTAAAATCCCCAGCCAACAGGTCATTTTACTAAAGCTCTTTGATTGGTGTGGAAGTTGTGGAACAACAAGTTGACGGGCACATGAAGCAGATAAAAACACAGCGTCATCGTCCCCAACCAATTTTAGGTTAGTTTAATTATAAACTTGATGGATGTATATTGCTTTTTATGTTTGAACAAACTCTAGCCTATATATTAGCTTAAGGCATGGCGATAGCCCGGTCGTGTTGCGCCGTCATCATGTAAGCTTATCATTTAAACGCTTTGTAATTATTGTTTTTAAACCATTCAGACATTAAGCAACGAGGGAGAATTAATTTAGGTAAATGCGCATTAAGTTAAGCCTGATATGCGCGGCGCTGCGCACCTCGTACAGCGCCTGACTAAACTTGAGTTCTCTTTCATGCTTGAACAAATACACACAAGTGTCAGAATCCCCGTCTTTGCGACTGTCCTCTTAAACTTAGTCATTTGTGTCTTAAATAAACGTTAACAGTTTAAGATAAAGCATGTGTAGTAGTAGGCTAAGAGATCCTGGTAGGCTATTAATGAGGTCATAAAGGTATAATTCACCCCAAAATGAAAAATCTATCATAATTTACTCACCCTTAAGTGGTAAAGAGTAGAGTGTAATGTCAATGCAGCCTGATTTAAATTTTGCATAAGCTTAACTGAATTGGTCTAAATAGATAAAAATTATAATGACCATTTTTGTCTAAAGACTATATATAAAAAAGCTACCAAAATGAATGTTGCTAATGGCAGTTTGACTAAAAGTAATGACTAAAACTTGACAAAAAATTACTAAAATGTGACTAAGACTAATAAGCATTTTCGTCTGAAGACTAAGACTAAATAAAAAATGGCTGTCAAAATTAACACTGAGCTGTTCAATTGGGGCTGCTATGACACTGCTATGAGCTGTGGGACCATAGTGGGCTCTGGGGTTGCAGCAGCAGGAAACTCCAGGCCTGGACAAGAATCTTTGGGAGCAGGGCAGCTCTGAAAAGGTACCTTGTCAAGTAACCTCTTTGGTGCCTGTGACTCGAAACTCTCTGTCAGGAAGTGGTGGCTTTCACAGTGATTTCTGGAGCGTAGCTGATGATGTTTGGGATCCAGTTGCCCATGGCAGGAACCTTTGGAGCAACAGTGTGAGGAACTTCAGAGACCAGCGAAGCTGTGAAAAGGGCATCCTGGGACTTTCAAGTCAGAAATCTCTGTGGGGCCTCAGAAGGTTCTGGAGCAGCAGTGACATGAAACTTTATGGCCTTCACTGGCATTCCTGGAGCTGCCCTGACAGGATTTCTGTGTCCAAGGTGGTTGAGAAAGTGAGCTCTGTGCCTATGACTTGGAACTCTGGGACACGGATGCAAGGAGCAGGAACCTCTGAGGTGGCAGTGCAAGGAACTTGTGAGATGGCTTGACAGGGACCTCTGGAAAGCTGAGTGTGACTCCATTACTAAAATATGATTGGATGGTGCAGTAGATAACTAACTTAACTAAAACTAAATAAACCATTTGCCAAATACATCCCTAGGCGAGTAGTTCCACAAGACGCTAAAACTACTGCCTCAAGCCAAGGCGCCAGACGCAACCAAGGTCTGCCAGCACTGCAAGACGCTAAGGCTGGAGGGATGGAAAGACTAACTTAGACTAAACTAACTATTTACAATATGTACACATCCCTAGATTAGTAGATGAAGACGTTCCGCAATACTACCGCCTCAAGCCAAGGCACCAGATGCAACCAAGGCCTGCCAGCCCCGCAAGACGATAAGGCTGGGGGGATGAAGTGGCCACCGATGTCAGCCTGCCAAACGCAAGGCTGACCCTCTTCATGACCTACAGGGGGACCTGAAACATATTTATAAATTCTACAAGTTAGACAAACATATTTCATAAGGTATAAAAATACAACTTGTCATCTTTGCAATGGATGATTGACTATATGACAGTTTAAGCAGGTATTGAAAGGAAGCTGATGTCTATATTCAGATAATCAATCCCGACAAACAAAAAGCCAAACAACAACAACAACAAGAAAATGTCAATATATCTTCAAACTCATTTAACTTCTCTTAAACTCAGTACCTTGAACCAGTCCTGGGAGAGCATCTCCTCTAGGTCAAGCCTCCTCTGCTCTGGCTCACTTTTCAGGCAATCCCGAATAAAACGGCAGCATTCTGTGCAGAAAGATGGAGATGTCTGATTATGATGCATGTTTAAAAGTTCCATTGTCCTTCTTTGTTGTAATGAAATTCTCACCATCTGAGAAGCCCGGCTGGAACCAGACATCAGCATCCATCAAACTGATATCGCTGCTATCTGGGAAAAGGCTGGTGATCATGATAAACAGCAGCACCCCCAGCGACCACACCGTTGCCTGCTTCCCATGGTACTTGCCTTTTCTGTTCCTGGAGGAAAGAGTTTGTCACGTGTCAAAGTTTGCTTTACCACTGCATGTTTTATCACTTTACTCTGACTGAAAAGGCATTTAATTTTAGTCAACAAAAAGAATATTATGCTGAGAATGTTGTTAGTGCATTGTTATTATCTCTCATTTTATTAAGACATGGTGTAACTGGACACTTGAGTTTAAGTCCCTAACTATAAGTTTGAAAGATACATACCAGAGTAGGTTTTGTAGGATGAGCTTTTCAGGAGGTCCCCACAGCCAAAATCAATCAATTTGACCTCTAGTGTCTCTGTGTTGACCAGGAGGTTTGGCATCTTGATGTCCCAGTGGAAGACCCCCCGGGAACTACAGACGGCAGCAGCGTCAATCACCTGCCACATGAAATGGCGCGCCAACTCCTCACTGAAGAGGCTGCCGTGATACTCCCAAAAACTGTGCATGTCTATGCAGGGCAACGGGCGCTCTAAGACCATGACGTACTTTTTGGGATGGTCCTGCCAGTCCAGCAGCTCTATGATGTGGCGATAGCTGGGGCCTTGATTGGCCATGACTGTCAGGGCCACCTCAAGAGGAACTGGTCTGGGATGGTAAGGCTAGAAGTTTAACTATTGAAATATTTGTGATTTAAATTAATCTGAAATGTTATAAATTGCAAACAGTGATTAAGAGGAGAAGACATAGACAGCGCAGTCTACTTACAAGGCTGATGTATGGTGTGTTCTTTGTCTTCGCTGTGAATTTCAGCCACCTGAAGGCCATCTTTGCAACTGGTCCCTTCAAAGACAGAGCCGAATCCTCTTTCCCCTATCTTCTTGCCGATGGCGTATTTCCAGCAAATGTGGTCTATTAAAAAATAATGATAGTTATTTTTATTTTTGTGTTGTTTAGTAACAGTGTGCTACAGTGTGGCATATTTATTCTAATATTGTGTCTAATTCTCATATAATTAATATACTTTTAATGACTTTTAATCACATATTGAGAAATATATAGAATGTTTGTGCTTTCAAAAAAATAAAAAAATACAGCTACATTATTTAAAACATAAACCTTTGTTTATGCATATAACTTACACCTTAAATAATATATTGTGCGTGTTTTTTTTTTTGGGTTATGGCAGTAAACTCACCCTCGATCCTCGTGATCTCATCACAATCCAGCTGTCTCAGCAGATGTGGTGAAATCTCACCCACAGGCTGGACGTCCTCCACTTGCTGGTCCTCGGCAGTAGCAGGGGAGACTTCAGGACTACTGAAAGGAGGTTCCTGATGATCATTGTCCTCTACAGTACAGATGATGTCCTGTAGAGAAGTCTGATCTAAAGACAGGAACATCAACCAAAAGCTTGTTTCAATAAAATATTGCATACACATATTAATGAAAATAAGTCATTGATCTGCATTTTTTATGTATGATTGTAATGAGGCATTATTTTGTGTGTAAATGATTAAGAGACTTGTTGATGTTTTGCTTGTCATTTACCATCAGTACAGCTCCTGTATGGGGGTTCATCAGTGTCCACCTCACCTGGCTCCACCTGCTCACCCTCAGCTTTGATGGATTTGGGGCGAGACAAACAAAAGAACGAGGCAACAAACTTTCGAAACCTCCTCTTTTTCTGTCTCTTCTCCCCTTATAAATCTATATATTATAATATTACATAACTCATCAATGCCTGTTTGTCATGTATAATACACCAACCAATCGTGATCTGGCAAAACAAGTTCAAATTCCATTGGGCAACATAGAATGAGGAGATGTGGGAAAGCAACTTTCTCGTGGTGCTACACTGGAGGGAGCACGGGGGAGAGTCAAGGCGAGGGGTTGGACAGCTGGATTGTGACTGGAGCGCTGATGGTTGGAGGTAGTATAGATTCCGGAAGCGATCCGGAAATGGAGGATGAAATGGCTGATGCGGATAGTGGAGGTGTAACGAGTTAAAGTGAATTATAGAAGTATGTAATACTTTAGCTATTCACTAAAATCCTTTTTATTGGTTTTAACCTGTTTTTCTTGGAGTATTATGTTTATTTTACTGTAAACTTTATAGGGACTTTTATTTTGACACTATTTTCTGGTGATCTGTTGACGCCATTTTCAAGTGATTGCGCGCCTCTCGCCAGTTTGCATTGCATATGCTGGGGGGAGGTGAGCGGTTTTCTGAGCTCTTCGAATTCTAAACTAATTGAGTTTATAAAGTGTTTCAGTTGAGTAAATATCTTCTTGTAAATTATACTGAGATTGTTAGCAGTATTTGATGTACGTTTTTATATGTATGTGGATTGAAAATTGTTATATCGAGTGGATCGCATGATATGAGGTTGACATGGTTTTGAGTTTATTATTAATGGTTATTATGTCATATAGGAATATCGAGTGAGACATCCATGAGAGAGATATGACTTGAGTATATCAATCCACAGGTATTTTACTTTTATTGTTCTTTTATGTTCTTGTGTTATGTATAATCTGGTAATGTTTCAATGTTAGTTAATTATTTCAATTGTTAAACTGAGTTTGCATTGCATATGCTGGGGAGAGGAATATCGAGTGAGACATCCACGAGAGAGATATAACTTGAGTATATCAATCCACAGAGACGAGATCCGATCCTGAGTGTGTGGGTATCAATAAACTCCCCGTTGATAAACAGCAATGAGAGTGTCCTGATCTTCTCTAAATACACAACGCAAAGAGAGAGATAAAGATCGTAACGGCGGTCAGCAGAGGACTGGTTACATTGGTGCCGTGACCCGGATTTGAAGATTTGCTTCCAGATCTACGTCAGTTGGGTCGCCGAGGGACGCTGCATTGAGGTTCACTGTCTCATTAGTGAAGAACTGTGAGAAAACAGACACTTGTTGTTTCTAATACTGACTTTTCTCATTTGAATGACACTTTCTCACATTTCTGATATTTTTCTAGAGTGTTTATTCTGTTGGACATTTATCACTAAGTGTAGTTTTTTTTGTGAGTGAAATTAAATATGGCCTTCAGTTTAAAAGGAGATGAATTTGATGCAAATGAGACATTGATTGGTTTAGGTCTTGGGAGAGGGAAGTTTTTTTGTGAAACTCCAGTTACTCCAATTGTGAGGGAGAGTAGAGTGGGTAGAACACCACCTGTATTATGCTCCACACGTGTAATTGACCATGATCCAAATCCAGTAGCTGATACTGTCCCCTTGCCTGCTCCAGACATAACAGATCCAAACTGGCAAGGTTTGATAGCACACATTGCTCAACAAGTGGGGCAGACCCTGTTAGCATCCCAAAAAGAGGCTAGTTATGGTCAAGAAGAGAATAGAGATGCACAAACACAAAGGTTAGGTGCTAGCAAGACATTCTCAGACATGCCTTCACTTAACTTGACTGGAGTGAGGTTGGTCATGCAGAGTGAAGCAAAAGAGCCCCCAGTTTACCGTGGTGATGCATCAGACAAGCTTAGTGTGCATGAATGGGAGGAACTGATGGAAACCTATCTGAGAAAAAGAGGGATACCATTAGCAGAGCAGCATCAAGAGATCTTAAGCAGACTGATGGGTAAAGCTAAAGATGTCGTCAGAGTCACTCTCCGTTGTAATTCAGCTTTAAGCCCAGCTGAGAACCCCAAAGTTATCATGGACATCCTGAAACAGCATTTTAGTGATGTTCATTACTCATGTATGCCCTTGGCTGACTTCTATGGTACTGTTCCATTAGCAGGAGAAGATCCCGTTGAATACTGGGTGCGGCTGAATAAAGCAGTGGATCTTGCGGAGGAAGCTTTAAAGAGACTTGGACGACGAATGGAGGATCCATGTCAAGAAGCTGTAATGATGTTCGTAAAGTACTGTCCTGACTCCACTCTTGCATCAATGTTCCGCTTCAAATCTCCAGAAAAATGGACTGCTCAGGAGATCCAAGAGCACCTTGATCGCTACCAGACAGAGTTAAAAGAGCAGGTGTCTACCAAGCCAAAACGTCACCCTGCTACCAGACATGTCACCGCTCATGTTCAGATGCCCCACGAAGATGAAGCGGATGTTGGCTCTCCAATAGAGCCAGGTGAGTGTAGCAGAGTCAGCACTGCACATACCACACAGAGTGACGACAATTGCATGAGAACTTTAATTAGTCTTCTTGATCGTGTACTGTCTCAAAATGTCCAAGTGCAGTCTCATCAGCCCCAAAGCAAGTTCTGTAGAGTATGCAGATCCCAAAACCACTCTACTGTAGCACACTGTCGTCGAGAACGTCTGTGTTTTGCATGCCTTAAACCTGGGCATAGTAAGAGAGAATGTACAAGCGAGAGGTCCAGGCCTGGTCCAGCATCATTCCAGGGGCCACCAAGTTTAAACTAGATGGCTCACGTTTAGAAGGGGAATGCGTGAGCACAAGTGAAGAACCCCTAGAGCATAACGATCTTCAACAGTTTTACGAGAACGCATGTTCGCAAGTTCCCACTGGGACCAAAGTGATAGCACAAAATGTCCAAGCAGTTGAAGCATTCGATGATTTGTTCTATGCACCAGTCAGTGTAAATAATGTGTTTTCAATGAAGGGAATGCTTGATACAGGTTCCATGGCCTGCACTTTTAGTGACAAAGCAGAAAAGAGGATGTTGAGTGAAAATGTACTGCCTTCACCCACACCACTTCAAGAAGAAGTCATCTTAGTAGGATGTGGTGGCAAGGTTACAAGACCAAAATGTTTATATGAGGTTGAGTTGAAGATTTATGGAGAGAGCTGCCTAGTGCCCATTCTCGTTGTACCCGGCCAGCGGGATGATCTGATCATTGGCACGAATGTAATCAAATTCCTCGCGCATCGCATGAAAGGTAGCAGTGATTACTGGAGACTTGTTTCTAATCACAGTGTGGAACCAATGGCAGGATGTGAGCAGTTCTTGGATGTTATGGCCAACACGTGTCGGTGGAAGGGTTCAGAGCTGCCGGACAAGGTGGGAACCATCAAGCTACAGCAGAGTGTTACTCTCTTAGCAAAGCAGGAACATCTTGTGTGGGGAAAGTTGCCCAGAAATGTCCCCATGTCTCCAGGGAGCACAGTTGTAGTGGAACCAACAACTTCGAGGTCTGCGTCACGAGACATCATGGTCGGGCGGGTTGTCACGCCATTATGGGGTGATCGCTGGGTTCCTCTAAAAGTCACCAACTTCTCTGACAAGCCAGTCAACCTAAAGAGGAACCGTAAATTAGCGGATGTGTTCCCGTGTGTTGCAGTGGAAGATTTCGAACTTTTTCAAGGGCTGAGTCGAGCTGAGGTGGTTGCGGAGGAGAAACAGCATTCACCTGATTCATCAGCTGATTTCAGGCGAAGACTGGAAACCGTTGGTCTCGCTGATCTTGATATCCAGTCTTGCTCTGTCAGTCCTGAGTCAAAAGAGAAAATAGTCCGGTTACTGGAGAAGTACAACGATGTGTTTTCCAAGCATGCATTGGACTGTGGTGAAGTTAAAGGGTTTGTTCATCGCATTCGGCTAATGGATGAGCGTCCATTCAGACTCCCTTATCGTAGAGTGCCGCCAGCACACTACCAGAAGTTGATGGCAAGTTTTGTCCCAGATGGAAGAACAAGGGATAATCAGGAAGTCTGTAAGCGAGTATGCTTCCCCGTTAGTCCTAGTGTGGAAGAAGGATGGCAGTCTGAGGATATGCACAGACTTCAGATGGTTAAATGCAAGGACGATAAAGGATGCACACCCACTTCCACACCAGTCTGACTGTTTAGCTGCTCTGGGCGGAAACACACTCTTTAGCACCATGGACTTGACATCAGGATTCTATAACATACCCATGGCCGAAGAGGACAAGAAATATACTGCGTTCACGACTCCTGTAGGGTTACATGAGTATAACAGGATGCCGCAAGGGCTATGCAACAGCCCAGCTTCCTTTATGCGGATGATGGTAAGCATCTTTGGAGACTTAAACTTCAGTAGCTTACTATGTTACCTTGACGACCTGTTGGTGTTCGCTCCAAATGAACAAGAAGCATTGGAAAGATTAGAGGTCGTGTTCAGTCGTCTGAAGCAGTACAATCTTAAGCTGAGCCCTAAGAAATGCCACCTACTGAGAACTTCTGTAAAATTCCTGGGTCACATTATAGACGGAGACGGAGTTTCTGTAGATCCTACTAAAGTTGAGGTTATCTCTAAGCTGTCCAAGTTTGACTTGATGGAAGATGACAGATGTACCCCATCAGTACAGAGAATTAAGTCAGTCCTTGGTATGATCTTATATTACCAACATTTCATTCCTGGATGCTCTGCCTTGGCGAAGCCACTTTTTGCTCTCACAGCGGGACAGAGAAGGAAGCGTGGAAGTAA
Organism: Paracanthobrama guichenoti; assembly: GCA_018749465.1. Lineage (NCBI taxonomy): Eukaryota > Metazoa > Chordata > Actinopteri > Cypriniformes > Gobionidae > Paracanthobrama > Paracanthobrama guichenoti. The sequence goes on along the minus strand of CM031950.1, from coordinate 28,749,731 downwards.
GGGAGAAACTAAAGCAGGAACTTACAGGAAGCTCAAGCCCACAGACTGGACTGAGGAATGTGATCAGGCATTATGTAACCTCAAGAAGAGCTTGCTTGAAAGTGTGGTCTTAGTACACCCGACTTCACTCGACCTCTGATTCTTGCAATCGACGCTTCGCTGGATGGGTTGGGAGCAGTTTTATCCCAAGTGCGAGCTGGCGAAGAGCGAGCTCGCCCAATCGCATTCGCAAGCAAGACCCTGAGCAGGTCGCAGAGGAACTATCCAGTTCATAAGTTAGAGTTTCTGGCACTCAAATGGAGTGTGTGCGAAAAATTTAGCCACTGGTTAAAAGGTCAAACATTCACAGTCTGGACAGACAACAGTCCGCTCACATATGTTATGTCCAAAGCAAAACTCAATGCTTGTGAGCAACGTTGGGTATCTAAATTGGCAGCTTACACTTTCGAACTAAAGCATATAGCAGGGACGAAAAACACAGTGGCGGATGCTTTGAGTAGAGACCCCTTTGTCAGAACTGTAAGCAATAGGCTAATGAAGGAGAGCTATCGTGACTTACTTGTGGAAGCTGAAGAGGTTGATGGAGATGGAGTTCGGGATGCTTTTCGTCAAGGAGCTCAGAACTTGCAGATCTACCTTCAATCCTGTCCTGCTTTTCCTTCTGACAGCACCACCGTCCAAGCCTGTTTAAGTTTACATGATCAGTGGGAAGAAACATCAAAAAAGCAAGAGCTGTACAGCTAATTCAGTCTTATCAAGATTTAGTTCCAGCTAGTGTTGATGCCCTCCCAACGATCTTTGCAGATGAAATTCGTGAATTGCAGGAGGCCGATTCAGTCATCTCGAAGGTGCTATTATTTTTGAACTTAAAGCGTAAACCATCGAGGCGAGAAAAGGCCAATATGAGTTTCAGAGCCATAACTCTCTTCAGACAATGGGACAAACTAAAGATTGAGGATGGAATACTCTACCGAATCACACAAGATCCACATAGTAAACAAAAGCGGTATCAGCTGGTCTTACCTTCTAGTCTCAAGGATCAAGCTTTGAAGGGTGTGCATGATTTGGCAGGTCATCAAGGCCAAACGAGAACCATCCATCTAGCACGCCAACGCTTCTTCTGGCAGGGAATGGAGAAAGATGTTTGCGAATACATCAAGTGTTGTCAAAGGTGCATTCTGGCCAAAGCTCCCGAACCATCTGCGCGAGCTCGCTTGAAAGCATTAAGACTTCTATGCCCATGGAGCTGGTATGTCTCGATTTCTGGACTGCAGAGGATGGGAAGAAACGTTCAGTCGATGTGCTCGTTCTAACAGACCATTTCACAAAGTTAGCTCATGCCTTTCCTTGTGCAAATCAGTCTGCAAAACAAGTCGCAAGAAAATTGTGGGACCGTGTATTCTGTGTCTATGGATTTCCAAGTCGCATCCACACTGACCAGGGAGCCAACTTCGAAAGTGCTTTTCTAGCAGAGTTGTTGAAACTATCAGGGTCGCTAAATCTCACACCACCGCTTACCACCCCATGGGAAATGGAGGAGTAGAGAGGTTTAATCGAACCTTGGGGAGTATGCTCCGCACCTTACCCCTGAAAGAAAAGCACAAATGGCCAGAGCAAATACAAACACTGACCTTCGCCTACAATGCAACGGTCCATGAGACAACAGGGTACGCTCCATTTCAGCTTATGTTTGGCCGTGTACCAAGATTACCGGTAGATGTTATGTTCAGACAGGTGCTACACGACCCTGTAGTTGTTGATCACAGTACTTACCTGAAGTCGTTGATGTCATACCTCCATGAAGCAGCTGAGATTGCGCAGAGACACTCTGAAAAAGAACAGCGTAAACAGGCAAGAGGTTACAACAAGAAAGTCAAGGGGACATGTCTGAATATTGGGGACCGTGTGCTGGTGGCGAATAAAGGAGAACGAGGAAAGAGGAAACTAGCAGATAAGTGGGATCCAGCAGTGTACACGTAGTGGACAGAAACCTGCAGACGCACACTTATAAGCTGAAAGATGAAAAAGGGAGTGTGAGGATTGTGCACAGGAACCTACTGTTGGATATTAGTTTCCTACCTGTTGAGTCACCTGATAAAGAGGGAAGCATTTTACATTCTGCAGTGGAGTCGGAGAGTGAGTCAAATAGCGTCAGAAGTGAGCCTTGTGTGGATGACTTTGAACCAACAGACTTAGAGGAGAGAACCAGGAGGTGGGTTAATGGGGACCCTGAAAGTCTAGTAGTTCAAGACTCTGAAAGCCTGGCAGTTCAAGACCTTGCTGTTGAGGAAGCTTTAGGAACAGACCATCTCAGTTCAAGTGGAAAAGAGTCCAGTGATCAGTTGCAGACTGAAGAGAACAGTAGCAAAGACCTTCTTCAGAGTGAAGTTGAAACCAGTCCAACATCTCTTGACGTTAACTTTGACTGTGACACAGATACACACACACAAATTCTGACTGACACTCATACTGACACCCAAGTTCCAGTTACTGACATTCAGGGTGTTAGAACACGAGCAGGCAGAGTTGTTAAGAAAGTGAACAGATTAATTGAGTCAATGGTTCAGAAACCCTTTTACCTCCAAGGTGTAGGAAGTACATTGAAAAAGAGATCTGGTTCATTTCTTTCTCTATTTTAAAGAGTATTTGGTTTGTTTTTTTTGTATTGATGTGAAAGACATTTTGATTCCAAATATGAAGGCCAGGTCATATTATGGTGTACAAGGCATCGTAGTGTTCCGAGATGATTTTAGGCTTGATCACCCTGAGGTTTTTCTCGACCTATTAGTGGGTAACTCACAAGTTGAACTAATGAATGTTTCATTATAGACCTGTACCATTATTTGTGTTGGATTCAGTACGTATTTTAGTGAAATCCGGAAGGGTGAATGTAACGAGTTAAAGTGAATTATAGAAGTATGTAATACTTTAGCTATTCACTAAAATCCTTTTTATTGGTTTTAACCTGTTTTTCTTGGAGTATTATGTTTATTTTGCTGTAAACTTTATAGGGACTTTTATTTTGACACTATTTTCTGGTGATCTGTTGACGCCATTTTCAAGTGATTGCGCGCCTCTCGCCAGTTTGCATTGCATATGCTGGGGAGAGGTGAGCGGTTTTCTGAGCTCTTCGAATTCTAAACTAATTGAGTTTATAAAGTGTTTCAATTGAGTAAATATCTTCTTGTAAATTATACTGAGATTGTTAGCAGTGTTTGATGTACGTTTTATATGTATGTGGATTGAAAATTGTTATATCGAGTGGATCGCATGATATGAGGTTGACATGGTTTTGAGTTTATTATTAATGGTTATTATGTCATATAGGAATATCGAGTGAGACATCCACGAGAGAGATATGACTTGAGTATATCAATCCACAGGTATTTTACTTTTATTGTTCTTTTATGTTCTTGTGTTATGTATAATCTGGTAATGTTTCAATGTTAGTTAATTATTTCAATTGTTAAACTGAGTTTGCATTGCATATGCTGGGGAGAGGAATATCGAGTGAGACATCCACGAGAGAGATATGACTTGAGTATATCAATCCACAGAGACGAGATCCGATCCTGAGTGTGTGGGTATCAATAAACTCCCCGCTGATGAACAGCAATGAGAGTGTCCTGGTCTTCTCTAAATACACAACGCAGAGAGAGATAAAGATCGTAACGGCGGTCAGCAGAGGACCGGTTACAGAGGCAATGCAAGTAATGAATGGAAAATGGTAGAAACTCGGAAAAGAAAGAAAAGTTGGGGACAAATCTCAGAAACGGACAGTGATAAGGGAAATAACCAGGCAAGAAGGAGGAAAAAGGAATATAAGGTATTGCAACTTTGTCTGTTAATGTCATTAATCCTTTGAAATTAACAAAAACACTCAAAGAAACATTAGGGACGATTGAAAGTATCAAGACATTGAGGGATGGCAAATTGATGTTGTTTTGTAAAGACTGTAGACAACAAAAAACGGCCCTGGGAATAAAATCATTGATTGGACACAAAGTATGCTCAATCCCAGAAGATAAGAATTGGGTTAGAGGTGTGATAACAGGGATCCCAACTGATGTTTCAGTTGAGAAAATCATAAGAAATATGATAACTGGGGCAGCAGTAAAGGATGTCAGGTGGCTCAAGTACAATAGAAATAATGAAAAGACTGACAGCCTCTCAGTAGTGTTAAACTTTGATGAGAACAAATGACCTGAGAGAGTATTTTAGGTTTTGTGAGCTACTATGTCAGGCCATACACTCACCCAAAGGATTATTAGGAACACCATACTAATACCGTGTTTGACCCCCTTTTGCCTTCAGAACTGCCTTAATTCTATGTGGCATTGATTCAACAAGGTGCTGAAAGCATTATTTAGAAATGTTGGCCCATATTGATAGGATAGCATCTTGCAGTTGATGGAGATTTGTGGGATGCACATCCAGGGCACAAAGCATCCGTTCCACCACATCCCAAAGATGCTCTATTGGGTTTAGATCTGGTGACTGTGGGGGCCATTTTAGTACAGTGAACTCATTGTCATGTTCAAGAAACCAATTTGAAATGATTCAAGCTTTGTGACATGGTGCATTATCCTGCTGGAAATAGTCATCAGAAATGGGTACATGGTGGTCATAAAGGGATGGACATGGTCAGAAACAATGCTCAGGTATGCTGTGGCATTTAAACAATGCCCAATTGGCACTAAGGGCCCTAAAGTGTGCCAAGAAAACATCCCCCACACCATTACACCACCACCACCACCAGCCTGCACAGTGGTAACAAGGCATGATGGATCCATGTTCTCATTCTGTTTACGCCAAATTCTGACTACCATCTGAATGTCTCAACAGAAATCGAGACTCATCAGACCAGGCAACATTTTTCCAGTCTTCAACTGTCCAATTTTGGTGAGATTGTGCAAATTGTAGCCAATTGTAGCAAATTGGGGTCTTCTGCTGTTGTAGCCCATCCGCCTCAAGGTTGTGCGTGTTGTGGCTCCACAAATGCTTTGCTGCATACCTCGGTTGTAACGAGTGGTTATTTCAGTCAAAGTTGCTCTTCTATTAGCTTGAATCAGTCGGCCCATTCTCCTCTGACCTCTAGCTTCAACAAGACATTTTTGCCCACAGGACTGCTGCATACTGGATGTTTTTCCCTTTTCACATCATTCTTTGTAAACCCTAGAAATGGTTGTGCATGAAAATCCCAGTAACTGAGCAGATTGTGAAATACTCAGACCGGCCCGTCTGGCACCAACAACCATGCCACGCTCAAACTTGCTTAAATCATCTTTCTTTCCCATTCTGACATTCAGTTTGGAGTTCAGGAGATTGTCTTGACCAGGACCACACCCCTAAATGCATTGAAGCAACTGCCATGTGATTGGTTGATTAGATAATTGCATTAATGAGAAATTGAACAGGTGTTCCTAATAATCCTTTATGTGAGTGTATGTCTAAGTTAATAAAAACATTTGTAATCTGCCTTTCAGCTGATAAAAAATACTTTGTTCTTTAGTCCCTTCCAGAAAACACCATTACATCACAATGTAACATAACATGTCATGTCAATTAAATTCAACATCACTTAGTCTAAAGGCTAAGTCAACAATGCAGATAACTATTTTTGAACCAAGTCCAACTAAAATCCAACAAAATAAATAATGAACAAATAAAATATAAAACAACATGAAATTAGTTCATTGACAGTCTTATATTAATTTATATAATATATTAAGAATAGAACCAATTTACAGAATTATCCATTAGTTTTCTAACAGGGTAGACTGTAAAAAAATATGGACGTAGTGCCTGTGACTACGCCATAGGATTCTGAAGAGCCGTTCTGAAGCGTAAAGTAGGGTCGAGCTGCAGAGACTCTGATGGTCGAAGAAGACTCTGATGGTCGAAGGGCCAACCTGTCACGCGGCATCAGGAAGGCTAAGAGACAGTACTCCAGGAGGATAGCCCATTGTTTCAGCGACAGCAGAGACACAAGGAGCCTGTGGCAGGGTATTCAGACCATCACAGATTATAAGCCCCCTGCACGGACATGTGACAGCTCCACCCCCCTGCTGAATGAGCTGAACACTTTCTTTGCTCGCTTTGAAGCTCACAACAGCACCACTGCACAGAAGTCACCTCCTCCTCCCGATGACCTGATGTTGTCACTGCCCAGGGACAGCGTGAGAAGATCCCTCAGCAGGGTCAACGCACGCAAAGCTCCAGGTCCTGACAACATTCCTGGACGTGTATTGAGAGACTGTGCAGAGGAACTCACTGATGTCTTCAGAGACATCTTCAACATCTCACTGAGTCAAGCTGTCGTCCCCACATGCTTCAAAGCAACCACCATCATCCCAGTCCCTAAGAAATCATCTCCATCCTGCTTCAACGACTACCGTCCAGTCGCACTTACCCCCATCCTTATGAAGTGCTTTGAGCGGCTAGTCATGCACCACATTAAGTCTGTCCTCCCCCTCCTGGACCCCTACCAATTTGCATATCGGTCAAAACGCTCGACCGATGACGCCATTGCCACCACCGTCCATTCAGCACTCACTCACCTGGAAAATAAAGACACTTATGTCAGAATGCTGTTCATAGACTTTAGTTCAGCATTCAATACAATCATCCCTGTACAGCTCACTCAAAAACTGTCACAGCTGGGACTCAGCACATCGATGTGCAACTGGTTGCTGGACTTCCTGACGGAAGACCTCAGGCAGTTCGGGTCGGCAGCAACTCATCCAACTCCATCATCATGAACACTGGAGCCCCTCAGGGATGTGTGTGAGCCCTCTCCTTTTCACTCTGCTGACACATGACTGCACACCCATACACAACAGCAATCTCTTCATCAAGTTTGCGGACGACACGACCGTAGTTGGTCTCATTAGCAACGATGATGAGACGAACTTCAGGAGCGAGGTGAGCCGCCTGGCCAGGTGGTGTGGCGACAACAATCTCTCTCTGAACGTGGAGAAGACGAAGGAGATTGTTGCTGACTTCAGGAGAATGCACACCCAGCACGCCCCTCTGACCATCAACGGTGTGACCGTGGAAAGGGTGAGGAGCACCAAATTCCTGGGTGTGCATATCACAGAGGACCTCTCCTGGACCGCCAACTCCACAGCACTGACCAAGAAAGCACAGCAGCGACTCTACTTTCTCCAAGCTGAGAAGAGCCGGAGCCCCAGCCCCATCATGCGCACCTTCTACAGAGGCACCATCGAGAGCATTCTGACCAGCTGCATCACTGTGTGGCACGGCGCCTGCAACGCATCCTGCCGTAAAGCACTTCAGCGCATAGTGAGAGAGCAGCTGAGAAGATCGTTGGTGTCTCTCTCCCACCCCTCCAGGACATTTATAACTCCCGCCTCTCCCGCAAAGCCCTCATCATTGCGAGAGACCCCACCCACCCATCGCACAGCCTCTTCAGTCTGCTGCCATCAGGGAGGAGGCTTCGCAGTCTCCAAGCAAGGACCAGCAGACTGAAGGACAGCTTCATTCCCCAAGCTGTCAGGGCATTGAACTCCCTCCCGACTCTGCCGACCCTCCCCTCTTCTGCCCCACGCATCTGATCTGATCTTTTTTTTGCACACACTCTTATAATTTTATTTTATACCTGCACTGACTTAAATCTGAAATTGCACTATTGTTACCATTGTTTGCACTATTTGCCATCGCCACTTTACCTCTATAATTCACTTTATCCATCTTTTTTTAATCTTTCCTCTGTTGTTGTTACTGTTAAACTTTTGTTGTTATTGTTATTGTTTTGTTGTTGTTAGGCACCTAGGGTCTGAGAGTCATAGAATTTCAATTCTCTGTATGTATGTACTGTACGTATGGCAGAATTGACAATAAAGCTGACTTTGACTTTGACTTTGAAGACCCACATGAGGTGGCCATGTAGTGTCATCCTTGATGTGTGTGTGTGTGTGTAGGCCTTATCAGACTGGCCTACTGGCCGGCTGATAGACAGCCAAGAAGACGTGTTGTTTTGATCCAGAGAGAGAAGAGAAGAGGAGGAGGGAATCGTCTCTTTTAAGATCTAGGAGTAGTCACACCCTCCTGAGGTAGACTTGACCAAGGAGATTGTTGGGATTTCCAAGCGGGAAATTCCTCTGGAGATTTTATGGCTCTTTGTTTCAAGCATGACTCAATGGGTCTGTACCCATTTATATTCTAATTAATGCAATAAATACACACTGCATCCTCTGAATAAGGGACATACATGAAAGTGTAAGTCGTGAAACAAGCATTAGTTTGATAGGAGACAAGACATATATGAGGTTACATGAAATAGTAAGTCATAAGACATATCATAAGACATGCATAAACAAAATAACATACAAGGGACACTTTACAGGACCGTCATATGTGTACATACAACGTCCTGGGGCGCATGTTCATTTATAGACGGTTTGTCTATAACTTGAGGCAAAAGTGTGTGTTTTACAGGCTTTGTTTCTTAACTATGGCCTTTTCCATGTGGCCACATTTTTAGGGCCATAAAATGTCTTATCAGTTGGTATCCAGGGTAATGGAGGACCCTTCTCTGTTTTGTTGGGGAAGGTCTGATACTAAGCACAAAGCATTTAAAACATATTTGTTAAATGTAACAGGCGATTATGTGTCTGATTTGCCTCAGTCACTACACTGTTTAAAAACCCACCTGACATAAATGACATTTGCAGGAGCTTCTAGGATGGCTATGGTCAGAAGAATGCACTATGAAACTCCACAAGGAAACAATATGCAATATAAATTTAATTAAAAAAATATATTTTATTATAATTTATCTTATAAAAGTATAAATTCTCACAAAATTTCTTATAATTTGTAATTTATAAAAAAAAAAAAATCTTATTTATATATATAAATTATACACATACATTTAAGTATAAACATTTCTTACAAACAAATGATACATTTTCTTATTAAGGTATTTTTAAAATATAAACGCTATGTAAAACAAGTGTGAACACAATAAGTGCATTGTATCAAATGATTCATTAGTACATAGTAGTTGACTCTTTAATTCATCTAGCATGTCTTTAGACTGTGGGGAAACCGAGCACCCGGAGGAAACCCACGCTAACACGGGAGAAACATGCAAACTCCACACAGAAAGGACTCCAGGCTCAGCTGTGGACCTTCTTGCTGTGAGGCAACAGCGCTAACCACTGAGCCGCCGTGCTGCCCGTTGTATCTATAAAGCGCGTGTGCTTTCAGTGCAGAGTTCAGTGTTGTAATAGCTTTGAGGTAAAAACTGTTCATCACTCTTGTGGTCTGTTCTCTGATGGACTTGTCTTGTATCCCTTCTCTGAGGGGAGTAGTTTAAACAGTTTATGTGCTGAGTGATATGAGTCCTTTTGATGCGAGTTGCTTTCTGCAGGCATCAGGAGGTGTGTGCTGGTAAGCAGTCATACGAGTACAGAGAGAAAGAACAACAGGCTCAACACACAGCCTTGTAGGGATCCTATTCTGAGTGAAAGAGTGGAGAAGTGCTAGGTGCCCATCCTGACAGACTGTGGCTGGTGTGTTTAGGACGTCCTGTATCCACAGTCAGATGTAATAAAAAATTTCCTTGGGATGGAAAGGCCACTTATGTCAAAAATAAAATGGTGGCTGTGACAGGGAGTTGTTTTCTGTTGCTCTCCATGTCTTACTCCATGATCTGAAACAACAACAACAAAAAAAAAAAATCAGCATTATTTTTCCAAATATATTACATTTAGAGCAAGATTATATGTAAAAACATTTGACTGATAGTCTCTAATTTTAGTACCTTAAACCAGTCATGAAGCTGCATCTCCTCCAGAATAAGTCTCTGCTGTGGAACAGGCTGCAGGGAAGCACTGATCAGCTGGCAGCATTCTGTGCAAAAAGATGATAGACGTCTGATTATTAGCTCATACTGTACATCTTTTTGAATGATTTAGAATTTAGTATGTCCTTCTTTGTTTTTGTTTTTTAAATAAAGATCTCACCTTGTGACAAGGCAGGTTTTGACCAGTCATTCTCACTGATCATGTGCAAGTCGTGGTATGATGGATAATACCCACACACCATTGTAAAGAGAAGGACTCCTAGTGACCACACTGTCGCAGGCTTTGCATGGTACCTGCCGTCGACATTGTACTCTGGCGGACAGTAGACTTTTGTGCCTGGAAAGAGGTTTTGTATGACGTTTAATACATTACCGCAGCATGTTGAGAATATATAGAATGTGTTTCCGTGACCTAATTAACCCACTAGCAAAACGGTTCATAATACATACCTTTGAAGGTCACATACCCAGACTCTGTCATGAGCGCACCGCACCCGAAGTCAATCATTTTGACTTCCAAGGTGTCCTTGTTTATTAGCAGGTTCTCTAGTTTTATATCTCGATGGAAGATGCCACGCTCACAGCAAATGTTAGCAGCGTAAATTACCTGTCGCAAGACCTGCAGTGCTGTCCCCTCATCGAGAATTTGTAATTTATAATAACATTTCCTAATTCTTATATATTTATTATTCTTACCATTGTCCAGCTCCTCCATGCTGTCATCTTCAGCCGAACTAACTGGAGCATCTTGGAGGACGTCCTGCTCCAGCTGTTCCTCAGCAGCTTTGAGGACTTCGGAAGCTGGAGCTTCTCCAAGATCATGGACCTCTACACTGTGTTGTAGAGAAGTCTGATCTAAAGTAGGGAATCCCAATAATTTGAAAAGAAATTAGATAAATAATATGAATGAAATGTTGGTTCTTCATTTAGGTGATTTTTGACAAAAATAAACATCTCTATATAATGTAAATGGATTTGTTTCTGAATTAAAATGACACATAATAAAGCGTTGTATTCTCAACAACTGGGAATGTGAGAATGTGTATTTTATGTTTTGAATTATGGCAGTAAACTTACTCATGTCCAGATCTTCCATGCTGCCATCTTCAGCCGAACTAACTGGAGAGTCAGCGTCCTGAGGTTGGAGGACGTCCTGCTCCAGTTGTTTCTCAGCAGAAGAGAGGACTTCAGAGGCTGCAGCTTCTTGAAGATCACAGATCTCCACAATGTGCTGTAGAGACACCTGACCTAAAGGGGGGAATACCAATAATATGAATAAAATATTGCAGCTCTTCATTTGGGGGCACTTTTGAAAAGATTAACCATCTCCGAACTATGTAAATGGATTTGTTTCTGAATTAAGCTATCCTCAACAACTAGGAATGTAAAATGTGTGTGCTTTGATGGCAATGAACGTACCCTGTCCAGTTCTTCCATGCTGCCATCTTCAGCCGAACTAACTGGAGCGTCAGCGTCCTGAGGTAGGAGGACGTCCTGCTCCAGTTGTTCCTCAGCAGCAGAGAGGACCTCAGAGGCAGGAGCTTCTTGATGATCACGGATCTCTACAATAGCGATGTGCTGTAGAGTGTGATCTAAAGAGGGAATATTAATAATATGAATCAAATATAAAATGATGAATACAAATTCTGAAACAATGAACAATTAAAGAATTCTTTAAACAATGTTACTCTATTTCTGAATTAAAATTCCAAAATATTGATTAATATTGTTTTGTTAATGACACCTAATAAAGCTATCCTAAGATTCAGTACTGTTTTAGTACCATTGAGATATAATTTGTATCGGGGCCCTTATTTGCCATGAATGTCAGGCCGATCTTCATTGGGAGGCGTTTGGGATGACCAGGCTAAAAGAAAGAACAAATGATGGTTAGATGGAGGCGCTTTCCCAGATTAACATGAATATAATTAGTTATAAATTGAAAACAGTGAATGAGAAGCAATAATAAAAAGAGCACAGTCTACTCACAACTGTGATATACCGCAGATGTGTTGTTTTTCTGCAATTTTCACAGCCACCTAATTAACAAAACAAAGACTGAACAAATAGCATGTGCACATGCTATATCATTGCAGTCATGGGTTATATCATTGCAGTCATGAATCATGAATATGGAGTATTGTAAGTTAAAGAAGGTAAAGCAGGAAAAAAAAAAGGCCATCCTTAAGGCCATCCTTGCAGCAAGTCGCTGCATGCACAGAGCCAAATCCTCCTTCACCCAGCTTGTGTCCAAATTCATATCGCCAACAAATGTGGTCTGTTAAATGATAAGCATTTGTAGTTAGCATGGAATACCATTTTTTTAAATGTATTTTATCATTTATAATAACATTTCCTAATTCTTATATATTTATTATTCTTACCATTGTCCAGCTCCTCCATGCTGTCATCTTCAGCCGAACTAACTGGAGCATCTTGGAGGACGTCCTGCTCCAGCTGTTCCTCAGCAGCTTTGAGGACTTCGGAAGCTGGAGCTTCTCCAAGATCATGGACCTCTACACTGTGTTGTAGAGAAGTCTGATCTAAAGTAGGGAATCCCAATAATTTGAAAAGAAATTAGATAAATAATATGAATGAAATGTTGGTTCTTCATTTAGGTGATTTTTGACAAAAAAATAAACATCTCTATATAATGTAAATGGATTTGTTTCTGAATTAAAATGACACATAATAAAGCGTTGTATTCTCAACAACTGGGAATGTGAGAATGTGTATTTTATGTTTTGAATTATGGCAGTAAACTTACTCATGTCCAGATCTTCCATGCTGCCATCTTCAGCCGAACTAACTGGAGAGTCAGCGTCCTGAGGTTGGAGGACGTCCTGCTCCAGTTGTTCCTCAGCAGAAGAGAGGACTTCAGAGGCTGCAGCTTCTTGAAGATCACAGATCTCCACAATGTGCTGTAGAGACACCTGACCTAAAGGGGGGAATACCAATAATATGAATAAAATATTGCAGCTCTTCATTTGGGGGCACTTTTGAAAAGATTAACCATCTCCGAACTATGTAAATGGATTTGTTTCTGAATTAAGCTATCCTCAACAACTAGGAATGTAAAATGTGTGTGCTTTGATGGCAATGAACGCATTCCCTGTCCAGTTCTTCCATGCTGCCATCTTCAGCCGAACTAACTGGCGTGTCAGCGTCCTGAGGTAGGAGGACGTCCTGCTCCAGTTGTTCCTCAGCAGCAGAGAGGACCTCAGAGGCAGGAGCTTCTTGATGATCACGGATCTCTACAATAGCGATGTGCTGTAGAGTGTGATCTAAAGAGGGGAATATTAATAATATGAATCAAATATAAAATGATGAATACAAATTCTGAAACAATGAACAATTAAAGAATTCTTTAAACAATGTTACTCTATTTCTGAATTAAAATTCCAAAATATTGATTAATATTGATTTGTTAATGACACCTAATAAAGCTATCCTAAGATTCAGTACTGTTTTAGTACCATTGAGATATAATTTGTATCGGGCCCTTATTTGCCATGAATGTCAGGCCGATCTTCATTGGGAGGCGTTTGGGATGACCAGGCTAAAAGAAAGAACAAATGATGGTTAGATGGAGGTGCTTTCCCAGATTAACATGAATATAATTAGTTATAAATTGAAAACAGTGAATGAGAAGCAATAATAAAAAGAGCACAGTCTACTCACACAACTGTGATATACCGCAGATGTGTTGTTTTTCTGCAATTTTCACAGCCACCTAATTAACAAAACAAAGACTGAACAAATAGCATGTGCACATGCTATATCATTGCAGTCATGGGTTATATCATTGCAGTCATGAATCATGAATATGGAGTATTGTAAGTTAAAGAAGGTAAAGCAGAAAAAAAAAAAAAAAGGCCATCCTTAAGGCCATCCTTGCAGCGAGTCGCTGCATGCACAGAGCCAAATCCTCCTTCACCCAGCTTGTGTCCAAATTCATATCGCCAACAAATGTGGTCTGTTAAATGATAAGCATTTGTAGTTAGCATGGAATACCATTTTTTTAAATGTATTTTATCATTTATAATAACATTTCCTAATTCTTATATATTTATTATTCTTACCATTGTCCAGCTCCTCCATGCTGTCATCTTCAGCCGAACTAACTGGAGCATCTTGAGAGGACGTCCTGCTCCAGCTGTTCCTCAGCAGCTTTGAGGACTTCGGAAGCTGGAGCTTCTCCAAGATCATGGACCTCTACACTGTGTTGTAGAGAAGTCTGATCTAAAGTAGGGAATCCCAATAATTTGAAAAGAAATTAGATAAATAATATGAATGAAATGTTGGTTCTTCATTTAGGGTGATTTTTGACAAAAAATAAACATCTCTATATAATGTAAATGGATTTGTTTCTGAATTAAAATGACACATAATAAAGCGTTGTATTCTCAACAACTGGGAATGTGAGAATGTGTATTTTATGTTTTGAATTATGGCAGTAAACTTACTCATGTCCAGATCTTCCATGCTGCCATCTTCAGCCGAACTAACTGGAGAGTCAGCGTCCTGAGGTTGGAGGACGTCCTGCTCCAGTTGTTTCTCAGCAGAAGAGAGGACTTCAGAGGCTGCAGCTTCTTGAAGATCACAGATCTCCACAATGTGCTGTAGAGACACCTGACCTAAAGGGGGGAATACCAATAATATGAATAAAATATTGCAGCTCTTCATTTGGGGGCACTTTTGAAAAGATTAACCATCTCCGAACTATGTAAATGGATTTGTTTCTGAATTAAGCTATCCTCAACAACTAGGAATGTAAAATGTGTGTGCTTTGATGGCAATGAACGTACCCTGTCCAGTTCTTCCATGCTGCCATCTTCAGCCGAACTAACTGGCGTGTCAGCGTCCTGAGGTAGGAGGACGTCCTGCTCCAGTTGTTCCTCAGCAGCAGAGAGGACCTCAGAGGCAGGAGCTTCTTGATGATCACGGATCTCTACAATAGCAATGTGCTGTAGAGTGTGATCTAAAGAGGGAATATTAATAATATGAATCAAATATAAAATGATGAATACAAATTCTGAAACAATGAACAATTAAAGAATTCTTTAAACAATGTTACTCTATTTCTGAATTAAAATTCCAAAATATTGATTAATATTGATTTGTTAATGACACCTAATAAAGCTATCCTAAGATTCAGTACTGTTTTAGTACCATTGAGATATAATTTGTATCGGGGCCCTTATTTGCCATGAATGTCAGGCCGATCTTCATTGGGAGGCGTTTGGGATGACCAGGCTAAAAGAAAGAACAAATGATGGTTAGATGGAGGCGCTTTCCCAGATTAACATGAATATAATTAGTTATAAATTGAAAACAGTGAATGAGAAGCAATAATAAAAAGAGCACAGTCTACTCACAACTGTGATATACCGCAGATGTGTTGTTTTTTCTGCAATTTTCACAGCCACCTAATTAACAAAACAAAGACTGAACAAATAGCATGTGCACATGCTATATCATTGCAGTCATGGGTTATATCATTGCAGTCATGAATCATGAATATGGGTATTGTAAGTTAAAGAAGGTAAAGCAGAAAAAAAAAAAAAGGCCATCCTTAAGGCCATCCTTGCAGCAAGTCGCTGCATGCACAGAGCCAAATCCTCCTTCACCCAGCTTGTGTCCAAATTCATATCGCCAACAAATGTGGTCTGTTAAATGATAAGCATTTGTAGTTAGCATGGAATACCATTTTTTTAAATGTATTTTATCATTTATAATAACATTTCCTAATTCTTATATATTTATTATTCTTACCATTGTCCAGCTCCTCCATGCTGTCATCTTCAGCCGAACTAACTGGAGCATCTTGGAGGGCGTCCTGCTCCAGCTGTTCCTCAGCAGCTTTGAGGACTTCGGAAGCTGGAGCTTCTCCAAGATCATGGACCTCTACACTGTGTTGTAGAGAGTCTGATCTAAAGTAGGGAATCCCAATAATTTGAAAAGAAATTAGATAAATAATATGAATGAAATGTTGGTTCTTCATTTAGGGTGATTTTTGACAAAAATAAACATCTCTATATAATGTAAATGGATTTGTTTCTGAATTAAAATGACACATAATAAAGCGTTGTATTCTCAACAACTGGGAATGTGAGAATGTGTATTTTATGTTTTGAATTATGGCAGTAAACTTACTCATATCCAGATCTTCCATGCTGCCATCTTCAGCCGAACTAACTGGAGAGTCAGCGTCCTGAGGTTGGAGGACGTCCTGCTCCAGTTGTTCCTCAGCAGAAGAGAGGACTTCAGAGGCTGCAGCTTCTTGAAGATCACAGATCTCCACAATGTGCTGTAGAGACACCTGACCTAAAGGGGGGAATACCAATAATATGAATAAAATATTGCAGCTTTTCATTTGGGGACACTTTTGAAAAGATTAACCATCTCCGAACTATGTAAATGGATTTGTTTCTGAATTAAGCTATCCTCAACAACTAGGAATGTAAAATGTGTGTGCTTTGATGGCAATGAACGCATTCCCTGTCCAGTTCTTCCATGCTGCCATCTTCAGCCGAACTAACTGGAGCGTCAGCGTCCTGAGGTAGGAGGACGTCCTGCTCCAGTTGTTCCTCAGCAGCAGAGAGGACCTCAGAGGCAGGAGCTTCTTGATGATCACGGATCTCTACAATAGCGATGTGCTGTAGAGTGTGATCTAAAGAGGGAATATTAATAATATGAATCAAATATAAAATGATGAATACAAATTCTGAAACAATGAACAATTAAAGAATTCTTTAAACAATGTTACTCTATTTCTGAATTAAAATTCCAAAATATTGATTAATATTGATTTGTTAATGACACCTAATAAAGCTATCCTAAGATTCAGTACTGTTTTAGTACCATTGAGATATAATTTGTATCGGGGCCCTTATTTGCCATGAATGTCAGGCCGATCTTCATTGGGAGGCGTTTGGGATGACCAGGCTAAAAGAAAGAACAAATGATGGTTAGATGGAGGTGCTTTCCCAGATTAACATGAATATAATTAGTTATAAATTGAAAACAGTGAATGAGAAGCAATAATAAAAAGAGCACAGTCTACTCACAACTGTGATATACCGCAGATGTGTTGTTTTTCTGCAATTTTCACAGCCACCTAATTAACAAAACAAAGACTGAACAAATAGCATGTGCACATGCTATATCATTGCAGTCATGGGTTATATCATTGCAGTCATGAATCATGAATATGGAGTATTGTAAGTTAAAGAAGGTAAAGCAGGAAAAAAAAAAAAGGCCATCCTTAAGGCCATCCTTGCAGCAAGTCGCTGCATGCACAGAGCCAAATCCTCCTTCACCCAGCTTGTGTCCAAATTCATATCGCCAACAAATGTGGTCTGTTAAATGATAAGCATTTGTAGTTAGCATGGAATACCATTTTTTTAAATGTATTTTATCATTTATAATAACATTTCCTAATTCTTATATATTTATTATTCTTACCATTGTCCAGCTCCTCCATGCTGTCATCTTCAGCCGAACTAACTGGAGCATCTTGGAGGACGTCCTGCTCCAGCTGTTCCTCAGCAGCTTTGAGGACTTCGGAAGCTGGAGCTTCTCCAAGATCATGGACCTCTACACTGTGTTGTAGAGAAGTCTGATCTAAAGTAGGGAATCCCAATAATTTGAAAAGAAATTAGATAAATAATATGAATGAAATGTTGGTTCTTCATTTAGGGTGATTTTTGACAAAAAATAAACATCTCTATATAATGTAAATGGATTTGTTTCTGAATTAAAATGACACATAATAAAGCGTTGTATTCTCAACAACTGGGAATGTGAGAATGTGTATTTTATGTTTTGAATTATGGCAGTAAACTTACTCATGTCCAGATCTTCCATGCTGCCATCTTCAGCCGAACTAACTGGAGAGTCAGCGTCCTGAGGTTGGAGGACGTCCTGCTCCAGTTGTTCCTCAGCAGAAGAGAGGACTTCAGAGGCTGCAGCTTCTTGAAGATCACAGATCTCCACAATGTGCTGTAGAGACACCTGACCTAAAGGGGGAATACCAATAATATGAATAAAATATTGCAGCTCTTCATTTGGGGGGCACTTTTGAAAAGATTAACCATCTCCGAACTATGTAAATGGATTTGTTTCTGAATTAAGCTATCCTCAACAACTAGGAATGTAAAATGTGTGTGCTTTGATGGCAATGAACATTACCCTGTCCAGTTCTTCCATGCTGCCATCTTCAGCCGAACTAACTGGGCGTGTCAGCGTCCTGAGGTAGGAGGGCGTCCTGCTCCAGTTGTTCCTCAGCAGCAGAGAGGACCTCAGAGGCAGGAGCTTCTTGATGATCACGGATCTCTACAATAGCGATGTGCTGTAGAGTGTGATCTAAAGAGGGGAATATTAATAATATGAATCAAATATAAAATGATGAATACAAATTCTGAAACAATGAACAATTAAAGAATTCTTTAAACAATGTTACTCTATTTCTGAATTAAAATTCCAAAATATTGATTAATATTGATTTGTTAATGACACCTAATAAAGCTATCCTAAGATTCAGTACTGTTTTAGTACCATTGAGATATAATTTGTATCGGGGCCCTTATTTGCCATGAATGTCAGGCCGATCTTCATTGGGAGGCGTTTGGGATGACCAGGCTAAAAGAAAGAACAAATGATGGTTAGATGGAGGTGCTTTCCCAGATTAACATGAATATAATTAGTTATAAATTGAAAACAGTGAATGAGAAGCAATAATAAAAAGAGCACAGTCTACTCACAACTGTGATATACCGCAGATGTGTTGTTTTTTCTGCAATTTTCACAGCCACCTAATTAACAAAACAAAGACTGAACAAATAGCATGTGCACATGCTATATCATTACAGTCATGGGTTATATCATTGCAGTCATGAATCATGAATATGGAGTATTGTAAGTTAAAGAAGGTAAAGCAGAAAAAAAAAAAAAAGGCCATCCTTAAGGCCATCCTTGCAGCGAGTCGCTGCATGCACAGAGCCAAATCCTCCTTCACCCAGCTTGTGTCCAAATTCATATCGCCAACAAATGTGGTCTGTTAAATGATAAGCATTTGTAGTTAGCATGGAATACCATTTTTTTAAATGTATTTTATCATTTATAATAACATTTCCTAATTCTTATATATTTGCTATTCTTACCATTGTCCAGCTCCTCCATGCTGTCATCTTCAGCCGAACTAACTGGAGCATCTTGGAGGGCGTCCTGCTCCAGCTGTTCCTCAGCAGCTTTGAGGACTTCGGAAGCTGGAGCTTCTCCAAGATCATGGACCTCTACACTGTGTTGTAGAGAAGTCTGATCTAAAGTAGGGAATCCCAATAATTTGAAAAGAAATTAGATAAATAATATGAATGAAATGTTGGTTCTTCATTTAGGGTGATTTTTGACAAAAAATAAACATCTCTATATAATGTAAATGGATTTGTTTCTGAATTAAAATGACACATAATAAAGCGTTGTATTCTCAACAACTGGGAATGTGAGAATGTGTATTTTATGTTTTGAATTATGGCAGTAAACTTACTCATGTCCAGATCTTCCATGCTGCCATCTTCAGCCGAACTAACTGGAGAGTCAGCGTCCTGAGGTTGGAGGGCGTCCTGCTCCAGTTGTTCCTCAGCAGAAGAGAGGACTTCAGAGGCTGCAGCTTCTTGAAGATCACAGATCTCCACAATGTGCTGTAGAGACACCTGACCTAAAGGGGGAATACCAATAATATGAATAAAATATTGCAGCTCTTCATTTGAGGGCACTTTTGAAAAGATTAACCATCTCCGAACTATGTAAATGGATTTGTTTCTGAATTAAGCTATCCTCAACAACTAGGAATGTAAAATGTGTGTGCTTTGATGGCAATGAACGTACCCTGTCCAGTTCTTCCATGCTGCCATCTTCAGCCGAACTAACTGGAGCGTCAGCGCCCTGAGGTAGGAGGACGTCCTGCTCCAGTTGTTCCTCAGCAGCAGAGAGGGACCTCAGAGGCAGGAGCTTCTTGATGATCACGGATCTCTACAATAGCGATGTGCTGTAGAGTGTGATCTAAAGAGGGGAATATTAATAATATGAATCAAATATAAAATGATGAATACAAATTCTGAAACAATGAACAATTAAAGAATTCTTTAAACAATGTTACTCTATTTCTGAATTAAAATTCCAAAATATTGATTAATATTGATTTGTTAATGACACCTAATAAAGCTATCCTAAGATTCAGTACTGTTTTAGTACCATTGAGATATAATTTGTATCAGGGCCTTATTTGCCATGAATGTCAGGCCGATCTTCATTGGGAGGCGTTTGGGATGACCAGGCTAAAAGAAAGAACAAATGATGGTTAGATGGAGGTGCTTTCCCAGATTAACATGAATATAATTAGTTATAAATTGAAAACAGTGAATGAGAAGCAATAATAAAAGAGCACAGTCTACTCACAACTGTGATATACCGCAGATGTGTTTTTTTTCTGCAATTTTCACAGCCACCTAATTAACAAAACAAAGACTGAACAAATAGCATGTGCACATGCTATATCATTGCAGTCATGGGTTATATCATTGCAGTCATGAATCATGAATATGGAGTATTGTAAGTTAAAGAAGGTAAAGCAGAAAAGAAAAAAAAAGGCCATCCTTAAGGCCATCCTTGCAGCGAGTCGCTGCATGCACAGAGCCAAATCCTCCTTCACCCAGCTTGTGTCCAAATTCATATCGCCAACAAATGTGGTCTGTTAAATGATAAGCATTTGTAGTTAGCATGGAATACCATTTTTTTAAATGTATTTATCATTTATAATAACATTTCTAATTCTTATATATTTATTATTCTTACCATTGTCCAGCTCCTCCATGCTGTCATCTTCAGCCGAACTAACTGGAGCATCTTGGAGGATCGTCCTGCTCCAGCTGTTCCTCAGCAGCTTTGAGGACTTGAAGGAAGCTGGAGCTTCTCAAGATCATGGACCTCTACACTGTGTTGTAGAGAAGTCTGATCTAAAGTAGGGAATCCCAATAATTTGAAAAGAAATTAGATAAATAATATGAATGAAATGTTGGTTCTTCATTTAGGTGATTTTTGACAAAAAATAAACATCTCTATATAATGTAAATGGATTTGTTTCTGAATTAAAATGACACATAATAAAGCGTTGTATTCTCAACAACTGGGAATGTGAGAATGTGTATTTTATGTTTTGAATTATGGCAGTAAACTTACTCATGTCCAGATCTTCCATGCTGCCATCTTCAGCTGAACTAACTGGAGAGTCAGCGTCCTGAGGTTGGAGGACGTCCTGCTCCAGTTGTTCCTCAGCAGAAGAGAGGACTTCAGAGGCTGCAGCTTCTTGAAGATCACAGATCTCTACAATGTGCTGTAGAGACACCTGACCTAAAGGGGGAATACCAATAATATGAATAAAATATTGCAGCTCTCTTCATTTGGGGGCACTTTTGAAAAGATTAAACATCTCCGAACTATGTAAATGGATTTGTTTCTGAATTAAGCTATCCTCAACAACTAGGAATGTAAAATGTGTGTGCTTTGATGGCAATGAACGTACCCTGTCCAGTTCTTCCATGCTGCCATCTTCAGCCGAACTAACTGGCGTGTCAGCGTCCTGAGGTAGGAGGACGTCCTGCTCCAGTTGTTCCTCAGCAGCAGAGAGGACCTCAGATGCAGGAGCTTCTTGATGATCACGGATCTCTACAATAGCGATGTGCTGTAGAGTGTGATCTAAAGAGGGAATATTAATAATATGAATCAAATATAAAATGATGAATACAAATTCTCTGAAACAATGAACAATTAAAGAATTCTTTAAACAATGTTACTCTATTTCTGAATTAAAATTCCAAAATATTGATTAATATTGATTTGTTAATGACACCTAATAAAGCTATCCTAAGATTCAGTACTGTTTTAGTACCATTGAGATATAATTTGTATCAGGCCCTTATTTGCCATGAATGTCAGGCCGATCTTCATTGGGAGGCGTTTGGGATGACCAGGCTAAAAGAAAGAACAAATGATGGTTAGATGGAGGTGCTTTCCCCAGATTAACATGAATATAATTAGTTATAAATTGAAAACAGTGAATGAGAAGCAATAATAAAAGAGCACAGTCTACTCACAACTGTGATATACCGCAGATGTGTTGTTTTTTTTTCTGCAATTTTCACAGCCACCTAATTAACAAAACAAAGACTGAACAAATAGCATGTGCACATGCTATATCATTGCAGTCATGGGTTATATCATTGCAGTCATGAATCATGAATATGGAGTATTGTAAGTTAAAGAAGGTAAAGCAGGAAAAAAAAAAAAAGGCCATCCTTAAGGCCATCCTTGCAGCGAAGTCGTTGCATGCACAGAAGCCAAATCCTCCTTCACCCAGCTTGTGTCCAAATTCATATCGCCAACAAATGTGGTCTGTTAAATGATAAGCATTTGTAGTTAGCATGGAATACCATTTTTTAAATGTATTTTATCATTTATAATAACATTTCCTAATTCTTATATATTTATTATTCTTACCATTGTCCAGCTCCTCCATGCTGTCATCTTCAGCCAACTAACTGGAGCATCTTGGAGGACGTCCTGCTCCAGCTGTTCCTCAGCAGCTTTGAGGACTTCAAGCTGGAGCTTCTCCAAGATCATGGACCTCACACTGTGTTGTAGAAGTCTGATCTAAAGTAGGGAATCCCAATAATTTGAAAAAATTAGATAAATAATATGAATGAAATGTTGGTTCTTCATTTAGGTGATTTTTGACAAAAAATAAACATCTCTATATAATGTAAATGGATTTGTTTCTGAATTAAAAATGACACATAATAAAGCGTTGTATTCTCAACAACTGGGAATGTGAGAATGTGTATTTTATGTTTTGAATTATGGCAGTAAACTTACTCATGTCCAGATCTTCCATGCTGCCATCTTCAGCTGAACTAACTGGAGAGTCAGCGTCCTGAGGTTGGAGGACGCCCTCCTGCTCCAGTTGTTCCTCAGCAGAAGAGAGAGGACTTCAGAGGCTGCAGCTTCTTGAAGATCACAGATCTCCACAATGTGCTGTAGAGACACCTGACCTAAAGGGGGAATACCAATAATATGAATAAAATATTGCAGCTCTTCATTTGGGGGCACTTTTGAAAAGATTAACCATCTCCGAACTATGTAAATGGATTTGTTTCTGAATTAAGCTATCCTCAACAACTAGGAATGTAAAATGTGTGTGCTTTGATGGCAATGAACGCACCCTGTCCAGTTCTTCCATGCTGCCATCTTCAGCCGAACTAACTGGCGTGTCAGCGTCCTGAGGTAGGAGGACGTCCTGCTCCAGTTGTTCCTCAGCAGCAGAGGGACCTCAGAGGCAGGAGCTTCTTGATGATCACGGATCTCTACAATAGCTGATGTGCTGTAGAGTGTGATCTAAAGAGGGGAATATTAATAATATGAATCAAATATAAAATGATGAATACAAATTCTGAAACAATGAACAATTAAAGAATTCTTTAAACAATGTTACTCTATTTCTGAATTAAAATTCCAAAATATTGATTAATATTGATTTGTTAATGACACCTAATAAAGCTATCCTAAGATTCAGTACTGTTTTAGTACCATTGAGATATAATTTGTATCGGGCCCTTATTTTTGCCATGAATGTCAGGCCGATCTTCATTGGGAGGCGTTTGGGATGACCAGGCTAAAAGAAAGAACAAATGATGGTTAGATGGAGGCGCTTTCCCAGATTAACATGAATATAATTAGTTATAAATTGAAAACAGTGAATGAGAAGCAATAATAAAAAGCACAGTCTACTCACAACTGTGATATACCGCAGATGTGTTGTTTTTTCTGCAATTTCACAGCCACCTAATTAACAAAACAAAGACTGAACAAATAGCATGTGCACATGCTATATCATTGCAGTCATGGGTTATATCATTGCAGTCATGAATCATGAATATGGAGTATTGTAAGTTAAAGAAGGTAAAGCAGAAAAAAAAAAAGGCCATCCTTAAGGCCTATCCTTGCAGCAAGTCACTTTCATGCACAGAGCCAAATCCTCCTTCACCCAGCTTGTGTCCAAATTCATATCGCCAACAAATGTGGTCTGTTAAATGATAAGCATTTGTAGTTAGGCATGGAATACCATTTTTTAAATGTATTTTATCATTTATAATAACACATTTCCTAATTCTTATATATTTATTATTTCTTACTTCATTGTCCAGCTCCTCCATGCTGTCATCTTCAGCCGAATCAACTGGGAGCATCTTGAGGAC